>JAZKJV010010659.1:600000-1020460 GCA_037367405.1 Ottelia alismoides | reverse complement strand
TCTTATCCTCTTGCCTCTCAGATCTCCTTTCATCGTCTAATAGGGGAATTTCATATATTTGCAATGACTCTATCTGTCGTGGACATTCCATGGAATTATCAAGAGGTATTAAAGGATAATCGTTGATGCTTGGCTATGAAGGAAGAAATGGTTGCTTTGCAATCACGTGGTACTTGGACATTGACAAGCATTGTAGATTGCAGACTTGGCACTACTCCTATTGACTCTAGCATGAAGCTCTATGATGATGACACTGAGGAGCTCGACAAGAGGAGATATGTTGGCAAGCTACTATATGTGACTATTACCAAGACCTATTAGTGTTCAGATTATCGGCCGAGTATACCGTATACTCGGCCACATGCTCATACTCGGAAGCCTTGGCGCTCTGAATATGACCAAATCGGTAATTAAGCGGGTCAGGTCGCATACTCGGCCGAGTATACCGTATATGCGGTCGAGTCGTTGCATCCGATTTTCAAATAAACATTTTCTACAACACTAACCTAAACTCGTACGCCTGACTTAGCGCTCTTTCAATTGATGTTTTTGCTCATTTGACTCTATATTACTTTTTATCCCAATAGTTTTGTTCCTTGTACCTTTAATTCTTTATTATTATAATCAAGAGATATAATATTTAGATGATATTAACATGATATTAAAACATTATTTATATTTTTAATAATAAAAAATACCAAACCGCATAAAACCGCATACTCCCGCATACTCTCCGCATACCGCACACTCTCTATGCAATGACCCTTCCGACTGAACATCGCATACCGCCTTCCTGAACATTGGGACCTATATATCCTTTGCAGTGAGAAAAGTGAGTCAGTTTATGGAGCATCCCAGACAGGCACATATCGATGCAATCCATGTGATTCTAAGGCATTTGAAGACATCATCAAGTACGAGATTTCTTTTCAACAGAGGCACATCTCTTTCAGTTACAGCGTGTGCAGATGCAGATTATGCTGGGTGTCCAATGGGTAGGAAGTCTACTTCAGGCTTCGATGTATTCATAAGGAATTCCTTGGTTTCATGGAAGAGCAAGAAGCATATCGTGATTGCCAAATCAAGTGCTGAGTCAGAATACATGGTCATGGCATAGGCTAGCACAAAGATGATTTAGGTCAGATCTGTTCTTACTGACCTGACTATATAGGTGTCTCTTCCCATGCACCTCTAATGTGACAATCATGTTGCTCTTTTCATTGCCAACAACCCAACCTTCATGGGAGGACAAGCACATATAGGTGGATTGTCACTACACTCGTGACATGATACAGAAGGGTCTTATCACCACTACGCTTGTCAGCTCTGGAGACCAGACAACAGATGTTCTTACTACGGCCCTAGCTAAAGGGCCTTATCAGTGATATTGTTCCAAGCTGAGTCTAATCGATATCTACGCTTTATCTTGAGGGGGAGTGTTGAGATATTTGCTATCTTTCTTATTGTTTTCTTATTATCTATTTATTTTGTCTTCTTCTTGTAATTTGCCCAGTAGGTTCCTCCCCTATATAAGAGAACCCTAGGACCTCTCATTAATGTAATTAATTCTTTTTCCCTCTACAGTATCGCTCAGAATACTTTAGGAAGGGAACATAGATCTCCCGCTGGAGTAACCAACCATCATCCCCTGAAGAGTCATCTTGTTGGTCATAATAGCCAGAACGTCAACGACAATCACAAAAAGCAAAGGGGTAAGGGGGCAGCCCTGTTGAACCCTCTCCTAGGGTTGGAAGACACCCCCCCTTTATATCGGTCATTGATCAAGACCGAGAACGAGGATGTCGTCGCGCATCTCTTTGTCCAGATAATCCAAATCTTAGGGCAACCACATTTTGCCAAAGTAGACCAAAGAAAAGACCAGTCCACACAATGTTCACCTTTCACAGAAGGCCCTTCACACCTCCATTCTTCCAATCCCCAAGCATCTCAGAAGCCATAACCACACTATCCATCATCAAGCAGTCAAGGAGGAGTGTAGTTTGGATCGGCGTAATTAGGTCCCTCAAAAGAAGACTTAGATGATTCACAAGAACCTTTGCCACTATTAGGTACTCCGCAATTAGAAACAACAATAAGGTTGAAATCTTCAATTATGTCCGCTCTTACTTTCTTGGGAAGGAGAAAAAGCATGGCCTTATTAATACTATCAAAGTCAAGGTTTGCCACTGCAAACTCTCCCAACACCTCAAACAGGTATGTCTAAACCATATCCCAAATCTCCTTTAAGAAATGCATCGGAAGCCATCGGGACCCAGTGTCCCATCCACTTTTAGCCCCTAGACCGCCATCCTAAGCTCGTCCATCAAGAAAAAACTAGAGTGGTCAGTCTGCTTGGTAGGGGAAATGGATGATGCCTCCTGCCCGAGCCAACGCCACCTCTATTGATGGAACAATGGGACAAGTGATAGAAGTAGTCAACAACCGCCCTAACCTCACGGTCCCCCTTCCCAGACCTTGTCGACAAAGATGACATGAATGAAATTGTGATGGTACCTCCTATTAGGCACAACATGGAAGAATCTTGTGTTTGCATCATCCTCCTTGATCCACCGCTGCCTAGATCCCTGCCTCTACTCCACCTCTAGCTTTCTATCCTCCTCCACGAGGACCTGTTGACCGTTGTCTGAATTTCTGCCTCTAATTCACCTCCTACTTTTTGTCCTCTTTCACCAGGGTATGAGGAAAAAATTATGGGATATATATAATGATTGCAGAGAAGGACGATCATGAAAAGAGATTGGTCGGTTGGATATGATGGATGATTTGATATCTCTTTTAGGGGCAGATTGAGGAATAGTTGGCACAATAAAAGATGACAATGAAAGAGGATATAAAGAATGAGGTAAAGTGATGGCAACGATCAAGACAGACTTGGAGAAGAAAGGGGATGACAAAATGGGGGTCTTCCACTTGATGGCTAAGTGGTAGACAATGAAGAAGTTTCATCCATTTGAGGGAAGTCTCTAGCCCACCAATACATGGGAATGAACAAAGGGCAAGCAATAGTTGAGTACTTTGTTTGAGAATACTTTGTCCCAAACAGGGCGAGCACCCCATTCATGGATTCTTTGAGAAATTCTACGAGGTTAAATGTGAGTTGAACATGGATGGTTGGTCCATTTTAGGTTGTTTCCATGTATTCTTCAAGGAATTCTATGAGATGATGAGTTTGGATGTCTTGGAGATGGAGGAGTTTTTGTGTAGAGAATTTCATGTTAAACAGACTGAATAAGATCATTTCCCGATCTTCAAGAAAGATGTTTGTAGAGATATTTCTTTGTTCCTATGCACCTTTTTGTTATTTTATTTCTTCATGTCCATTTTATGTAATTTACCCATAGGTCTCTCCTCTATGTATATAGCCTAGGGTTCCCAGGAATAAACAACTCTTTGATTTTCCCAACATGGTATTAGAGCCGCAGTCCTAGACCGAAGCTATGTACCCTAACTTTAAGCCTAAACCCCACCCATCGCCCCCATTGGAATTCGATACCCATGCTCTATCACATTTTCTTTCATCCTGTGAAATTATTCATCAAACTTCATGTGCTTACACTTCTCAACAGAATGGTGTTGTAGAGAGACAGCATCACCGTGTACTTGATGTCACTCCGACTCTTGTCATTTATAATCATGCCCCACATTCGTTTTGGGATGATGCAGTTCTTTTTTTTAAGAAGAAAAGGGTGTCCTCCCGAGACGGGAGTCACCACAAGTAGAAATATATTAAAATTAAAACAACATTATTACATCAAAGACCAGAAGCTATAGAGCGCATTACAATGGGAAACAACATTCTCGTGCTAGAACCGCTGGCCCTTGAAAACAAGATCATTTCTCCCCACCCATATGGCACACAGCACCGCGAACAGCTTGGAGCAGTCGTCCGTCGACCCTATTCCTACCGCACGCAGCGAGCTTCAGAAAGCCTTCAAATCAACCACCTCCACCCAGGGGATCCCTGCTACCCTCCACACATTTGTCGAAGTCTCACAGCCGAAAAAGAGGTGGTCCGCATCCTCGACCAAATCGCCACATCTATCACACCTCGTGTCCTCTACACCAAACAACCTCCCCCTCCTTGCCTTATCGCACAAGCGATTTCTCCTCAGACACCAGAGAAAGATCTTCACCCTGAGGAGGATCCTGGCCGCCCAGATAATCTTCATGTCCTAGCAAAAGTCCCCATCCCTCTCCCGCTCCACTGCCGGCAATCGCAGTGCCTCATACGCCTTCTTAACAGAGAACCTTTCGACATCCCACACGAAATGATCCTCCTCCATCGGATGCTCCTCCGCTGGTGGAAATTCACTGAGCAACCTCAAAAACTCCTTTATGTGCTGATCTGAGAGGGCCGAGACGAACTGGGGCACCCAACACCCCCCATCCGCGGCCTGCGTGAGAGTGGCCTCCCTTGAGGCCACCAGAGCGAGCAGCTTAGGAAATCTCCTCCCTAAGACCCCCTCCCCAGTCCAGTCATCCATCCAAAATATGAATCTCCGACCATTCCCAATCTTCAGCCCCAACCGAGAAGAAATAGACGGCAGCACGGTGCGGATACCAGCCTAAAGCGGCGACTCGAATGTCGTCCCGCTCGCAACAAGTTCACCTTTGACCCTATAAATGGTTCTCATCAACATGACCACCAAGGATGTAGAAGGACCCCATATCTGAATCACCCATTTGGCAAGCAAAGTCTTGTTCATGATCTCCACATCACGCACCCCAAGACCACCATTAGCGCATCCCTGGGTAATCTCATCCCAACCAACCAGGTGCAATCTAGATCTTTGTTGCCTGCCATCCGACCAGAAAAAGGTCTTCATCATCCACCTTCTTCTTGACCCCTACAGGCATCAACCATGTCGAGTAGAAGAAAATTGGAATGGTCGAGAGCACATACTTAAGCAGAGTCAGCTTCCCAACTCTAGATAAAGTCACCACCTTCCATCCCGCCAATCTCTCCATCCTGCCAAGCAAGTAATCCCAGTCGGATTTCTTTAGTCTACCATCCACCAAAGGAAGCCCCATATAAGAGATAGGGAGATTCCCCATAGGGCAACCCAAAAGCTCGACGAGCCTACTAACTTTCACATGCACCCATCCCGAAGACAACGAGCACCGATTTGGGCTTATTAATCTCAAGACCAAAGAGATTGCCAAAAATGTCAACAAGAAGCGCTGCGTTCCTATTCTGTTCATCTGTCCCGCCCTGGAACAAAATCGTATCGTCCGCGTACTAAAGCAAAGGGATAGAGATGGGTCCCAACCTGAATCCCTCACACCAGCCGCACTCCACTGCCTGACGAAAGAGAACTGCCAGACAGTCAGCCTCCAACACGAAAAGCATGGGGGGCAACGGGCAGACCTGCCGTACACCACGCTGGGGCATCCACGTGCTGTAGCACAGGGCACAGGTCCCAACCTGAATCCCTCACACCATCCGCACTCCACTGCCCGACAAAAGAGAACCGCCAAACAATCGACCACTAACACAAAAAGCATGGGGGCCAATAGGTAGCCCTGCCGCACATCATGTCGGGGCTACATCATTCCCCCTCAGGCTTGCCATTCAACAAAAAAGAGAAGGATGAGGTGGTGACACATCTCTTCATCTACTGAACTCACGTCTCAGGGAATCCCCTCCGCCGCAAAGAAGACTACAGGAATCTCCAATCAACGCAGTCATAGGCCTTCGCATAGTCAATCTTCCAAAGAGCAGCCTTCTTCTTTACCCTCTTCCACTCGAGGCAAATCTCCGACCCCATGACCATGCCATCTGCCATCTGACGACCTGCGATGAAAGCGGATTGCCCCTGAAGCACCACAAAATCCATAACCAGCTTGAGTCTATTTTCCAGGACCTTTGCAACTACCAGGTAGATTGCGTTAGTGATCGCAATAGGTCTGAAATCATCCACCGTCACATGATTCACCTTTTTAGGTAGAAAGAAAATAAGTACCCTGTTCACTTTCTTAAAGCCCATGTTGCCCACCCTGAATCCGTCCAACACCTCCAGAATATATGCCTTCAACAAGTCCTAAAACTCCCTGCAGAACAAAACTGGGAAACATCGGGACCAGGAGCCCCATCATCATTCAGACCCTAGACGACCCTTTTCACCTCAGCCTCAGAGAAAGAGGCCAACAAGCCTTTCGCTTGCCCTTCCGAGAGAGACTCAGCTCCCGCACCCTGCCACCCCCACCCCTCCCTTTCCTTCCTTCGCGTCGTCCCCAGGAAGTGACTTCTCAAAGCTGCACCAATCCTCACCTCATTGCAAAAACCTCTTCCCCCCATCTCTATCTCATGCAAGAAGTTCCTTCTCCTCTTGCCGGACGCCATGGAGTGAAAGGACCTTGTGTTTGCATCCCTCTCCTTGAGCCACTTCTGTCTTGATCTTTACCTCCACTCCACCTCCTCCTTCCTATCTTCCCAAGATCTATAACGTACTTCCTCTAGGTCATCAGAAGATCTCACTGGCTCCTGGCAAACTCCAATCCAAGGAAGTAACGTAAATTACCAAGGTCCTTGGTCACAAACTGTTGACCTAGGAAGTCCTTGGCAATCTGAATGCCCTGCTCATCATCCCATGTAACAATAATGTCATCAACGTAAACAAGAATGACAATAGTACCGCTCTGTGTCTTGTGCACAAAAAAGAGTGATCGACAGTCGATCACACAAACCCATGTTGCTCTATCAAATCCGAGAGCTACTGGAACTACGCTCTTGGACTCTGCGTATGGCCATAGATAGTTTATGTAGCCTGCAAACCTTATGATACTCCAACTCAACAGTAAACCCAGGTGGCTGTATCATATAGACCTCCTCATGTAGATCACTAGAGAGGAAGGCATTCTTTACATCAAGCTGGTAAAGGGTCCAATCTCGTGTCACATCAACGAAAAGTAGAATACACAGAGTAGAATGTCGGGCAACTGAAGAGTAAGTATCATGATAATCCAGCCCATATGTCTGGGTGAACCCATGTGCCACAAGTCTCGCCTTATACCGATCCACACTGCCATATGCACGGTGTTTCACAGTGAACACCCATTTGCATCCCACAATGGATGCGTCAACTGGATCAGAAGCAAGACTCCATGTACCACGTGACTGTAGCGCATCCATCTCCTCCTTCATGGCCAACCTCCATTGAATGTCATGAAGAGCCTCCTAATAAGTCTGTGGTATCTCCATAACAGATAGTGCCAAGGTAAACCTCTTGAAATCCTCTGACAATATGCTCAATGAAACCTGGGCTGCAAGAGGATGAGTAGTACACGTACGTTTATACTTTCGCAGAGCAAACGACACATCAAGATCATCTGCCAACTCTCGAGCCTATAAGTTCCCTTCTAGAGAGGGCATGAGGCATGTAGGTGGAGACACAGTAGGAGGTGGAGACACGATGGTAGGTGTAGAGGCAGGAGTATGTGTAGGTGGTGGTGGTGGTGGTGGCCGAGGAGGTGGTGGTAGAGCATGAGTAGAGGGCGGTGGGGGAACGACAGTAGGAGGTGGAGGCATGTAGATCTCAGCATCGGAGTCATATGTGGCTAGTTTGTCACTTGTAGGAGAAAAATACATGACAGGCTCAAAGAAAGTAACGTCAACACTGACAAGATATTTCCACCTTAGCGGATCGAAGCAACGGTACCCCTTCTAGGTACGATAGTAGCTGACAAAAACAGACTTGACAGCTCTGGAAGAGAGCTTGTCACGACCTGGAGAGGCATCATGAACAAAAACAATAGATTCGAACACACGAGTGAAAGGGAGAAAAGATCCTTTTCAGGAAACGTAATCGAGAAAGGAATCTTCTCTACCAACATAGGCGAGGGCATGCGGTTCACCAAATAACATGTAGTAAGGGCAACATCAACCCGATAAGTGTAAGGAGCACGACTGCGAATTAATAAGGTTCTGGTCGCATCAAGTAAGTGACGATGTTTACGTTCGACAACACCATTCTGCTTGGAAGTATAAGCAGATGATGCACGGTGAACAGTGCCAAGAGATCTAAGAAATTAAGAAAGTTATAAGGTGCAAAATTCTAAGGCATTATCAAACGAAGATATTTGGTATTGGCAGGAAAAATATTCATATCATTAATAAAATATTTGATCACAGATCCAGCCTCAGACTTATTCTTCAATAAAAAGACCCAGGAAAGTCTAGAAAAATCATCGACAACAATTACATAAACACGAAGTCCATGGTGATCAGGAACATGACTCAGATCCCAAATGTCTAAATGAAGGAGCTCAAATAATTGAGAACTGTTATGACTCTGACGGGATGGAAAGGAGGAACGGTGATGCATCCCAAACCGGCATGCCTCACACTAAAAGGAGGATCTCATAGATATCTGAGGGAGAACATGACATAGCTTCTGTAGAGGAAGGTGACCAAAATGAAGGTGCCACAGATATGGAGAGACCAGACTAGTAGGTATAGTAGAAATGCCAACATGAGGAGGTTGGACCAGTCTATAAATCCCCGCTGCTCATGGTCGCATCCAATCATCCTGTCCGTGAGTATGTCCTGAAACACAAGAGAGGAGGGGTCAAAAAATGCACGACAATGCAAATCCATAGTAATATGACTAATGGAAAGTAAATTCATCTGAAAGTCAGGAGAATATAAAACATTCTGAAGGCGCATGGATGGCGTCAAATGCACATCCCCTTGTCCTGTAATAGGTAAGTGGTTGTCATTAGCATCTACCAGGTGGTATGGTCTTGTAGGACCTCAGCTGCGCTTTGTCTCCACACAGGTGGTGGGAAGCACTATAGTCCATAATCCACTCCGTCATATCTGCACCAGTACTACCAGTAAAAACATAAGCGGTACCTGAGGAGCTCGAAGAGGCTCTGGTTGCGGCTGCAGTATCTGTAATGGTGGTGCCAACAATAGGAGTCATGATCTCTCGAATACGAGCGAGGATCGACCTCGGACATTGGAGTCTCTTAATGCTCAATCTATTCTTTTACACGACCAAAAACAGGATATCCATGCTTATGGTAGCATGTGTCCTTTGCATGTCCAGGCTGACAATAATAAGTGCAAGGGCTACGATGGCGACCATTGCCTTTGCTGCGAGGGGTGCGTCCTCTGGACTGGTTTGTCCTTCCTCGACCACGATAAGCGGCCATTGTTGAAGAGGGCAAAGAAGTGGTTGTAGAAGGCATGATAATCCGACTGAGACGGCTACAGTCCTCCTCTATGGGTGGTATGGTAGCTCCGACAGAAGCTGAGTACGTGCAGCATCATACTCTGTATCAAGTTCAACCATGAAGACTCCAACCATTGTGGAGTTCATATATGTCTTCTATTGCTCAGTAGATGTCGTAATAGGCATGTAGCTATGAAACTTCTCTAACATACCACGGAGCGAAGAGTAATATACGTGCAGAGGACAACCATTCTACTTGGCCTTATAAATATCGAATTGCAGTTGAAGAATCTTGGCCTCATTCTTTGCTTGAGCATAGGTGGATGCCAAAGTGTCCCACATTGCTTTGGTGGCATGCTGATTCAAAATATTATTGGCTATCTCCGTGGTGAGGGTCCCACAATGCCAAACACGTGCATATGCGTCATCTTGCTTCCCAGAAGCAATTGCCCCAGTCTTATACGTTGGCTCTGGATCTATCAAGATGTGCTCCTTGTTGTTGCACTGTATGAGGGTGAGAAACTGCAAGAACAACAACTCATAGTTGATCACATCCATCTTAGCGATGGGAGCCAGACTCTTAAAGGTTCCAGATGAAAAGATATCACCCTTGTTCTCTGCCATGATGGAAAAACGGCCGAACAACGAAACTCAACTAGGGAGTAGACCGATATGAACGAGTCTACGCGATCATACATAAGATTGGTTGTACGGATAGACTCATAAGACCATCCTCATCAATCTTCGTTGCTCGCTAGGGTCGGAAAACACGATTTATAGGTTTGAAATCACGTTTTCCAATAAAAATCAGATCGCTTCAAACAACAGATCGAGCCGCAGAGGTGCAGAGAGGCACGCGTGAGGGTCGAGGTTGAGGTCGAACACAATGACATGATATATTAGTTAATTTAACTAAAGTTTAAACAACTAGGATAAGTAACTATATAGTGAGATATAGATAAATTATGCATAACAAGATGAATGCATGATTCTTTTTGTGGTTTTAAGTACACAAGTGAATAATAAGTATAGTCCTCTGAATTAAATTCGTTTCAAGATACCCAATGAAAGAAATCAACTTGATAAAAGATCCAACATCACTTCACAATAGGGATGCACCTGAATATTAAAATCCTACAATATTCAATTCAACATAAAAACACTTGATCAAGGGATTTAGGTTTCCTAAATTAAAGAACAAAATGTTGAGTGGTGATCTATATGAATTAAGTTTTACACGAGATCTATCAATGAACTAAATAGATAAAGATGCAACAAATAGCAATTAAATCTCTGAATTCTAATTTAATAAATAATTAGAAAATTAATTACATCATTTTAAAGAGAATCACAAGAGAATTCAAATGCAACTGAAATAACTTTAATTGGATTACTATTGCTCAAGTTATTAAACAACCAATTCATGGGCATAAATGTAAATAAAACATAGTTTAAAAATACATAAAATATAGCAATCGGATCCAAAGAGATCAAAATGTAATTATACAAAGCCAACAAGCTTATCTTGATATTTCCTCCAAGCATGGGGGTATTTTTGAAATAATGAAACCAGTGAAATGAGGCGTAAAATCTACAGAAGAACACACGCGGGGTACGTGCTGAGGTAGGCTCATGAGGCGTCTTGGGATTGGCTCGAGTGGATCCAAGGTTGTGTGGCTCGTAGCTAAGCTCGGGGATGTATCAAAGCTGTCAGATCGAAGCGATCAGAGACGCAATTGTATGTCGAGGTCCCCCCCTTTCTCCGTGAACGATGGCGACAAGGTTTTGCTCAGGCGGACTTGTAGCTCCTCCTCCATGGTCCTCTGACGTAATTGAGTGTTGAGGGAGGTACCTGAGGGTCTGGCGAAGTCGGCGGTGATCCAAGGAAGAACTGTAGCGGGTTGGGTCGATGGGTCGAGGTTGGCTCATTGGAGGCGAAGAGTTTAAATGGAACCGCTTTGAAATTCTAGCCAATCAAAAGGGTTGTGCTACATGTAGATGTTAGCCAATAGCTGAAGCACAAGACAAGGGGAATTGGAGTGAAAGGAGTGTGTTGGAGGGTTGTCAGGACTGGTAGAGGCGGAGCCCTAGTGGGTTCCTCCTCCATGCAGGAGGAAGAAGATGGTGACGAGTTCGAAATTCACCAAGTTAATTTATGTGAATTAAGCTTTAAAATTTATCGTTTCGTTGTAGGCGGGAATTCGGAATCAATCAAGAAATAACCACAATAAATTTATCATTTTTATTCGACGTGGTTTTATGTTTATTTTACCTGGGCAAGTCCCAAGGTCGAACACAATGAAGCAAAGGAACAACCTAGAATAATGTCTGTCAAAGTTCACGTACGGTTTTCAAGATAGTATATTTTTTTATTTTAATGCAATTTTGGGATGCAAAATGCAAATGTGGCCAATTTTAGGGACTAAAATGTAAAGATCAATCGAACGATGTCCGGAAAATACGAAACTTGGCCGAGATGTCAATTATGATGAAATGAATGTACTGTAATTTTTTTTGGAATTTTTAGATGCAAAATAAATATTTTCTGAATTTATGAATGTAAACAAAATAAATTTCAATAATTAATTATAATAAATGTTAAACCTAATTATTTTCAAGGACTAAAATTATCCAAGATCTATCATTAGGTGATGGATCTCAGGAAAATCCTAAACCTTAAAAATTAAAAATTAAAATATGCAAATTTTTAATACCTTATTAAAAATTAAAGATTAAAATATGCAAATTGATTTTTATAAGGAAAATCATGAAAATGCATTTTTTAGGCACGATGTAACAACCAACTAATTCTGCAATTCATGAATTTTTGACATTTTTTATAGCAATGGTTAATTTAATATGAATTTTCAAGCATAGAGTGGGCAAAATATGTAAATTTTTGCAAGAACAATTATTTCTAATTCACCACAATCTACAAAAATGTCAACCATATGCCATATAGTAGAGAATTAGTTATAGAACAAAGTGCTATTTTATAAAAATAAAATAATGCAATAAAGCAGTTCAAAGTGGAGGGGGAACACATGGGTATCACTGCAAAACTACAATAATTAAATAAATATAAAATTGCAGTGGAAGGACTGAAATGTGATTACCAGGACTGATGTGGGGTCGAGCGCAAAATTCCCTGGAGATATGGCAGATGTGGAGGGGTCCTCAGCAATTTTTTCCAAGCGGTCACGTGCAGATCATGTGACCCTTGAAATGGTGGGAGAGCCTGGGAATAAAGGGGAGTTCTAGGGCCACTTTGCAAGTCGTCCCCTCCCACACGTACGCAGCACGTGGGAGGGCTTCTGGGTCCGAGCCCAGCTGAGGAGGTGATGTGAGTGGAGGAGAATGGCAGGACGACGATGGGAGCCAAGGGGGAAGCTCATGGACGAAGGCGGAGAGGCGCAGGTGGCGGCCGACACACGCCCAACGGGCGTCGGAGTAGGGGGGCAAGAGTGCGGCCGTGGTAGACAAAGAATGGAAGGGTATGTCGATGAAGAGCGTGATGCCGAGGGAGTCGATGAAGGCAGTCGATGCGTCGTCGGAGGCGTTGATGTCGATGAAGTAGGGGATAGATGAGCGGTTGTTGTGCGCGAGTTAGAGGTGGCTGAGGTTGTAGTCGAGGACGGTGAAGGTGATGTCGATGAAGAGGTTGGTGAGCCGCGTTGCTGATGGTGGAAGATGGAAGCATTGTCGTTGGCTCGACGGGATGACCGGAGCTGGATGTAATCTCAGAGGAAGAAGATCCGTGCTGCAACGGTGGCTGAGCCACCAGACCTCGTCGCAGGGGTGGCGTCGGAGCTGTCACCTCCGCGTATCCGTGCACTATCAGCGGATGGGAGATCAAGGATGCGACGGTGAGGGTTAAATGGGGATGGAGGGTACGCGAGATTGGGAAGGGAATCGGGGATTTATTTACTGATTGGGGCTGACAAGATCGGATGAGATACGCGAGCAGCGACATTAGCGATTCGCGGAGGGAGACAGGGGACGGTGAGGCGCGAGATTCGCGGGCGGAGGGCGGCTGAAATCGCAGGGCACCGCCGCCTCTTGATTAGGCAAAGGAGCGGGAGGAAGACGACGATCTCTGGCCCGTCCGATCGGCCGAGATCGGACGGTCCCAGAGATGCCACGTGACGGGTCTTTTATTATTATTTTATTATATATATATATATTAATTTTTTTTAATAAAAACTAATATATATAAGCCCAGAAAAGGGTAACACGTGGCGGCTCCAGGAGCGGCCACGTGGCAACCCCACAAAAATCGAAAAAGAATTACAAAGAAAAATCCGGAATAAATCTCAAACGATCTCGGATCAAAAAATATTCATCATGAAAGTTGTTTGTCTTGATGAGATCTACAACTTTCATGAAGATACTAAAACCAAAATCGATCATTTGCATAATGTGATATTTTTGGAGTCTCTCATGTACATAGAATACCTTGATTTTTGTGTTTTATAATTTTTTGTCATTTTAAAATCTGATAAAAATCCGAAAAAAATATGATAAAATCAAAGATAAATATTTACACACTAATCTATTTTTTGGATTTTTATTAAGTAAGAGAAAGAAGAAATAAAATAAAACACAAAAAAAATTTTGTACAAATTGTTAGTGAAGACTCGGACACAGAGGATTATATATGTTAAAAGATGCCATGTTTTTCAAAGTGTTCTTTGATATGGAAAATTGGTATTTGGTACTCAGACATTTCAATGCATCACAGTGATGAAAAGAAGCAACATGCAGTCGAAGGAACTTAGCATCAGTTCATAGACAAAACTCGATTACCAGATATCAACTTCTGTACTCTATCAAAATTAATAAACCATTAGAGAGATCTCAAACTGCCATAAATTAGAAATTACATGTATGAGATACAGTCAAACAACTCCCCATGCCTCAGAAGAACTTCAGGACCATGGATAGTATACAACTAAACTAAAATGCCAGCTTAACTTTCGATAAGTTTCTAATTAAGCAAATATACAATATCTGCCAAGCTCAGGAAGAGACACATTAAACACATAAACCATCACTTAAATTTGCGTCAAGGAATCCAAGATCAGTGTCCGGGGCATCGCAAACAACAGGAAGAGACTGCAAAGGTTGAAAATCTGGCAATGTTTTCTGCACGGTAGGTCCATGCCTTGAATCAACATCCAAATTATTTTTAATATTGACATGATTGTCAAGTTTCTCTATCAGCCCAATGCCATTATAGAGGATTCCCTACATTCAGAAGAAAATCCATAAATTGCACTTCAAATTATTGTTCCTTGAGGCCATCTGCCAAATCACGAAACTAAAGCAGCAAGAACAGGCAGCAATAAGCTGGATATTGGATCTTAAAATGCTCTTTACTTTGCCATTCAAGTTAGAAGGAAGAGAAGAAGGGTGGTGACTGCTCCAAGAAAATACCTTGCCAAATCAAATATCAGGGTTGCTTTCTCATATAGGGAGTGCTATTCTAACAAGGGGAAGATTGCACGCATGTGCTTACGAAGAAGGGTGGTGGCTGCTCAAAGAAGTACATGTCCTCCACTGAAAGGGGAAGAGAAGTTGGTTCTCGAGATCTTCTCAAGGACACGGGAACAAACTAAGATCTTGTCTGAGCAGGAGATATTGTTTGACTCAGGTGAAGCAGATTCCAAGGAGGAGGAACAAATGGGGAGGGATATAAAACCTGGTTGGGTTCATTTTTTGAGAGAGAGAGAAGACCATCGATGAGGATGAAGAGGTGAAGAGGGTGGAACCTCTTCAAGCAGAAGTAACCAATTCTCTCGGTGTCATGCTCTCTGCTAAAGTGGAAAAGATAGTTTTTTTAGAAGGAAAAGGGTGGTCTCCCGGGATGGGATCCACCGTGTTAAAAAATAATATAACAAAAGACAAATATATGAGGCGTTCAGGTCACATGGTTCCAGGCCGCACAACACTCTCTACAATGTTATAAGATATTCTCATAATAGAACGTCTGCCCACGAAAGGTGCATTTCTGTCACACCAAATTGCCCACAGGAGGGTGTGGACAAGCTAGTTAGGTCGCATGGAATGTTTGGGGATTGGGAGGGCTCGAAAAAAGGACAGTTGCTTCACTGCTAAGCAGTGGAATGGTGGGCTTAGAACTTTTACATTAAATAAAGTTCTCTGATTGGGAGGACCTCCTATGAAGGTCAGTCTGAGGAGCCTTTTTGACAGATTTTAGAGCAGTGGACTCAATGGGGTGATAGAGGGGTCTTCTCACCGACTAGAATGGTGATGTGTTCCATTTCAACCCTGAGAAGTCTGATGCCATATCTATATATTTGCCTCTGTGGCTCTCAAAAGAAAGTTTGATGGAAGCTTAATGATGATCACAAATGTTCATGGTCAAACGGATAGTGCAAAGAGTATGGATGCTTCTGATTTCATATATATCTGGCGGAATTCCAACACATCGTGTGACTGTTTCCTCCATCAATCCATAGAGATGCTTCAACTTTCTTAGATGGTTTCGGCAAGGTCTCTTCCTCACGCATTCCGATCACACAGTGTTGCTTTGGGATTGTGTAGAAGATTTTCCCTATGGTATTCTTCATATTTAGGAGTGGAAAGAAAGCAATGACTTGTTTATTTTGAAGGTCATATGAAAGAGAAACCCTATATGACAAATTACATAATACAAATGAAAAGGGTAAACAAATATAAAATAACTCTCAACACTCCCTCTCAAGATGGAGTATGGAACGGTCTCCTGGATAGAGACTTGGTGAACACATCTAGTGTCTATTCCCATGAGCGTGAGAAGTAGAGACAAATCCATTTTATATCATATCTCATGTGTAATAGAAATCTACCTCAATGTGTTTGGTTCTCTCATGGAAAGCGTGATTGTAGCAATGAAAAGAGAAACATGGTTGTCGCAAAGCAATTGCATGGGAAGAGGCATGTGAAAAGCTAAGTCTGTCAGATTATATCTGACCCACATCATCTCAGTGCTCCTATATGCCATAGCTTCGTAATCTGACTCCGCATTAGATCTAGAAACCACATACTACTTCTCGCTTTTACATGAGACCAAAGAACTCTATATGAAAACTATAAAATCAGAGGTAAAACTTCATGTCTTTACGGCATTTTGCATAGTCAGCATCTGCACAAGCCAGGATGACAAGAGATGTCCTTTTGTTAAAAAACTTCATACATGGAGAAGACTTCAGATACCTTTGGATGGGCCTTTAATGGAGGTTCATCCCACCTTTTTTTGAAAAAAAAGACTTCATATACCTCACGATCATGTGAACAACATCCATGTGAGCATGTCGTGGCCGCTCCATAAACTGGTTGACTTTTCTTATTGCAAAAGAGATCTTTGGCTTGGTAATAGTCATATAGAGGAGATTCCCAACGAGTTCCTTGTACCTCCTCTTGTCCATCTTGTTGAGAGAAATGAGTGTGTTGTTTATTCCTGAGAACCCTATGCTCTCTTATATGGAGGAGAGGCCTATGGGTAAATTATATAAGACGGATACAATGAAATAAAATAAAGAAAGGTGCACAGAGAATATGGAAATAAATAAATATCTCTACACCCCTCAAACTGGAGCATAGATGTCAATCATGCACAACTTGGACGAGCACTTCTAAAATATTCCTCTGAACAATGTCTTGGTAAAGATATTTGTTGTTTTCTCTCCTGAACTGAGATAGGTGGTATAAATCAAGCCCCTCTGGACCATATCTATAGTATAATGACAGTCTACCTCAATATGCTTCGGTCTCTTATAGAATGCAGTGTTGTTTGTTTGGATACCCCTCTGAAAGGAGGTTCGTATCCTAAGGCGGGATACCCCACAAAATATATTTAAATCTTTAAATGAGTATCCATTAGGCATCTTGTAGTGCCTTGACAGGCTCAATAATATTGTTGTTGTTGTATAGAACCTCTGGTTACTGAATACCAATTCACTTCTACAAAACCAAATTGTCCAAAGAGTAATAAGAGCAATGTTGCAGTCGTATTCAGAATTGCCACAGGCTGATCGTATAAAGGCCCAAAATCTCATGGAGTTGTCTATAAGTAGCCATGACGACGAGAGCCTCCCAAATTTTCTTCGAGAAGGGGCCACCAAACAAGAGATGGTTCATATCTTCAATCTACACACGGCGTCTTGAGCACAATCCATTTCCATCAAGCAGAGTCCTATGATCATTTGTCGTATTGCCCATGTCTCTCACCAACGAAATAAACACCTTCACCAGAGGTGGGAGCTTGATCCCCTATATTAGCCTAATGTCCATCATCAAATCATATTGTAATTAGTTAGGCACGGTGGTGAGCACCTCGTATGTGTTCTTGATCGAAAATGACCCATATGCCCATCTCCAATGATCCATCTCCTGTGTGGGAGTAACAACATCCTCAAGCAAAACAAGTGACTCAATATATTCATGTAATTGTTGATCCAAGAAGCCGCTCACGAAGGTAAGCACCCATGATCCATTATTCCATGCATATGCCACAAAAAACTACTAATCTCAAGAAAAGGCAAATAGGCGGGGAAATCTACTTGCCAAAGTCCCGACCTCCAACCAATCATCTAACCAGAATATGAAGTTCTCCCTATTTCCAACTATTGATTGCAGAAAGGTGATATCTTCGGGAACACCTTGCAAAAGCTCAGCAAAGGGGCGAGAGCCCATGCGTAAGTCCACATGAAGGCGAGAGATCATGGCAACATCCATAAATATGCCGTAGTAAACAGCAAATGAAATCCTCCCTATCAACCATAGTCTCAAGATCCACCTTTAAAATTAACATCTTGTTCATCTGTTATAGTCTCAGATACCAAGATTGTCATCCCTCTTTATCATTAAGTCGCGAATAAATTTGAAAGAACCTCAAGAACCGTCGATCCCTATCACGGTGTCCTTATTTTTTCTTTTGAATGTTCGAAAAAACCACTTGAAGTGCTAAATATTATTCGGATTTTAATACAAAAGAATCTCTCTGGTGCCCGGATACTTGTAACAATTTCCCAACCAAGTGTAATCCTCGCTTCCCATTATCCTTGTTCGCTCAAAGGAATCTCCTTATTAGTGCTTCTAACTTTGTTCTAATACTTAAATGCATCAATCTTGTGGAGTAAAAAATAAAAGAATGAAAGACAACACATGTTTGATTAAAATCATTCATTATTTCCTCGCAACAAACAACTATTATCCCCAGTCAGGTCATGACGGAATATTTAGTGATAATGAATATAATGACACAAGAGAATTTCTCCTCTTTCATCCCAAATGGCTGAAGAAAATATGAACAAGAAACTTCTCGCTAGAAATTGAGCATATTCAGCTTAATCATTTTGAAAAAACACACTTGTCAGAAAAAAGGGGGTGCAACATAAGGGGACGCCCACCCATAAATTTCTATATATTCACATTAACGAAGGAAAATTAGTTACAATTACCAAAAGGTTCGAAGATTTTTGCATGTTACAAGACATTCTCTATGTACTTTCTTCCTCTGCAAAATAAAAATCCATTCCACGCGAGCCACAAGGACCATAAGATAGCTGCCACCAAAAGCGTTGTGGGGCTACTTCCATGAAACAACCCAGCCATGGATTCCCAAAAACCATCCCAGTCATAGGTTGACACCGAATCCACATATGTCGCTACCTAGACCTCCCATAAAACAAAGCATCCAAAAACAATATGCTCGACGCACCACTTCATTGACAAATACCGATGGCATATGTTGCCACTGCCCAATAAATTGTGAAATGTTCCTCAATTGATCTAAAGTGATTCCAGGATCAAAGATCCACTCCAAATAGAAGGCCTTGTACTCCTTTCGCATTGTGAAGTGTTCATCATCCCAGGACCACTGATCCACAGTACCAAAACAAGCCCCCACTTTCCATTAAGACCTTCATAAGATGTAAGAAGTCTGCAAAGAGTTGATCTAGTAGCATAGAACAAAAAATTGGGAGCCAACCTCTCCCCTCCCAGCAATTTCACACTAAACAGCAAGCATCCGACACACATCAAAGAGTTGGGGAAAGCATACCCCAAGTATCTCATGCCCCTCACCCTCATCAGTTCAAAAGCAGAAAGTAGCACATCATTTAGAACAAGCTTCATAAGTGGAGCCACATGATGAATAATAGAATAGTAGATGCCCCTAAAGTAGTTGGAGGGCAAGTTTACAGCACCAGCCTGCATAATGGGATTCGTAGAACTCCTATACATGGAGCAAATCGTCCTATACAGTAGATCAGACTTACCATCCTAAATGTTGTCACCTACTTCGCCAACAACGTTTCACTCATTTCTTTCAAGTTCAGAATCCTCAAACCATAATCCTCCACACTGAGTAACAGGGTCTTCCACCCCACTAAAGGCCTCCCTCGTGCCTCCACAAAAGAAGTCTAGAATAAATGTCTCATCAGTGCCTCCAACTTCCCCCAAACCTCAGTTGGCAGCAGACGTGTAAACAGTAAATATTGGTATAGCAGATAGGATCGCCTTAATAAAACCAAACGGACCCCTTTCGACAAACGGGTTGCATGCTAACTCGCCAACTTCCGCTCCATCATCTCGATCACAACCAAGCCAATATGATTCTCGTAGTCTACCAACCACCAGCGGTTGCCCAATATAAAGTATAAAGAGCCCCCCCCCCCTCCAATGCGTATGTAGAACATCCCTACGCCTACGGGCCTCCATCTGATGGAAGTAAACAAAAAATTTTTACTACGCATCACGAAAACGTGAAATAATTAACAATTTTTTTGCCAAAACAATGTAAGTTCATCGTATGAACTAGAAAAAGAAGCACACCAATTTATGCAGTCAGAAATTACAAATTTAAGGAAACAATTTTCCGAGTGAATTCTAATATTCGCAATGAATATAAGAGATCCATCATGATTATCTTTGAAGCGTGAGTTTCTAAACTAAGAAACCTTCCGAATCAAGTCCGATCTGCAGAGTCTCTCGTGGGCACAGAGATGAATCGTGTAGCTTCACACAAACCCAAATGTCGACCAGGGCAATAAGAAGAGACATGTGACAATTGGAGACTCAAGACTCTTCCATATCCCAAGGGGCACGAAATTCTAAGGACTATTGCTCTCCAAAATTGTGTTACAAAAGAGAGAGCTTTGCTTTCCTTTTATACTTACACCATATCTCCAATATGTGTGTTGTAGTCTCTTGGATTTTAAATCAAGGGCTTAGAGCAAGTCCTAATTCAATAAGGATTATCTTTGTTTTAACTCAAATCAATAATGACTAATTAATAATAAATAAGCAGCATAACTTAACTAAAATTAGTTAAGGTTGTTGCCATTTTATCTATTAATTAATTAACTTGATAATCTCATTATCAAAATTGGAGAAATTATGGAATTAATCCTCAAAGCTTATGATCATATTCATGAGCCTGAAATTAAATGTAAATCCAATTTACATCTACAAAATTAATGTGAATCAAATTCACAAAATTTCATGCCTTATAATTATTATATAAATCATTTTTACATATATGAATCGTATTCATATAAATATTAATTATTGTGAATCACTATTCACATTAATTAATGAGATATATTTGTGAATCTTATTCATAAAAATGCCCTTATGCAATAATAACTACTATTATTACGATGTTGACATCAATAGGTATAAATCCTAATCCAATTAGAACTCATGAGATAAAAATGCAGATACTTGGAGATAATGTCGGGGAGATCATACTATCCATGTATAGTGACTTGAAATGTGGATAAATATCCAATTTCTGGCTTTATACCTTTTAAGCAAAAATCCATCACCTACGAATGTTGAGCTTGAGATGTAACACTCTACACTCTCAGTGAGCTCAACAAAATGCATCACACTCTCCATGAGCTGGAGAAAGTGTCTGTGAGCTTAATCCAGCCTCCCTGACCATTTCTGATCATAGTCCAAACCATTTGAAGTTAAGAAATGAGCTCAGTGAGCTTGTATATTTCTATTTCCATGACCATTTCTGTTTCCAACATTTGGACATTGAAATTGGAATTGGAAATTAGATTCAAATGAACCAATTAAATCACAAATCATCTAGCTAAATGGAGCCACTAAAATCAATCATGTTTCATCACTCCCTTGGAATGGAAGTGTCGTGGTAGATGATCCATTACAACAGATTTAACCATGAGTATTACCAATACTCATTCATCCTTCATACTGGAAGACTTTGATAAATACGAAGTTCAAACCCTGCTTTGATTGTCTTCTTTGGAATATATCAATAGATTTCTCATTTGATAATTGGGCGATAATACTAATCATATATTTTCCAAAAGCATATATAAATATCTCAAATTCATGTCTCATTTCATAAACAAGACTTACCATGCATGGAATTCAATTTGACCCCAAATCATCTCATGAGTGTGATCTATCTCCCGATTCATCAACTATGAACCTGTATGATTCTTTCAAGAGATCATACATCTTATATGACTTCATATGTGCACCAACGCACCGAGATATGGACATTGGCGAGGTCACCAACCTATTGGCAAGTTAAATGTGTATATTTAGGCATATATATGCATATATGTCTCAAGTTAAAGGATGTGTGCCTGATCGTGATAGTTACGCTTCAGGTCTTAGCTCATCTCGACCTCATCAAGTCAATTCTTTGACCTAATTATTCAAACACTTTGAAATTCACATTCATATGCAGAGGACCTCCATCAAGAAATTAGTTGGAAATCAGTCTTGAGAGAAAGATTGCCATCTCTTTCTCAGACTGGAGATTTGTATTTAATATCACATGTTTGAAGTTAGTTGTGTCCTCCCAGATGCATGGTATTCAATATGGCCATGGTACATAGCCCTAATTGTACAAAGGGGCATTAATAGTAAAGTGCATTCACATTCAATCATTTCATTTCAGATGGACATGATAAAACAATAACTTTTATTGCATTAATGAGTCGCTGAGGGTTTACAAGTATAATAGTCTCCCACTATCCCTCAGAGCCATTCATATACAAATCTCAACCCCATATCAATTGTACTATTTGTCGACTATTTGTCAAATAGCCTAGAAAGCCGATTAGTCGCTCTGTCACTGGCGACTATGCCAAGTTTTGTTACAAACTTGCATACCCCAAGTGAACATTAACTACATCCAATGTAGTTGCCGCATCTTATGCAGTTAATGTTTTATTTTGTCGAAACAACCATAGTGTCCTACTTCTTGCTATACTTAGCTCATACAGCACCACCATCCAACTAAAAATAAGAACCCTTTAGTTGACTTCATATCATCCATATCTGATTAGAATCCGAATCAGTATACCCTAAGACTTGGAGATCATTATCTCCATAAACCAAGACGTAGTCTTGAGTTCTTAAGTACTTGTAGATGCTCTTCACTGTAGTCTAGTGTTTCTCGCCATAGCAGGATTGGTAACAACATACCACTCCCATTACTTGGAATATGTTTGGTATAGTACACATCATCGCATACATCAAGCTTCCTACAGCAAATGTGTAGGGGCATCCGGTCATGGCTTTCTTTTCCTCAATAGTTTGAAGAGTCATCCCTTTAGATGGGTGAATAGCATGTCTTAAGGGAAGGAAAACTTTCTTGGAATTATCCATGTTGAATCTTTCCAAGATCTTCTTGATGTATCCTTGTTATGATAGTCCCAATATCATCTTTTGTCAATTTCTGAACAATTTCAAACCCAATATATAAGAGGCATCTCTGAGATCTTTCATCTCAAAGGTGTTGGACAACCAAATTTTAACATTAATCATCACTCATGTATCATTCCCAATGATAAGGATGTCATCTATATAAAGCACTGTACACACATAGTTCATTCGAATTTTGCACAAAATTATAACTCTTTATGGTTTCATCGAATCGGATGTTCCAACTACGAGAAGCTTGTTTGAGCTCATAGATGGACTTCTTTAGCTTGCACATTTTTCCTTCCTCAGCTATAAAGCCTTGGGGATGCTCCATATAGATGTCCTCTTCGAGGTAACTTTTGAGAAAAGCGGTATTGACATCCATCTGCCAGATATCATAATTTAGGTGTGTACCTATAGCAAGCAATGTCCTGATGGATTTGAGCATAACCACAAGAGAGAATGTCTCATCGTAATCGATGCATTCTATTTGTGCGTAATCCTTTGCTACGAGTCCTGCTTTGAAGGTCTCTGTCTTCCCATCAGATCCCCTTTTCTCTTGAAGATCCATTTGCACCCAATGGATTTGACCTCTTTAGGAGTATCTTTGAGGATCCATACATCACTCATGTGCATGGAGTCTATATCAGACTTCATTGCTAGCATTCAGCTATCCATGTCATGATCACCTAAGGCTTCATCGAATGAAGTTGGATCATCATCAGACTCTTCATCGAATGAAGTTGGATCATCAACCCTAGAACTCTTTCTACGAGGTACGGATGTGTTATTTTCAATTACCTCTTCAGTTTCTGGTGTAGGAGCTTCATCTGTCTCGCTAGATTCGATTAGTTCCTTAACTTCACTATTTTCTTGACTTCTAATGAATTCATTTTCTAGAAACTTGACATCTCTAGATACAAATACCTTTCAACTCTCAGGATCATAAAATTGGTAACCAATACTGTTTTTTACGTATCCAATGAAGTAGCACTCTCTAGTGCGAGTTTCCAGCTTGCTCGCATCTACGTTTTTAGCATGGATTAAACAACCCCAAATCCTCAAGTGTCGTACATTTGGCTTGGTATCATACCAAAGTTCAAGGTTTCATGTTTGTGACGTAACAGAAGACAAAACCATACCGTGAATGGTCATCAACACATAATATTGATGTCCATTTCGAGTTGCGGTATGAAATGGACAATATACATCAGTATGTATTAGGCTCAATATACTTTCGTATCGTTCACCTTTCTTAGAAAAGGGTGCCCTGGACATTTTTCCATGAATACAATGTTCGCAAGTTGGTAAATCACGGACTTATAGAAAATCCAAAGATTTGTCCTTTACCAGTCTATTGATCCTATCAAGAGACATGTCCAAGTCTTTGATGCCAGATCATAGTTAAATGATCTTCATCCTCCCTTGATCGTTTAGGAGTTTTATTATTAACATTCATGACATATTCATGCATGTTCAATTCATAGAGTCCACCTGGTGTTAGAGAACTATCTATTATAAAATTACCATGACGATTTATGATAAGTTTATTACAGAAAAGGATACATGTCTAACCAGCTTAGATACGGACAATAAGTTCCTTCTAACATACGATACATAAAGAAAATCTCTAATATCAAGGACTCTCCCACTCGATAATGATAGTTTACATGTCTCGATGGTGATCGTTGGAACAGTTGCATTGGATCTCATCTGGATGACTATCTCCCCTTCATCAAGATTTTTGGTGTCTTGAAACATATGTAACTGATTGCATACGTGTACAGAAGCACCATAATCAACAATCCAACTTCCTTCTTGTCCTACGAGTACGTTGGTTTCAATGACGAATGTAGATTCTTTATTTGATAGTGTTATACTTCTGTCCTTCTCTTAAGGACTTTAGATATTTTAGAAGGTTACTCTTCCAAAATCCTGACTTATTGTAGTGATGGTACGCGTCCATCTCTATGGGTATCAGATGTGTTGAAGCTTTAGAAGATTGATCAATAGTTGACCTTTTTTCTTCTCTTGGATCGGACCTTTCCGATATCGACGCTTCCTCTCACACTTCCCTTTAACCAGTGCAACATTTACGTCGCTAGAGGGAAATTCTTTCTTCATGATGTCCTCAGTGGACCTTAATGTAGAAAGAGTGTAGTTCACATCTTCATATATCTCCTTCAGATTCAGGAGGATGTCATGAGCAGATTCAATGTCTATAAGTTGCTTCTGAAGCACATTAGACAATGATATGAGTATATAGTAACGGGCAATCAAGTGATCTTCATCCCACTTGTTGTTGAACTATGATTTTAGTTGTTAAAGTACATCATGACTTCCCATGCCACCTTTCATCGAAACGGATCCGGTCAGATGGGACAGACAATGCAAACAGAGAGTGCTTCCACTACAAATGTGGTATAGGGTGTCAATTAAGTAACCCATCAGCATGTCCATGACCTAGACACCTTCATTGAATCAATTCGAGACAACACAATCGATACATATTGTACTAAGGAGGTTATATCGATCGTTCGACCGTATGTGATACTATACAGTAACTCTCAGACGTTGTAGGAATTAAAACTCTTTTTATTTTCCCAAAAGGTCAAGAGCAACAAGCTAGACATTTTTTGAAAACACTTTTCAATTTCAAAAGGTCTAGTGCAACAATATAGACACTACATTAAATCAAAACAATTTTAATTGCAAAAGGAAGTCTAGTACAACAACCTAGGCAATTCACAATTTCTGATTGCATTGTAAGTATTCAAGTGCATAAATATTCAAAGAAAATATGGAACAAAAAGACATTCTGTTTTATTGCATTTGCAGGCTACAATCATCGTACTTCATATTAGAAAACATCATATAAGTTGGACTTAAAATTCGTTGCGACCTCAAAATTTTCAAATATATTAGGACCAACTCCTGATGTCAATGCATCAAATATATCCATTAATATCGAATCCTAAAATATGATAAATAAGTCAGTTAAAACAATGGAGTCCTCTTCCAACTCAGCCTATGGCGAAATCCAACATCTTGAAGTCGCACGGTCGGAATCGTGCGAAACTTTTTTCGCATTGATTGGGGACTTGATTTATGACTTATTACTCTGTATTTTATCATGTTATATGACCCCAAAATAGTACTAAAATTCATATATTTAATACTATGATCTTTGACCGAAATCGGAGTCTGCAATCGCTTTAAACATCAGAATCTTCTCCTGAATGTCACCAATAATTGGTGCATCTTTTGGGTATGAGTCCGAATCTTCTACACCTCATATATATCCTAAAAGTACGTTTAAAATAGGGGAGAACAGCAGCAACTTCGAAAGTCGCCGAATCATTAGAATCGTTAAACTGTCGCAAGAGTATATACTTGGTAATCGAGGTAATCCAGTTGATTGTTTATCGGACTTTGATGCAACCCAAATCCTCAAAAGTAAGGCTCTGATACCAATCAAAGAAAGTAAATAAAAACTTATTTACTACGCATCACGGAAACATGGAACAATTGGCGAACTTTTTGCCAAAACAATGAAAGTTCATCATAAGAAGTAGAAAAAGTAGCACAACAATTTGTTCATTCGGTGTTGAGAGAATTTTGTATCTTCGTTTTTATTTACATTTCTCTAGTTTTTCTGTCTTCCTCATGTAATTTCTCCCTAGAGCCTTTCTCCTATATAAGATGGTTCTAGGGCTATATGGTATACAACTTTTCATTTTTCCTTTCACATGGTATCAGAGAGACGATCCTAGACTGGTAGCCTATCACCCACTAAAAACCCTAGCGTGCACCGCCCGCGCCGCCCGTGCAGCCCACGCCGCCCATGTCGGTCATGCTACACGTGCCGCCCGTGCACCGGCCCGTAACGTCGTGCGCCGATCGCGCAGCATGCGCGTCATCGTGCGCCGCCAGCACCCTTCCATGTGTGTTGCAACACGTGCGGCTTGCCTGTGCACCACCGATTGTGAGGGTCATGTGATCCCTGCCCTTGCGTCGTCGTCGCTGGTAGAGGTTCCATACCGTCTTTTTGGGTACCTAGGGTGTGACGCGATCATCTAAAAACACCCTAATCACCCAAAAGGCATCCTCAAAGAATGGAAGAGGTTGTGGTATGAATCTACACCCACAACCATCTTCCAATATGTCAGTATAGATGCAAGTCTTATTTGTTGCAGTCCTAGTCTTCATGATAGTTGTCATCACGGTTGATAACAAAGCTAATGTTCCATCCCTGTGGGTCTTCAAAGGTCCAGCCCCCATCGTCAAGATGGATAGAACAAACTATGATCTGTGGGACAATCAGTTCATAAGTTTGATGCAATGTAATGACAAGAAGCGCATCCTCACGGTGGAGGGGCCAAGTGATAAGACTGGATAAATACCTCATGGGAGGCAGATGATGCCTATGCACGTGTATGGCTATCTGAACTCTGTCTACAGAGCAAATAATATACTGAGCCAGCCTACTACAAAGGCTATGGGGGACATTCTCGCCATGACATACTCTCTAGCGAAGAATGAGTTGAAGATACTGCAGCTCCAGCATGATATCTTTACATCGAAGCAGAATGGTCAACCCCTCCATACCCTCTACCCTTCGTTGAGGGGCATGTTTGCGAAGCTACACAGCTACATTCCCTTGACTACTATGCTAGAGCAGCTCAAGGCTTACAGAGACTCTGTGATGACTGGCGTCTTTCTAGTGGCTCTTGATCCTGTATATGACTCATCTCACGGCCAGATTCTTACTGATGCTATCATACCTCCAATGGAGGAGGCATATTGCAGACTGAGTAGGCTATATATACGCTCTGGTGGTAATGTGTCGTCTCAGACATCATCAGCCATGGTTGCATCTCGCGGTAGGGGGAACCCTACTTCATATCGTGGTAGGGGAGGATCTTACCGTGGCAGAGGAGGGGTAGCCGACACTGGCAGTCGTGCACCTTCTGCCATAGGACTGGCCACTCTGAGGAAACCTGCTATTCTAAGCATGGGTTTCCTGCTTCCGCTAGAGTTACAGAACAGACTCAACAGGTTGGGAGTCCTCCTATTGTTGATTAGAGATTTGACGAACTTGTGGCCAGACTCAGGGAGATCATGCCTACTCCTGGATCATCCACCTCTCCCTCAAGATCCTCAATAGTAGCTACCTGCCTCTACTGTTGCATCTTCATCGGGTATAGAATATGCTTTTACTAGTTATTACAGGGCAGATTTGTCAGAATGGATTATAGACTCAGGTGCATCCCATCACCTCTGTGGTGATAGAAGTCAGTTTAGTACTTTCAATTCAACCCAGCTCGTACTATCTGTTGTGATAGCATATGGAACACATTCTCCCATTACTGGTCAGGGGGAAGTGCAGCTAACTCCTGCAATAAGACTTCAAAATGTTCTTTATGCTTCTGAGTTTTCAAAAAAATTATTATCTATTAGTCAAATCACCAAGGACTTGCATTGTCGTGCCATTTTTGATCCATCTACTCTTATGTTTTAGGACATTCTAACGGGCAAGGTGATTGGTTCTAGCCGTGAACAAGGATGTCTCTACAGACTAGTGCCATCTCCTTATGCAGGTGCTTCTTCCATTCGCATTGGGTCTGCGTCTCCTTACATGTGGCATCTTCATTTTGGTTATCTTCCTCTACAAAAGTTGTGTCACGTTCTTCCACAGATTTCCCCTCACACTACCTTTCAGTACGAGGACTGCTGGCTTGGAAAGCATCAGCGGTCTATGTTCCAGAGTCATCAGGGTTGGAATAGTCATGGTTTGTTTGAGTTAGTTCATTTTGATATTTGGGGTCCCAATTGTGTCCCTGACTCCCTGATCATCAGGGGTATAGATTTTATCTCGTTGTTGTTGATGAGTTTTCTAGGTTGTCATGGGTTTTTCTTCTTATAAACAAGTCTGATGTTCGTCTTGTTAATAAATCATTTATTAATGAAATAAAAAATATTTTTCAGTGAAAATCAAGTATATACGTTCTGACAATGCCTTGGATTTTGAACTAATGAGCTTGCCACAATTCTTCTATCTCATGGTATTATCCATCAAACATCTTATGCATATACTATCCAACAGAATGGGGCGACTGAAAGAAAACACCACCATCTTCTGGATGTTACAAGGACTCTTTTGATTCAGAGTCGTGCTCCTCATTCATACTGGGGGGAAGTGCTTCTAACTGTTTGTTACCATGTTAATCGTATGCCCTCTTCAGTTCTAGGTGAAAAGATCTCATTCTTGATTGTGTTTCCTGCGACGGATCTTTTCTCCCTCACACCTCGTGTATTTGGTTCAATGTCTTTCGTTCATCAGATGTACCCTGGTCTTGACAAGCTCTCTCCTAGAGCTATCAAATGTTGTTTACTAGGTACTCCAAGACCCAAAAGGGATATCGTTGTTTCGACTCTGTTTGACGAAGGTACTATGTTAGTGCTGATGTAACCTTTTTTGAGTCTATTATGTACTTTTCCCCAATGGGTGACAAGCTCGTTTCTTCTGAAGATGGGGAAGAGGTTTATTTGCCTATACCTCCGATCTCTACTCTACCATCATTAGCACCTCCTCCTCCACCACCTTCTACGTCTCCTCCAGCAGTGCCGCCACCTCCTCCACCTCCATTTTTCCCCAGGTTTATCAACATCGACCTTGTGCTCATGTGCCTCGCCAATCATCCAACACGCCTGACGTATGTTTTGAACATTTGAGTTCTTGAAATGGCAATGATGATTTGCATTTATGATGAAACTCAATTTCACTGTATTAATTCGCAGATATTAACCCCCTACCTTAGACTAAGTGTCAATAAGAAGTAAGAACCAGATAAAATGTTGTATATATATGCGTCATGGAATAAATTAAAAATATAAAAAATAACAAAACTAAAATTGAAGGGTTTTTAAGCTCTTAAAAATGCTCATAAAAATATTTCTCCCTTTATTTGACATCGTTTCCGTTTTTTATCACCATGAAACTTGTAGATCTCATCGAGATCTACAACTTTCATGTTTTGAGTTTTTCCAAATTCGACCGCCTTCTCCATCATATTTCACATTCTTTATCTGAATAATCTGATTGGGCCATGTGTCTCTTTCTGGTTGAGTCATGTGGCCCGCTTCCTTACGTGCCACGTGTCCTCCACCCGCAGCCGTTAGATAGCCTTCTCCTTCTCCAGATCTGCGCTGTCCATTCTCGCATCCTTTCGCAACCCATTGATCTCCTCTGAATTCCATCCCAACCGTCCGCCAGTGCCTTGTTCTCCTAGCGCCATGTGTCTCGTCTAATCGTCGCCCGATCGCTCTTAAATGCCTTAATCTAAGCCGCCAATCTCCGCTATATTTTTAGCCATTCGATCCTACGCCTTAGCTTCATCGCAGCCATTTACCTCTGCCCGCATCTCCTAGCTACACGTGGTGCCCTCATCAACCTTTGATCATGCCCTTCACCGATCAAATCCGGGCTGCACTCGAGCACCGATCTCTTGGCCATTGGATCCCGAGATCCAACGGTCAAGACCTTGTCTTCCACCTCAAGACTTGCCCCTCTCTCCCATGTTGTCCACAACGCACACGTCGTCCCCTTTCTTTTTCCCCCACCATCTCAGCCAACCTCTCCTCTCACGGACTAGCCCACGACGTACCCTCTTCCTCGTGGGCTCCCACTCGCCCCAAGTCCTCCTCAACCTTGCTCCAAATCATCCCCGCAAAACCAGTCGCCAACCACCGGATCCCCCAAACTGCACCTTCAAATATGCCTTTGCCGCCACCATTCAAACTCGTCCATCTTTACATAGGGCTAAACCCATATTGTCTCTGCCTCCCCATGACAGGGGGAGGTCGGATTGACCAGGCCAAGATAACTTATGCCTCCGGTGAGACACCTGGCCATGGTAGGCCAAGTTTGCGGTGCTCCAAACCACCGAGTTGCTCCCCGTAGCCGGGGGAGTTCAATGAAGACCAGGACTTCATCAAGAAGCCCGCGCACAAGCCTGTCGATCGCCATTTTCACCAGGTAAGCTTCCTAGATTTTCCTCCGCTTTTTTTCCACTTCTCCGATTTAATTAGCCTTCTCCATGCAATTTCGCCTTCCATTATTTATCTCCTTAGCTTCATCATACCTCAACCATCTTCGTCGTGCCTTCCACTCATCCTCTCGACCCTCCATACCTTCTGGCCAATCCGACCCATCTGCTCTGCCCTTCACGGCGGAGGAGCGCCTGAGCCTTCACCTTCTCCGTTCGCCTAGGCTCCCATGTCATCCACCTCGCGTTGCACATCGTTGCTTCGGCTATAGCACTAATACTACAGGTATCCTCTTCAATTGCAGAGCCTTCGCTGGAGCACTTTCATGCAGCTTCGACTCTGGTGTCCAAGCGTCTACCGAGTCCTCCAGATCTTCCAGCCGCTTCGCCGAGCTTCCTCGACGCCATCTAGCTATTCAGGAGTGGCCGAGGATCTTCACCAAGATTGAAAGAAGATGGCGGAGCAATGGGGGCCTCACCGAAGATCAGATCGCGTCGCTACCCTCGCGGCAGTGGAGGATCACGAGAGCGTACAGACACCGTTTGATTGCCCAGATTGGACGATCTCCCTTGGGCTTCATCTACATCTCTGAGCGTCAGCAATAGCCGTCCGATCTCAAAGATCGGACGATCCAAAGTTGGCCACGTTGCCTCCCCCTGCACGCTACATCTACCGTCTGATCTTCGAGATTGGACGGGTCATAGGCGCCTACGTGTCACAGCAAGCCTCAGCACCAGACCTACAGGCTCGGAGCACCCAAGCCACCTCCGAGCCTCCTCCGAGTCGAGCCCCCACCTTTCGAGCCTCAATCTGAGCATCGCCTTCCACCGAACCTCGCCCCACGTGCCTGGTCACGTGTGGGCGGGGTAATTTGCAGAGAGGCCCTCGTGACTTCTACAATTTGCAGATAGGTTATGCCATCACATGATATCCACACACGCCTGGGGTAAATTGCAACCGATCGCGTGCGGATTTTGATAATTACAATTATACCCCCGCGCTTGTGGGTAAATATTAGGGAAGGCCTCCTGACTTTCGCTATTTACATTTTAGTCCTTCCATGGACCTATTTGTTATATTTTCCCTATATATTTCTATATTTTCCTTGAATTTATGCTCCTGGTTTCTTTTGTGAATATCTTGTGCATCCGAGCTCTGTTTGAGTTGATTTTGGCCTTGTTTTGAAGCTAATTTAATTTTCTTTTTAATGGCATGGCTCAATCGATGTTTTGACGCTTTAAGAATTGATGTTTTATTTTAACAATTAAGTGTCACTTATGTAGTACTTTTTACGCCTTGCCTTAATTAATCAATGAGCTTGCTTCATGACTCGATTCAGAATTTGACTTCTGTTCATGTTCAATTACTCGAATATTCTGTATAATTTGGGCATATTTGCATCATTCTAACCTTGCATTTCCTTGCATATTAAAAAGCAAATAAAAATGTTTGTCACATGTTTCCTTTTTGCATCTGTTCGTGTCTTTGCATTTATTGACCTATGGAATTCTAATTCAACACTAAGTCGAATTAATAAGAGTCTAGATTTATACTTAAGAGGCTCGTATCCCTGACTTTGACCTTGGGCTTGCCCAAGTAAAATAAAAATCAACCGCTTTATTTTAATCGTTTGACTATAATTAAGTGGTATTTGATGCATCCAATTCGGTCGACTACAACGCACCAAAATGACTTCTTAAGAGGCCGAATTTTGGGTTCGTCAAATGGCGACGTTGTCGAGGATACGGCTCATCTTTTGTTTATTTAGATTTTTAATATTTAATTGAGTGTTAATTTCGAATTCGTAGGTCATGTCGTTGTCTTGTATTGTTAAAATTTCTGTGATTGATATCTAACGCCTGTTTTTGTGGCAGGGCCTTTGGTGTTCAAGGAGACGAGAAGGAGTTCCCGCTGTGAGGAGCCGCAGAAGTAAACCTTGAGGAAAATCGAAGAGAGGAAAAAATTTGTTGCCCTGCATATTATTTTTCCATGTAATAATCGTTTTTACAGCGGTCTTCATTCGAAGACTCGCGTGTGTAAATGAACGAAGATATCCGTTTGAGTGTCGACCTAGGATCAGACACGTGGCTCTCTGAGCTAGCTCGCATTATTTTTATCTTACGTGTTCGACCGTGCGTAGGACACATAATAATTCAAGACGCACGTAGACATTGCTTCACCTACCAAAATTAAAAGATGTTCTTCCCCGCTAATAAAAGCATGTTAGGTGCGGTTTGTCATCAACTTGCATATACATTTAAGTTTTGGTTTCAATCAGTCTGATTTTTCACGAATTTTGCTCAATGCACTGCGAGTTCTCTCCTAGCCTAAATCATGAACTTTATCGACTGCATGACTTTTCTCGACCTCCCTTCCTGGCTTGATCACCTAGGTTAATGGAAATTGGGAATGAACGGTAGACGATTGAATGATTGGATTGTGCTCACATTTAAACAGTGATAACCTTAAGCAAATAATTGGGACTTATAAATGCAAGTTAACCTAAAATGGAGTAAAATCATGTTTTAGGAGAGCAACACCCGTGTTTACATAGGTTGGTTTTATTTGACATTTTTCCTTGATCCTTGCATAAATTAGAATGTTTTAATAATCAATATAAATGACAAGATAGTCAACCAACACTTGTTGGTTTCACGTGTGAATTGGTGAATTTAAAAAGGGTATTGCATGCTTGTTTGAGTCTTGATTGCTCCAACACCCTCCCCTAGACCTTAGGTACTCCATTCATCTTCGAAGATTCATTCACTCACTTGTATATCCATCCTAACTTCTTCGTTTACCTCAAATCTCCCCAGCATCAATTATCTATCTCTGTACTTAGGTTACTCTCAGCCTAAGTATAGAGAGGACCTGAGTCCCCGTGATTTTCTTACTCATCTTTCCTTACCTTGATACTTAGGTTATTTCTAACCCAAGTATAGGGGGTGTTCGCCTTGGTTCGTATATTTTTCTAAACTTGAAAAATGGAACTATGGCTTTATATCATCTAGTGTTATGAGGACATAGCAAAGTTTAAGTATAGAAAGGTGTCGAATGCGTTGTATCTTATTACCGCGAAGGTTCTCGCCTCCCGGCTGAGCGGCGTTCTCGGCTCTTTTATCTTGTCATCTCAGTCGGCTTTCATTCCTGGAAGGCAGATTGCTGATTGCCTTATGCTTGCGTCTGAGATCATTGCGGAGTGGCAGAGGAGGGACACTAGTGGCGTCCTGTGGAAGGTGGACTTTGCGAAGGCCTACGATAGCCTGAACTGGAGATTTCTATGGTCTGTGCTTAGGAGAAAGGGGTTCCCGGAGATATGGATTTCTTGGATGAGGAGGTGTGTCACCACGACATCTTTCTCGGTCATGGTTAATGGCCATCCGGAGGGGGGTTTGGTTCAGCCCAAGAGGGGGGTGCGGCAGGGGTGGCCTCTTGCCCCCATGTTTTATATCCTTGCCGCGGATGTCTTATCTCATATTGTCACTCGGGTGGTCAGGGGAGGCTTGTCGAAGGGGTTTTGCAAGGAGGGCGTGCTGATACCAATCTTGCAATACGCCGACGATACGCTTTTTTTCATTGAGGGCGGTCCGGAGGAGGCTAGGAGCATGACGGCGGCTTTGGAAATTTTTGGTGAATTGTCAGGAATGATTAAGAATGATAGCAAATCAAAGTTTGTTCCTTTCAATCTTACGGATGTTGAGGCCGATGCTTGTGCAAGGGCGTTGGGGTCGGTGTGCTCTTCTTTAGCGCTGGACTATTTGAGGATGCCTTTGACTTTGGACAGAACGCGGATGAGAGACGGGCTGAGGGTGGCTGAGAAGGTCGAGGAGAGGCTGGCGGGATGGAAGTCCGTGATTTGTCGAGAGGGGGCCAACTGGTTCTTTTGAAGGCGGTCATTGTGTCCATCCCGATATATTTTTTATCTAATCGGCGAATGCCTAAGGCGATCAGAGCCCGGATTGAGAAGAGGATGCGTGCCTTTTTGTGGGGGAAGCAGAAGGGTGGGTCGAGGGGGATCTACCTAGTTGGGTGGGAGGATATTACTTGCGGGAAGGATCAGGGGGTTGGGGGTGAAGTTGCAGGCCCAAATGAACGACGCTTTGCTCCTTAAGTGGGTTGGTAGGATATGGGGGAAGGGGGGAGATCTCTGTTGTGATGTGATTAGGCGGATCTATGGCGTGGGGGAGACGCTACCTTCGCAGTACCGCGTATTGCCTCTCCCACGTGGTTTTGGAGGGGGGTTGTGGAGGTCTTTGAAGAACGTTGCGCTTTTCAGACCGGCCCTTGGTGGGGGAGGTTCTTTCTCCTTCTGGACCGACGACTGGACGGGGGGGGGGATCATTTGCTCGCGTTTCCCTCGGTTGTATGCCTTGGCTCGTGACAAATTTTGTTCGGTTGCAGAATGCTGGGTTGATGGTAATTGGTGCCCCACCTTCTCGGCGAACTTTCCGGACCAGAGGATGGAGGAATTTTTGGCTTTGCTCGACGCTGTGAGGGAGGTGGGACGGCCTTCGGGGGGCCGGGATCACTGGTCTTGGAGGGGAGGCCCTTTCACGGTCAAGAAGACTTTCGAGGCTATCTCTCGGTCGTCGCCTTCGCATTCGGAGGTGCTTAGCGGGGAATGTGCCTTTATTTGGGCTCTTGACCTTCCGGAGAGGATTGGGTTCTTTCTTTGGCTGCTTAGGAGGCAGAGGCTGATGACGAGGGACCGTTGTATGAGGCTTCTGCGCTCCATCTCCGACAGATGTTTACTTTGCACTGAATCGATGGAATCTGTGGAGCATCTCTTCTTCCTTTGTCCAGTGGTGATTCAGGTGTGGCAGGGGGCTGGGCGTGGGCTGGTGTTGCACGGGCGATTTCCAAGCCTTCTGGGACGCGCTTCGGTCAAACAAGGGTAGGCCGAAGGGGGAGATTCTCTTGCCGGTGGCCATTCTGTGGGCGATTTGGAGGGGTGGGAATGATTTGCTTTTCTCGGGTCAAAGGTTTTATAAGGAAAACGTATGGTGTTTTGCTAAGCGTTTGGTGGAGGATTGGGTGTTGTAATGGGGCTTTGTAACGGCGTCTGGCTGTAACCTTCCCCTTTCTTCTCGTTTCTTCTGTTTTTTTAATAAAGGATTGGGGCATGCACCATCGAGTGTATCCCCCTCACTTATGGATTTCAAAAAAAAAGTATAGAAAGGTATACCATTTACACAGTATAAGTACTTTAGCGATATCTTGAAATTTTTTGAATAATTTAAAACTTTTCGGGCTAAAGTATATTCTTATGAACTAAGTGGACAACATGTTTTCAAAGCTTTGAAGAATTTTCTATACTATGTTACACTATTTTCAAGAAAAAATATTTTCGAAAATGATTTGAAAATGGGTTTCACTTATTTTGAAAAATCATTTGAAAAATATTTGAAAATTTATATATGTGTGACATGGTTTGGAAAATATTTTCTTGATTTCAAGGGAAAATGAGTCTAGCTTATGTTCTAACTTTATGCAAAAATCCATAAAAATAAGAAAAATAAAAAATCCTTTAAAAGTCAAATGGACTACTAAACCCAAATAAGTAACCGCGTTCAGTGAGGGTCTCCCTTAGCATAGTAGGTGGTTTAGAGGACATCGCGTAAGGCTCCGTCCTTAAGTAACGGGTACCGTTCTACGGCCCGTACTTACACCTATACTAGCTGAATTAAGATGCATCTGCTCATTTGAGTTTAGGCAGTCATTAGGTCTTTTAAAGTCTCCAAAAAAATTGATGGAGTTGGATTGAATCCCCTACATTTTCCACTTCCACACAAGGTCAATGACGTTCGAGAACACCTGATTTATGAGGTCTTGAGATTTTAGGTTAACCAGCCTTAGTCATCAGGGTCTTAGACTTAATTATCCCCATTTCCCTAGTTTGCTAGATTTGCGTGTTATATGGCATGCTTAGTTTCCTACCTTAAGAATATGATCAACACTTCACATACACGATTGCGGTCATGATGAGATCAGTTGGGAATTTCACTTGAGGGACCGAGATGAGGGATTCATGTTTGGACTTGATTTAATGATGCTTGAGGATGGGATAAAATCATTGAAGGCTTCTTGAAACCTGAGTGTCAGTATTTTTAGCCGGTATGAGCATGGTATTAAAAGGCGCGCCTCGAGGCGGTCGAGGCGTACGCCTCGAGGCGGTCGAGGTGGGCCTTTTTAGCCTCGAGACGTGCGCCTCGGCCTTGTCCAGTGAGGCGTGCGCCTCGACTGGCTGAGGCGTAGCCTCGAGGCGTTCCGCCTCGAGGCGGTCGAGGCGTTTTCCGAGGCGTTTTTGTTTTTTTTTTAAGATTTCTTGTATGATTTTGATAGTTACATGGTGGTTTGAGAAGCTTATAAATATATACTTGTTTAGGATAATGATTATACAAGTTAAATGCCTAAATCTGATGTTTCTTTCGTACTCATAACTCCACATTTACTATTAATTACGTGTAACTATTTCAGCAAACTACTTCATATTTACTATTAATTATATCTAACTATTAATTTATGCAAAATGTATGCTTAAATTTGATCTCTTTCATATTCATATGCTTGAATTTGACCTATTTCATATTCATATTCACCATTAACATGCCAAATTATTTTAGTGAACGCTTACTATTACATCCTTAAACATATAAAAACATATACCATTAACAGCGAGACCCCCATCCTGGTAAGGTATGGTGCAACAGGGGGGATGCATACAACCGTTATTCACTTGGGTATAGTAGAACATATAGTTAGGATTCAAATCATATGATTCATATCAACACCTTGGATATTTATAATGACAACTATAGCCAATCCCTTTTAGATAATTTTTTAGTGATAGTTATAACTTATAAGTTATAACCAATGATTTTCGTTTGATTAGGTAGAAATTTAGAAAGGTTTATGGCATTGAGTCATTGATATATCCTTTTTTCATGTTCTTATCTTCATAATATCATCATATATTACATTGTTATATACTATATGTTTGTCAGATTATATTATTTCATCAATAAATATATGTATTATATATTTTATATTTATTTTTCTATACAAAACTGAGGTTACGCCTCGACCGCCTCGAGGCTACGCCTCGCCTCGCTTCCAGGGAAAACGCCTCGCTCCGCCTTTCGTTTTTTCAAACCTTGGGTATGAGAACTTGATTATTGTACTAATCTCTTGACCTTTACCTAAGTGCCAGGGAGCGAATAAAATAAAAATGTTGATCAGTGTGCGCCAACTCTGGGTAAAAGCAATGGAGCTAGGCAAAAATAATACAAAGCAAAGAAATGTCAATGTTGAAAGAAAAGCTCATATTCCATAAAGTCAATCATCAAAGAGCTTCCACCAAAGGCGAGCGCTCCCAACCATTTCAAAGTGTCCGCGTGGACCACCGCTGTTAGGACCAGGAGTCGGGCTTGCACCAAAAAAGGGCTCTACATCGTAAATGCTACAAGTCTGGGTGTAGAAGGTATAATAGATATTCAAAAAAGGCATACCCCGATGTATTCCCAAGAAAACAAGTGCAGACGACTCCAATTTCTTTTGACAGATGCACTGATCAACACCAAAAATATGTGTTGAGTAATAAGGCCCTCGAGAGGATCCTTCTTCCAATGAGAGGGAGAGAAGAAATGACGCAATCCTGAACCCTCCATCAATTGGCATGTCACCTACACATTGAAGTCTGACAACTAAAGAGACAGTGGATTGGACATAATATTTGATTTATTCCCTAGTGTTGAGGATTGAGTCCTTAGGAGAATTTCATGGACCAGGACCTTGGGTGACGTTGTGACTCTACTCTCATGATCGCGGACAAACACTTAAATTCATATCCTTAATTTATATGTATCAAAAAAAGAGTCTGGAAAAAACTAGAGAAATTGGATACCTCTTAATTAAGGCTATGTTGAACTCTGAGATTTTGGATCTCTAAAATTGGGAGTTCTTGAACAGATCAGATCTTGTATGCACATGCACAAGGGGGTTAATCCAGCTCATTTATTTTTGTTATGCTTGGGGACGAGCATAGTTTAAGTATAGGGGGGCCATGAAACTCAGTTTCACTGTATTAATTCGCAAATATTAACCCCCTAACTTAGACTAAGTGTCAATAAAAACCAGATAAAATGTTGTATATATCTGAGTCATGGAATAAATTAAAAATACAAAAAAATAACAACACTAAAAATTGAAGTGTTTTTAAGCCCTTAAAAACGCTCACAAAAATATTTCTCCCTTTGTTTGACCTCGTTTCCTTTTTTGGTCAATTGAAACTTGTAGATCTCATCGAGATTTATAACTTTCATGTTTTGAGTTTTTCCAAATTCGGCCTCCTTCTCCCTTATATTTCACATTCATTATCTTAATAATCTGATTGGGCTACGTGGTTCTCTCTGGTTGAGCCATGTGGCCTGCTTCCTTGCACGCCACGCGTCTTCCACCCGCAGTCGTTAGATCACCTTCTTCTTCTCCTGATCCTCGCCGTCCATTCTCACATCCTTTCGCAACCCTTCGATCTCCTCTAAATTCCATCCCAATCGACCGCCAGCGCCTTGTTCTCCTAGCACCACATGTCTCGTCCAATCGTCGCACGATCGCTCTTACACTTCTCCTATATGGGAAAAGCTTGAGCTCAAAGCCCCAATCCCGTGATAGCGAGAGAGGGAGAACTTCCGTGAGCGATGACTGGTTCTATGGCGAGATCCGGTGGATGCCCACCCACCGTAGCAGCATCTCACGAAGCTGCTTGAGCTTCGCAGCTCATTGTCAGCAGCTTTGAGGCGACAACAACGGGGTCGAGCATAGCTCCCCCACCTCTCTAGCAAATCCCCCCAGGTAACGATCTCTGCTCTTCTTCCTTTCTTCTCCCTCCTTCCTTCTCCCTCTTTCTCCTTTATTAATCTTTCCATCTCTGTTCCTCCTCCTCTTTATTTTCTCACTCTGCCACACCTTCATCCACTCATTAAATCGCAAAACTAATTGCATTTCAAAAGATAAACCACTCATGGAGAATCTAATGGCGATTTTTAATGATTTTTTTGGAGAATTTTCTTATACCATTTAATCGAAAATTTAAGGCACCAAAACAAATATCCCAACTTCCCCTGTTCACCGCGGAAGTTCCCTTGTTTCACTGCTCCATATCCGCCAGCCGGCCGCCGCCCCCGCAGTTGTTCGCCATCCTGCGCGGCCACCTTGGATTCTGGCGCCAGCGGCCGTGCGCCCCGCTTCAGCCGCCGATGCGCACGTGCAGCCATGCGTGGTCGTTGCCACCACAGGCCGGACCTGCTGCATGCATGCGGCCTTCCCGCTCGCCAACCAGCGGCCACGACCCCGCCTCCGCACGGCAGTGCACGGCCCCGACGCCAATAGCTTCCCTTGCCGCACGACCTCGCGTGTGTCCCAGTCGATCAGCGCCATCGACTCCAGCTATTCGCCAGCCAATGCCTGCGCACCGCCGTGTGCGAGCAGCCTTCAAGCTCCTACTCAGCAGCAATGGCCCCCTCTCTCGCGCGTCCACGCCAAGCGTCGCCAGCCTTGGAAACCATAGCGAAGATAGAAGAAAAGGGGGTGGCAGGTCCTCACGTGCACAGCCACTCCCCTTCTGGGGAAATTGCCAGCAACCCCCCCCCAGGTCTCCACAAATAACAAAAGGGCCTCGCATTCAAGTAGGAGCGTGCTTTGCACATGCCCTGGTAGAGACTTTGCAAAGCGGCCCCCGGATGTTCCGCCTTTCGCACCTAAGTCCCCGCCAGCTGAAAGCACGTGTGACACACTTTCATCATGGGGCATTTTGCAATAATGCCGCTAGCGTATTGGTAATTTCATCATAGTCCATGTCAGCATTTTTCTTATTTCAATTTTAATTCTGTAATTACAATTAGGCCCCTGTCTTTGTACATCATTTTAAATCTTCATTTAGTTTCAATTTATTATTCTAAAAATTGCATAATGTAGAAAAACTCATGTTTTATCATTGTGAAAAAGAGTTATATTTTTATGATCTTGGTTTATTTAATAGAATTAATTTGGCGAAATATTGCATATTTTACCCAATACTTATTCTGAAATTGATTTTAAAATAATCATTGCTCCAAAAATTATCAAAATTCAAAGTAGGTAGAGTTTGAGTAGTTCTACTTCGTATCCAAAAATCATCACATTTGCATGCATAACAAGGTATAAATAAATTAATTGGTATTTCACGTAATTTAATTTTAATAAGTCAAAGATTAATTATTTCTGAGGTTTTAGTAAATTTCCTGTATTCATCTCACATAGAAGTATCTAGGATTGTTTTTATTTCTGAAAATAATCTAATTTGGAATTTATTAAAAATTAAATTTGTGAAAATAACCCTGTATACATATTTACTTCGTTGGTAATTCATATAGTCGAAAAATTCCAAAAAATTTAGAGTAGCTTCATTTCATCATAATTGACATTTTGAACAAGTTTGAGAATTTTTAGACTTAATTTAATCATATTCACATTTTAACACTCGAATTTGTCCAGGATTGCATTGCATTTTTAATTGCATAAAAAACCCAAAAAAATAAATTCTCCTGAAAACCTAGCATCTAAAACGACTTTAAGTTAATCTAAGGAGAAAGTTGCCTCCCTGAGTTCGACCTTGGGCCTGTCCAAGTAAAATAAAAATTGACGATCGATATTAATTGATATATTAATTAAAGTGGTTTTGATTAAATCTGATTTTGCCTAACTGCAACGAACACATTAAATTTAATCGTTAATCTGGTTGAACTAAGAGGGTGAAAAAAAATTCAATGTACAGTGTGAGGTGCAGTCACAAATTATAAAGAAGCAATTTCCAAAGTGATTTCTAATATTCACAATTAATATAAGAGATAGATCATGGTTACCTTGGAAGCATGAGTTTCTAAAATAAGAAACCTCCCGAATCAAGTCCGGTCTCTAAAATCTCTCTCGTGGGCGTGGAGATTAATCATGTTACTTCCCACAAATCCGAACATCAACAAGGGCAACAAGAAGAGGCGTGTGAGAGTTGGAGACTCTCAAGACTCTTCTATATCTCAAGGGGGACGAATATCTAAGGACTATTGCTCTCCTAAATTGTGTTGCAAAAGAGAGATCTCCTTTTCTACTTACACCAAATCTCCAACATGTGTGTTGTAGTTTCTTGTATTTTAAATCAAGGACTTAGAGTAAGTCCTAATTCAATAAGATTATCTCCATTTAATCTCCAATTAATATTAACTAATTAACAATAAATAAGCAACAACTTAACTTAACTAAAATAGGTAATGTTATTGCCTTTTTATCTAATAATTAATTAATTTGATAATCCCATTATTAAAACTAAAGAAATTGTGGAATTAATCCTCAAAGCTTATTAATCATATTCATGAGCGCAAAATTAAAAATAAATCCAATCTACAAAATTAATGTGAATCAAGTTCATATAATTTCATGTCTTGGAAATATAATGTAAATCATATTTACATAAATATTTATATGAATCATATGCATATAAATATTAATTATTGTGAATCATTATTCACATTAATTAATGAGATATAATTGTGAATCTTATTTACAAAATTACCCTTATGCAATAATAACTATTATTATTGCAATATTGACATCAATAGGTATGAGTCCTAATCCAATTAGGACTCATGAGATACAAATGCAGATACTCGGAGATAATGTTAGGGAGATCATACTATCCATGTATAGAGACTTAAAATGTGGATAACTATCTAATTTCAAGGTTTATACAATATTAGCAAAAATCTGTCACCTACGAATGTTGAGCTTGAGTTGTAACATTTTACACTCTCAGCAACCTCAACGAAACGCACCACATTCTCCATAAGCTGGAGGAACTGTCGATGAGCTGAATCCAGCTTCCTTGACCATTTCTAATCATAGTCTAGATCATTTGGAACTAAGAAATGAGCTCAAGGAGCTTGTATATTTACATTTTTATGACTTTCTGTTTCCAATATTTGGACATTGAAATTGAAATTGGAAATCAGATTCAAAAGAAATGTGATTTAATCCAATTAAATCACAAATCATCTAGTTAGATGAAGCCACTAAAATCCATCTTGTTTCATTACCCCCTCAGAATGGAAGTGACATGGTAGATGATTCATTGCAACAGATGTAATTGTGAGTATTCCCAATACTCATTCATTCTTTATATCGAAAAACTGATAAATTCAAAGTTCAAACTCGGATTTGACTGTCTTCTTCAGAATATACAATAGATTTCTCATTTGATAATTAGGCAACCGTATTAATTATATACTTTCCAAAAACATATATTAATATCTCGAATTCATGTCTCATTTTATAAACAAGACAACCATACATGGAATTCATTTTGACCATAAATCATCTCATGAAGGAGCCATGTCTCCCGGTTCACCAACTATGAACATGTATGATTCATTCAAGAGATCATACATCTCATACAACTTCATTGCACATCAATGCGCCAACATATGGACTTAGTGATGTCACCAACCTATTGGTCTGTAAAATTACATACCCATGTATATAGATACATATCTGTCTCAGGTCAGAATGGTGTGCCTGATCGTGACAGTTACGCTTCATTTCTTAGTTTATCTCAACCTCATCAAGTCAACTCTTTGACTTCATTATTCCAACACTTCTGAATCTCCATTCCTATGTAGAGGACCTCCATCAAGAAGTCGGATGGAAATCAATCTTTAAAAAAAGATTCGCATCTCTTTCTCAGATTGGAGATCTGTATTGAATATGACATATTTGAAGTCAGTTGTGTCCTCCCAGTTGCACGGTATTCACTATGACCATGGTACATAACCCTAATTGTACAAAGGGACCTTAATAGTAAAGTACATTCACATTCAATCATTTCACTTAAGATGGACATGATAAAACAATAAATTTTACTGCATTAATGGTGTTGGACATGCGAGCCCACGACGAGCCATTATGTAATAAATGTTATTGCGAATATCATTCCCTGATTTGAATGAAGAATAATTAATTTGCATAATAGGTTCTTTAGTACAATTAGGGTTATGTATTGTGGCCATCTTAATGATCATACAACTGTTGATTCAATTATTGAATTATAGAGACTGGTGCTTGGATGAATATCTAAAGAGTTGGATTGAGAACTCAGCAAGCACCGTCAAATGATTGTTAAGAGACGATCTCCAGGCTGAGAAGTGTTGAGATAAATATACCTCTTTGTCTATTTTATATATTATATTTTCTTTCAGTACTTATCATGTAATTAACCTAAGGGATTTTCTCCTATATAAGAGAGCTCTCGATCTATTCTAATAACAAGTTCTCATTTTTCTCCCAACATGTTATCAGAGCAACGATCCTAGATCGAGGTTCCAATTATCCACCCGAAACCCTAGCCCTAACAAACCCTCCAGTCGCCTTCTGTGTGTTGCTGCGAGCGTCGCCAAGCGCACCGCGCTTCCCAAACGTGTAACGCCTCCCAGGTGCATCGCACCTCCCAGGCCCTTCGTTGATTCCCAGGTGCAACGTGCTTCGCCGCCTCGTCGTTAAGCGTCGCCAAACGCCGCCCCTGTCGGTCGCCAGGCACTAGGTCTTTACTACACAATGCAAGGAACCACCAGGAGCATCGTGCTCCGCTAGGGGAATCCCAAGCGCCGCCAGAATCTTCGACGCGTCTCCAGGAGGTTCTCTCGCTCCCTTCAGGTGCCGTCATCCACGCCAGGAGCCCTTACAGCGTTGTCAGGCCTCAACTGCATGGACCTAGCCCTTGATCTCGCATGGACGCCAAGGGATGGTTGTATAAGTCTACATATACAACTAATCCCTCCTATTGTTCTGTAGGCCATATTTTCTTCTCTTGATATAATCCCAGTTGCTTCGCGTCTTGGCTTTTTGGTACAATGTCAAGAAACAATGGTGATGTTTTCTCCTCTTCTGATGCCTTCAAAAATGCGGCACCTATCGTCAAGATAGACGAGACCAACTACGAGTTATGGTCCATGCAATTTCATACCCTAAAGCAGTGCGACAATAAGGAGCATATTCTGACTGATTCGGAGCTGGCAGAAAAGACCGGGGCTAATGCATCATGGAAACAAGATGATGCCTATGCTCGTAACTGGCTCTCCAGGACACTTACAACGGAGATCACAAATGATATTGTTAACCAACCAACTGCAAAGGTTGTGGGATACATTGGCAGGCACATACGGGCAAGCAAAAAATTAGAGCATGATTCTACATCTGCAGTTCAACATTTTCTCGACCAAACAGAATGGTCGACCGCTCCATGCACACTTCTCTCATCTGAGAGGCGTGTTTGAGCGACTTCACAGCTTCAAGCCTATTACTACGAGCACAGAATAGCAGCATGCATATCGGAATGCCACCATGACAGGAATCTTCTTGTCCTTTCTTGACAGAGAGTATGATGCCACTCATACTAAACTTCTCACTAGAGAGACGATTCTGGCAATGGAGAAGGTCTACATGCGATAGAGCAGGATCACAACCACAAACAATACTACGATTCAACCGACTCCTTCTGCTGTGGTTTTTACTTGTGGAAAGGGGGGTCGTCCCAATTTCAGGGTCGTGGACCTCGAGGTCGTACCGGGTGGCTGACATCGTGGTCCTTATTCTCATTGCCATCAACCGGGTCACTCTGAGGACACATGCTTTCAGAAGCATGGTTATCCAGCGTCTGCACGTGTTGCTGAGTAGACTGAGCATTCTAGTATGACTACTCTGGATCCCTAGTTCGATGATACTGTATCCAGATTAAGAGATATGATGATCACTCCTACGACTCCAACTCCTGGTCCCACTGATGCTGCAACCATGACCAGAGCATCATCTAGCTCGTCAGATACTCATTCTTCATTTACAAGTTGTAGCAGTTCAGATTTAACTGACAGGATTATGGATTCCGGAGCGTCGCACCATATGTGTGGAGATCGGATGCAGTTCACGACATACCGATCTATCTCACCTGGCAGGTATGTGGTTATTGCTAATGGCGTTCATCTGCCTAGTATTGGTCAGGGAGAGATTGTTCTAGCCCCCTCTATGAATCTTTAGAGTGTCTTGTATGCTCCAGATTTCCAGATGGATCTTTTTTCATTAGCCAACTCACAAAAGATTTACAGTGTCATGCCATCTTTGATCCATCTTTTGTTGTGTTTCAGGACATACTAACTGGCAAGGTGATTGGTCATGGTTGTGAGCAGAGAAGTTTGTACAAGCTTGCCATCCCACCCCGTGCTGGCATCACTACTCTATCTTCAGGATATGTTTCTCCCTTCACGTGGCATCTTCGATTTGGTCACCTTCCACTACAGAAGATTTGTCATGTGTTACCACAAATATCTCTTTGTACTGCATTGGATTGTGAAGCCTGTCAACTTGGGAAGCACCATCACTCCTCTTTTCCTAATCGTCCGAGTCGTCATAGTAATCAGTCCTTTGAACTATTCCTTTTTGATATTTGAGGTCTGAGTCATGTCCCTGATCATCAGGGACATCGTTTTTATATGGTCGTTGTGGATGATTATTCTAGACTGTCTTGGGTGTTCTTATTAAAACAAAAGTCTGCAGCATGTGCTATCATTAAAACTTTTATTATTGAAGTCAAGAATATATTCTCTGCTAATGTGAAATTCATTTGTATGGATAATGTTTTGGAGTTTTCCACATTACATTTATCTGAATTTCTCAGGTCCCTTGGAATTGTTCATCAAACTTCTTGCAATTACACTTCTTAGCAGAATGGTGTAGTTGAACGCAAACATCGTCACCTTCTTGATGTCACACTAACATTATTGATCCAGAGTCGTACCCTTCATTCTATCTGGGGGACGTTGTTCTTACTTCTTGTTACTTGGTGAATCGCATGCCATCCACCATGCTTGGAGAGAAGATTCCCTTCTTGATAGCGTTTCCCGAGAAGGAACTATTCTCTCTCACTCCCAGAGTCTTTGGATATGTGGCATTTGTCCATAATTTCACTCCTGGTCGTGACAAGCTCTCGCCTAGAGCCGTCAAATGTGTTTTTGTTGGTTATTCTCGTATCCAAAAAAGGTATAGATGTTTTGACCATGTAGGCCGAAGATATTATGTGAGTGTTGACGTCACTTTCTTTGAGTCGATTATGCATTTCTCTCCTACAGGCGACAGGTTATCCAATACTATTTCTGGGGAGGATGTTGTTGTTCCTCCACCTCTGTCTCCACAATATGAATCCCATGATGCACCTCAGCCTTCCTCACCTCCACCACCTCCACCTCCGTCTACCCAGTCAAAGTTCGTACCCCTTGTTTACACTCGCAGGTCTTCTACTCACCCCTCTGCTCATGCACCGTCCACATCATCCACCACGCCTCAGGTATGTGATGACTGAGGGCACTGGAGTATTGCATGATACACAGGCTGAGTTGACTATAGCGGTCAGAATGCATGATGATCTAGATGTTCCTATTGCCCTAAGGAAGCCTCGTCGCCAGTGTGCCACATATCCTCTAGCTGCACATGTTTCTCTGGATCATCTTTCAGAGGAGTACAGGAAGTTTGTAGTGGGGCTCTATGTTGTTACAATCCCACTTACATATTAGAAAGCACTACAGGACAGTATGTGGCGACTTGCAATGGAAGAAGAGATGGCTGCCTTAAGGTCACGTGGGACGTTGATCATTGTTTCTACTCCACAAGGTACCTCTTTTGTAAGTTGTAAATGGATATTCACAGTCAAGCAAAGGGTATATGGCAGCGTTGATCACTACAAGGCAAGACTTATAGCACGTGGAATCACCCAAACCTATGGGGTGGATTATCATGATATGTTTTCTCCTATGGCCAGATATTTGACACTATGCATTCTTCTTTCCGTTGCACTTTCACAGGACTGACCTTTGTACCAGTTGATTGTGAAGAATGCTTTTTCTCTATGGGAATCTTCAGAAGGAAGTTTATATGCAGCAGCCACCAGGGTTTGCTGCTGAGGGGGGGTCACATAAGGTATGCAGGCTCCACAAGGCGATTTATGACCGGAAGCAGAGTCCGAGAGCTTGGTACCAGAAGCTGTCGAAGTTGATAGAGCACCAGGAGTTTGTGCGATCTACTGCAGACCACTCACTTTTTGTTCAGAGGACACAAATAGGTACTGTTGCCATTCTTGTTTATGTGGATGACATTATTGTTACAGGGGATGATGACCAAGGTATTCAGGCTGCCAAGGAGTTCATAGGTCAAAAGTTTGTGAGTAAGGACCTTGGTACTCTTCGATACTTCCTTGGGTTGGAGTTCGCTAGGAACCAACGCGGTCTGGTGATGACCCAGAGGAAGTTTGTGATGAATCTTCTTTCTGAGACAGGTATCACATGATGCAATCCTGCTACTATTCCGATGGATTCGAGTATGAGAATATATGATGATGACATTGAGGACATAGATAGCAGAAGATATAGAGATTGGGAAGCTTTTATATGCCACTATTACCAGGCCGGATATAATGTTTGTAGTAAGCAAAGTTAGCCAGTTCATGGAGCAGCTTAGAAAGGTGCATATGGATGATGTTTATATGATATTGAGATATTTGAAGACCTCATCTGGCTCGGGTCTTATATTCAGCAGAGATGCATCTCTTGAGGTGTAGCTTGCGCAGATGCTGACTATGCAGGATGTCCCAAGGACAGAAAGTCTACTTCGGGCTTCGTTGTGCATGTTGGCAACTCACTTGTCTCATGGAAAAGCAAGAAGCATACAGTGGTGGCTAGATCAAGTGCAGAATCTGAATATAGGGCCATGGCACAAGGGAGTGCAGAGATGATGTGGGTGAGATCGGTATTGATTGGCCTTACCATTAAGGTTCCTCTTCCTATGCAGCTTTTATGTGATAATCAAGCTGCACTATTTATTGCCAATAATCCTGCATTTCGTGAACGGACAAAGCATATAGAGGTGGATGTCACTACACTAGAGACATGATCCAGAAAGGTCTCATAACCACCTCCCATGTTTCCACAGGAGATCAGACGGCTGACATCTTCACCAAGGCTCTTGCTAAAGGTCCATTTCAGAGGTGTTGCTCCAAGTTGAGCATGATAGATATATATGCTCCAGCTTGAGGAGTGTAGAGATAAATATATCTCTTTGTCTATTGTATATATTATGTTTCCTTTCAGTACTTATCATCTAATTATCCCAAGGGCTTTTCTCCTATATAAGAGAGCCCTCAGTTTATTCTAATAACAAGTTTTCATTTTTCTCCCTACAAGAAGGAGATGGCAATCCATTCTCGAAAGGCTAATATCCAACTGATCTCTTGATGCAGGTCCTCTGCATAGGAATAGAGATCCGAAGGTGCTACATAAGTTAGGTCAAAGAGTTAACTTAACGAGTTCGACATAATCGAAGACCTATATCGTATGTTGTCACGATATAGGCACGCATCCTCTGACCAGAGACAGATGTGTTACTATTGGGAACTGGGGAACCAATTACATTATCGAAGTCGTGGTCGCCCGGGGGTGGTCGGGCTTCTGTTTCCGAAAATGGGGGATCCGCAGGCGGGGATGGTAATCCGGTGGTGCTCGCTGGAAGTCCGGAGCGAGCGGCTTCCGTCTGGGTCACGGCTCCCAGTGGTGCGACACTGGCGGACCATAGCATATGAAGAAGCTCGATTTTCGCTTCCATTAACGGCCTGCTGAGCAGGATGCAGGGGGAAGCTCGAATATCGTAGCCCCTAAAGCAGCGACTGAGGAGGGATTAGATGGGGAGGAGGCGGCTGGAAGGGAGTTTAGTGGGTTGGACCGGTGATGAGGTATTCAGCGCAAACAGGGACTGGAACCACTTCTCCTAAGGGGACATCGATGGCGCTCAGCGGGGATGTTCCAATCCAAGGTTTTGCAGAAGGCCCGCGGCTGGGTTCTCTGGTTGTGCGAGATCAAAAGGACTGCGACGACGTTGTCATTTTTGGGAGTGGCCAGGGTCAGAGGTTCGACCCATCCAGGTTCGACGTGACGTACAAGAGGGGGGAGCTCGTAGGGAGGCCCGAAGGAAGCGTCGGGCTGAGCTGATAGACTCTTCGGTACTGCCAGAGCCAGTGACACAAACGACCTCGCGGTCCCTCGAACATCCGAAGCTTAGAATCGATTTGATGTGTTTGGGAAAGGGTTGATGAGAAGCTAAGGGTGATTCCTCCTAAGATGTTGAGGCAATGGGTTCCTTAATGAAGGTGCTCTCTTGGAATCTGAGAGGGTTGGGCCATCCCGATAAATAGCTGGGGTTGAGGAAGCTTCTTCGGGAGGCAGGGGCGGATATTTTTCTTCTGCATGAGATGAAATTGTCTGCGAGTAAGGACAGGGTGCTCGAGGAGCTTGGTGCTCAAATATAGAAAGACTAAACTAGGAGTAATAAGCATAGATAAGGATGGATTTGTGAATAAGAAATAGAGATTCCCCACCTTCATCGGAATCAATGGGTTACTGGTAAACTGGTCAAGTGGTCTCCAATCAGCCTCCAGGCTTCAGCATCCATTCTTGTTATTTCCTCCCTATTTCAGAGCCTACCCTCCAAACGGGTTGTAAAAAATGGATTTTTTTCTTTCCTCTCTCAAATATAGAAAAGTAGTAAGAAAGAAACAGATTACCAAAATTAGTCTCGATTTTTCCTCTCTTCAGAGAAGGTTATAACATGTCCTCATTAGGGTGACTGCACATCCCAAGATGGTCACGACAGCCAAGCTAACAACATAGCAAACAAATGAGAGCTGGGTACATTCCACTCATATCATGCGAGTGATCTGCAGCAAATAGGATGATATTGAATTTACCGTCCACAATCCTTGTTGAATCCAAAAAAAAGCCCGAATTATCCTAAGCTTGTGCTACACAGCTTGTAGTTAATGGGCCCCTAGGGGACCATAAACCATAGAAACTAGCAGATAGGACTCGAGAGTCACACACAATATCAACCAACTCCATCATATAACAATTCCAACTAACCAACATACCACCTGACACGCATACGCCATTGTATCGCTCTATCAGATAAACGAAAACCATCCATCGTACGCCAGAGGAAATTATTCCAAGTTTACAACTTCGTCTCCTACAGACAAATGATATATGCCTTCTAGATCTAAAGCAGTAAGCCCACTGCCCCTCTTTTGTCTGGTTGCCCAAACCCTTGACATTCCTGGAAATAAGCTTCACGTAGCAATAGTGGGGGTGCCCCACCAACTTTGTCCCCACATAGTTCGCAATCACTTCACGCTTTTCCAGAACCATCGTTTGGCCCTTACCCCTTAGGGTCATCGCCCATCTCACCAACATTAGCAAGTTGTGCCCCATAGACTACAGCACCTTCAAACTCCTCCACAATTAAAATTCTCGCATGCAACCAAGGTCCCAACGGTTGCCGACGATGTCTCCGAGCAAATACCTTCAACTGATATGCCTTGCAAACGACCAGGGCAAGCAACATTGGGCACCATGATCCAGACATTTGACGATTGCACCCCTTGAAATGTCCCACATGGGTTCCAGGTTTCCCAAAATGGCTAATGACAATTTGCATAAAGTTATCACAAGGTTCAGTAAATGTGGAATGATCATGAAACCAGAATGGTCGGATCCGTAGCTATAGACTGGAGCTGAGTCTAAAAGGAAAACTATGGTCTATCATGTGAATACGTCATGGGTAATTGGATCCAAACAAGGGATCAACATCCATCACATGCTCAACTTCGAGAACATCAAAGGCCACATCCACAGACTCATAAAACAAAGTACCAGGGAGATTTACCTCTGGAAACTGTTCTCAAGACACCTCCGCATCGGAGGGAGCCAAGAGACAGATGGCAGTAGGAGGCACTATGCCAACTGGAGTATAAATAACGTTTTACCAAAAACATGAACAGCTTCAAACAACTAACTAACATAACAATCCTCCATGGCAATCAGATTATCAATGCCATCCCCGAGTCTCACCCATCCGAGATGATCTCCAGCACCCTCACAACATTGAACGATGCACCCTGACAGGAGTCCACATTACGAGACGTGAAAGGAATGTCCATGACACAGAAAAAAATGGTGAAGACCGTATGCCATGGCACAGTCCTGGAAGCAGGGGCACCACCACAAGACTCCAAACTCCACAGCATCAGTGGTCATGAGAACAGCCTCCTGGGAAGTTGTGAAACCGTGCACATATAAAGTCGTAGTATGTAGAGAGACCAACTCACCAGTGAAAGTCTTTAGGAAGAAGTGTCGGAGGCATCTCCCAACACCCTCCATCAAGTCACCACAAGATATCACATATGCAAGTCTCCCAACACCCTTAAGGCAATAGCGGATTCTCCTAATGATGGGGACGAGTCTCCTTTACATAGTGAAATTCCTTAGTTATCACCGATAAATTTAATTCCATTAACACTACAAAAAAAATAACTTCAATAATGCAATAGTGTCATCGTTTGGACATGTGTCATTCGATATCGTATGGAATATGTGCGACATCTATATCGCATACTCCGGTGGTGATATAGTTGTTCTCCCAGGGAATTCATAAGTCGATGTCCAACGATGAGATGATCGTTACTGCACTGGTAGAGTTTGGTGGCCAGAAGCACACACATTCCACATGGCCAACGGTGAGATAATCGTTACTCTGCATGACGTGGCGATGATAATAGGCCTATGAGTTGATGGATCGGTAGTTAACGAAGGGGCAACAACCGGAAGGAAATGGGTGTAGGCATGAGAGTGTATCCGTCAGCATCTAAGATCATAAGCACCAAGGTGCTCGCAACATGGCTATATTCATCGTTTACACATTTGCTGCCAAATATAGATGGAAATTTTGAGGAGATATGCAAGGGCTTACGTATTGCAGTTTTGAGGAGATATGCAAGGGCTTACGTATTGCAATTGGCGGGCGAAGTTTTATCACAGACAAGTTCGATTCACTGATTTCTCTCATTAAACTACCCTTATTGCATGACCTTGAGTTTACGGGAACACTGAGTTAGGGATATGTCGCCCTTACTGTTCTATGTATACACTCGTGTTTTGCAACAGATATGGCAATAGAGGAGATAGGTGGGTTTGTCATACTACTCCAGTCATGGGCTTGGGAGCACTTCATGCACATCACACATATAATAAGAGACCCCAGTGGCACATAAGGCCCTTACGAGTGTGTTGGGCTGCAGCATTCGAATACCATGGCTCCTTTCTACGGCAGTTCGATGGTTGTCGGGTTATGCATACGCCATGTGATATCGATGAGAAGCTCCATGCTATTGACTTAAGGGCGAAGGTGGATATCGATTAAAGAGAAAGACATGACTTGCGCATTCATGAATGGGTGTCACTTGACCACCGAGTTGTAGATGTGGACCAATCCATGGGATTTACATGACTTCCAAATGCATGGATTGGTACCTAAGAATAAGTAGGAGATTTGTGGGTAGGTTGGGTAGTACTTTGGTGAACAATATAAGATGATTTGCTTTATTTTACAATAAGCTTGTAAATTTTCAAATTTAGTGACTCGTGATATTTTTATGATCAGACAATTATCTAGATGGAATCTTATCGTTAAGAAAGGAGACATCGATCCCACACACTACGAATGCAGGAAGATTATTGTGCAGGCAAAGGCGGAAATGGAGCAGTACTTAGCATTCCAATTTGTTATTGCAACCACCATACAGGACAAGCATGTAGAGCAAGCTCAAGAACAAGGGAAAGGAACAGCAAGGGGGAGAGGAAAAGATTACGCTCAAGCTTGTGGACCGAGTCGTGGACGGAGCCGCGGACAAGGTTATCAAGTTGCCGCAGCAAATATTGAACCAGAAGCAGATGTTCCAGTCATGGATCATGTTCCATCACCAGGATTATGGAGGGTCAAGAGTTGCTGGAATTCGTGATGGAGACCCAATTTATTACACTGAGCCGTCGATTGAGGAAATAACACCGCAAGCCCCTAGAAGGAACCTAATGGGAGAAGACGAAAGGGGGACTCAACCATGTACCATATACTTACACCACACCCGATGCCAATTTTCAAAGAGGGAGGTACAGGGAGTTCTCAGATATCAATTAGTGGTGATGATGCGCGCTTAATGTCATTTAACCAACCAGAGTTTCAGAGAACATACATATGGAAGAGGAGATCGAGATAGTTTTATGGGGGATGTATAACTTTCTATGTAATGTACCGCGTGTTAGTGAACAACTTTTTATGTAATGTATCATGTGTTAGTGGACACTTTGTACTTTATTTTGTTTTTTAAGCTGGTACCTATGTAATTTTTGTTCTAATTATGTGGCTATGAATTGTTTGTATAGCATCCTTTCATCATCATGCATATATTAGTAAAACTCTTTGTTGGTATGTTGTGAAAATTTTCCACGGTGTATGGTCATTTTTTTCTAATAAGACTGATGTACAGGGAATTTCATACATTTCAAACATAGTCTGGAGACAATCAGCATATGCCATATTCATTAAAGGAGATAAGCATAGCACCTTCCGGGAATGCGCCGTCGGACACGCATGGGAAATCAATGATAATGCATAACGCATCATGGTTGTGCAACACTTCCGGAAGAAAAAAAATAATTTGACATGTTCAGGGATTTATGTTAATCCGTAGCACTATCAAGGAATTTGCCTCCTCTACAAAGTGCAACTTTTGAGGGGACCTGTGTCAACCATCCGTAATATCAGATTGTTGTGTCATGATCCCATCTGCCCTTGAGGATGAATTAGTCCGAGGCTGCTACATGCTACGCATCATGCACTCTCGATGCTTGTGGCCCCAAATGTCGCATTTAAAACATAGAAACTCCCGCAACAAGATGTTGTAGGCTGCCACCAAATCCTGCGGCAATAAACGGTTTCCCATCATCCTCCATTGTCTTCTTTTGGATCTCCCCTTGCCACAACTTCCGCACAGGTTTCTGGCACAGAGTCCTCCGAGCCACGCGCATCTACACACCCCCAGCAGCAGCCGGTGGAAAGCCCCAATGTCAGCAATGGGATCTTCCACCACGATAGCCAACCTCTGCACTATCGCAACAGGGAACAAAAGCCCCCACACTCCAAGTCCACCTTATCGTGCAGCCACAAAGAGGTAGTCCTAGAGCTACAGCACCATGCCCCTCATGGCAAGGATGCCAAGCAGACCCCACCCCAGCGGCTTGGAATCCTAGTGCAACTTCGATGCCATAGAGATGCCCCAAAGAGCCGCATAGGCCCAATGCTCCTGGTTATTCCCAACATCCTCGGCATCGACGAGAGGCGCCGAACACTCCTCATATGAGGGCCTATTCAATCGCCCCTCCTCTCTAACGGCGACGGGAGATGAGCTTTTTCCTTGAAAAGAAATCATGTGGCATGACTCATCTCCATCAACCTAACAATTATATAAACATGTGTATGATTGAAATCTGAAAGTACCTCTTCTTCTTGTAGTGCGGGTTTCTTCATTTCAATAATCCAATCACCCAGTAAGCTTTCAAATAAAGCACTTTCAAAGGACACTGGTTCAGCGGTCCTCAGCAACTGATGATCCTTTAAACGCAAATTGTTGTGTGTATAGATAATGTCACTAGCTTTTTCCTGGGCTATGCAATTTTTTCTTGTATAATGAATCTGATCGAAAATACTCCAGCTGTGCTCACTGCCGAATGATGAGCTTGTCTGGCTCAATATGCGGACAGCTATCCGCTGCAGTTCCAGGCAACTTATGCCATGTTGCAACCACCATGCAGCTGATTATAAGGGACAAAATCAAATCACTATCTTAAAAAATACTCAAATTTAGGTGAAATGAGAAGCAGACAACATTGGAGCTCAGACAAATACCTGGATCCAACTCTGATCTTGTACTTATAGCCAATTCAGTACCAAAATCAGCTTTGGCAGAAACAAAATCAGAAATCTGAGTTTAAAAAAAACTTCAATCAAAACAAACCGAATTGAATATTACAACCTCTGCATGGCATAATACTTAAAAGATGCACCAATAATGGCATAAACTAGATAGAAGATACAATATCGCAGCCTTTTGGCCCCCAGGTGATCACCTCGAGTAAACTGGTGGATCGTAATCTCAAAGTGGTGATGACAAGACTCATTCAAGAAGAAATTGGAATCCAACATAAGATGAGGTGGGTAAGGTGGGTACTTTTACTTAAAGAGTTTACGATCTACTCTTTATGCATAAATTCATTGTATTTTTTCACAAAAACAAAAGCATTGTAATTATTAGAATCTCAACGTTCAAAATATCATCATTGAGAGAGACGGAGTTTGGGTTAAAATGAGTTATGCGGATCTTAGTTCAGTCCCACATTCTAGTCATTGAACTTGAATGTTATGGTAGAATTATATAGAGCCTCACATCAATTGTGTTCTTTGAAAAAATTAATAGCAATATCTGACCCCGGGACATAGGACGGTCCTTCAGGACCTCGAATCATGCAAATCCATATTTTGGTTGCATGGTTGTTGCATTTGATGTCTTATTTCAGTTTTGATAGTGTGTCTGTTGCATTTATTATCTTATTTCAGATTTCCACATGGCACCAGAGGGTTGATTCAAGGTTCATTTGCTGTGACATGGTATATGCACCCAAAAAGGTTCAAAAACACTATCAAAATCCAACATGGCATTTAACGTGGATTTCACATCCACAAATGCATGGGAAATCACGTTCTCCTTTCGCAACTACATGGATTTCAAGAATTCTATTGGAGTATATTCTGGGTTTACATTGTTTAATTTGTTGGAAAACGTGACTTCGATGTTTATTCAGAAAACCCTAGGCTCTCTTATATAGGGAGAGACCTTAGGGTAAATTACAGAGAGGTCTATAGAAAAGAAAGAAATAACAACAAACTCCATAAATAAATAATAACACTACTAACTATTTCTACACTCCCCCTCAAGGTGGAGCACAGATATCTATCATGCTCAACTTGGACGAACATCTCTGAAATGGTCCTCTGAGCAGTGGCTTGGTAAATATATCTGCAGTCTGATCTCCTGAGCTCACATGTGCAGTAGATATCAATCCTCTCTGGATCAAGTCCCTAGTATAATGGCAGTCAACTTCAATATGTTTGGTCCTTTCATGAAAAGCTGGATTGTTGACAATGAACAATGCTGCCTGATTGTCACACTGAAGCTTCATAGGTAGAGGTACCGCTACATGTAGATCTTCTAGTACTGAGCGAACCCACATCATTTCCGTACTGGCTTGAGTCATGGCCCTATACTCGGATTCGGCACTAGACCTTGCCACAACGGTTTGTTTCTTGCTTTTCCAAGAAACCAAAGAGCCTCCAACAAACACTGCAAACCCTGAGGTTGATTTTCGATCCTTAGGACATCCTGCATAATCTGCATCTGTACATGCTGAGACAGATAAGTCCGTGCCCTTTCTAAATAGCAGCCCTGAACCTGGAGAAGACTTTAGATACCTCAGTATCATGTGTATAGCGTCCATGTGAACCTGTCTTGGCTGCTCCATAAATTGACTCACCCTGCTAACTGCAAATTGAATGTCTGGGCGAGTTATGGTGATGTAGAGGAGTTTGCCCACCATCTCTCTATATCTCCTCTTATCTACTTCATCAGTATCACCATCATACAGCCTCACGCTGGGATCCATAGGAATACTTGATGGTTTGCAACCATCCATTCCCGTCTCAGTCAGGAAGTCTGTAATATACTTCCGTTGGGTCATTACCAAGCCCTGTGCATTCCTCGCAAATTCTAACCCCAGGAAGTATCTCAGGGTGCCAAGATCTTTTGTGACAAATTGACGGCCAAGGAATGCCTTCGCCTTTTCTATGCCCTGTGCATCATCTCCTGTAACAAGAATATCATCCACATAGACCATAATAACAACCGTACCTGCCGATGACTTCTGAACAAACAATGAGTGATCGGCATTTGACCTCTTGAATCCTTGTTGCTCAATCAGGTTGGACAACTTCTGCAACCATGCTCTGGGGCTCTGTTTGAGGCCATATATCGCTTTGTGAAGTCTACAGACCATCTGCTTCTCCCCCTCAGCAGTAAACCCAGGTGGCTGCTGCATGTAGACTTCCTCCTGCAAGTCTCCATACAGAAATGCATTCTTGACATCGAGTTGAGATATACTCCAATCACGGACTACAGCAACAGATAAGAGAATGCGAAGGGTAGAATGTCTCGCCACTGGAGAAAAAGTATCCATGTAATCCACACCGTAGGTTTGCGTAAACCCACGAGCGACCAAGCGTGCTTTATACCTATCCAGGGTTCCATCTGCATGGTATTTGACTGTAAAGACCCATTTGCAGCTCACAACGGATGCATCAGAAGGTGCAGGGACCAACGACCATGTGCCACGAGACTGCAGGGCCCTCATTTCTTCTTCCATTGCTAATCGCCAGCATTCATTCTGCAAAGCTTCCTGGTATGTCCGTGGTATCTCCACGGAAGACAAAGCTGTGGCAAATCTCTGAAAATCACCTGTGAGACGGTGAAAAGAAACCTGTGAAGCAAACGGATAAGCGGTACATTGCCGCTTTTGTTTCCGAAGAGCAATTGGAACATCAAGACTGTCATCTGCTGTACGAGATGGGCTAGTGTCAGCCTGAACTGAAGGATCCTGCACATGTACCAAACCTGACCCGTCAGTAGTAGTGCCATCTGAACATACCTGAGGCGGGATGATCGGCTGCTGTGTGGTCTGAGCAGGACCTGACCGGCGCGTATAGAATTTCGGTAACGGTGATATGATAGGCCGTGGATTGGGTGGAGGTGGAGGAGGTGGTGGGGGTGGTGGAGGTGGTGCTGGCGTGGAGACAGACAGAGGGGAAGACTCAGATGTACTCAATGTAGGTGGTGGAGGAACATAGATCTCATCAGTGGTAGTGGATGGAACCATTCGGTCACCTGCAGGAGAGAAATACATGACAGACTCAAAGAAAGTGACATCGGCACTCACAAAGTTTCTCTTAGTTGTGGGATCATAACACCGGTAGCCCTTCTGAGTTCTGGAGTAACCAACAAAGACGCACTTGACTGCTCAAGGAGAGAGTTTGTCAAGTCCGGGAGATAGACGATGCACAAAAGCAACAGTACCAAAGACACGTGGAGTTAGTGAGAATAACTCCCTGTCTGGAAAAATAATGGACATAGGTATCTTTTCACCAAGGACTGAGGATGGCATACGGTTGACTAGATAACAAGCAGTAAGGACAGCATCACCCCAGAAAGAAATAGGGGCACAACTCTGAATCAACAATGTACGAGTAATATCTAAGAGATGGCGATGCTTCCTTTCCGCGACACCATTTTGTTGTGAGGTATATGCACAAGTGGTCTGGTGAATAATGCCCTTTGATGACAGGAATTGTGACAGTAAGCATGTACAAAATTCAAGGGCATTATCAGTCCGAACATATTTGACATTTGCAGAAAAGACATTGAACACTTCATTAATCAAGTTTTTGATCACATTTCCTGCTTCGGATTTATTTTTCAAAAGAAAGACCCACGACACTCGAGAGAAATCATCCACTACCACAAGATAAAACCTGTGTCCCTGATGATCGGGAACACGACTTGGACCCCATATATCTATATGTAACAACTCAAAAGGGGAGCTACTGCTCCGACTCAGACGACGTGGGAAGCTCGACCTGTGATGCTTTCCCAACTGACACGCTTCACATTGAAACGAAGAACTAGGAGAGATCTGAGGCAGAAGATGGCGCATTTTCTGAAGCGGAAGGTGACCAAATCGGAGGTGCCAAATGTACGGAGAGACTGGTCCAGCCGAATGAGAGGAGACACCAGCATATGAATCCCGGACCAGCCTATATAAACCATTCTGCTCAGAGCCACAGCCAATCACCTTGCCCGTGAGTATGTCCTGAAAAATGAGAGAAGACGGGTCAAATATGGCACGACAGTTCAAATCCTTCGTAATCTGACTAATAGTAGCAAATTCATTGAGAACTCAGGAGCATGCAGAACATTCTGTAAATGCAAAGTGGAGGACACGAAAACCTCCCCTTGTCCAATAAGGGGCGAATGGGTACCATCTGCTATCTGTACTGAACGTCCGGGAGGAATGTCCCTGTACGCCTGTAATCTACCTCTATCTCGGCAGAGATGATGTGTGGCTCCAGAATCAATAATCCAGTCGGATATATCATGAGATGTAGTAGATCTACCTGAGGAGCTTGCGGCTGCGGAAGAACTGACAGAGGCAGTGGCAGCAATGTCTGAGGAACCACCAAGCGAATCACCAGAAGCATGTGGCATAATCTCTCGGAGACGGGCGACAAGTTCGTCAAATCGACTATCTGCAGTAGAGGTCAGTGGAGACTGAGAGTGCTCTGCAATGCGGGCTGATGCTGGAAATCCATGCTTCGAATAGCATGTCTCCTCCGAGTGTCCTGTGCGACGACAATAGGAGCATGTCTGACTAAAGCGACCACCCCTCCCATGGGGTCCACAGCCACGTCCACGACCACGGCCAGATGGTGGTCCACCTCTCCCACGCGAGACTGCCATCGCTGAAGGAGGTGGAGTAGAAGAGCTGGAGGAGACTGGAATGCGGCTAAGCGTCTGTAAACATCCTCAACTGGAGGAATAACTGCATCTGCGAGAATCTGAGATCGAGCTGAATCGTACTCTGGGTCAAGGGCCGCAAGAAGAACACCAACCATGGTGGCGTTTCGAAACGCCTTCTGCTGCTCAAGAGTTGCAGTCAGAGGGATGATACTATATAACTTCTCGAACATCCCTCTTAGGGATGTATAAAGAGAATGGAGAGGTCTGCCGCTCTGCTTCATTGTGAATATGTCGTGCTGAAGCTGCAACATCTTCGTCTCATTTCGCACTTGCGAATATGTGGCGGCAAGAATTTCCCACATTGCCTTAGCAGTGGGCTGATGGAGGACGTCGTTGGCAATCTCCATCGTTAAGGTGCCGGACAACCAGACCTTTGCATAGGAATCATCAGCCTCCCATGAGGCATAGATCCCAGTCTTCTCCGCGGGCTCATCCTCGGTAAGAATATGTTTCTTACCATTCGACTTCATAAGGCTCATGAACTGCATAGCCCAGAGCTCGTAATTAGACCCGTCCATCTTGACTATTGGCGCAGGACCTTTGAATGCGTCGGTGGAGGGCATATCAACTTTTGATTCTGACATACTGCCGCTTGGAGAAGAACTAGGATATGTAGACGTAATGCTGGATGTCTACAAAAACTGCATCGGATTTGAGTGCGTATGTAACGTTACGCACTCAAATCCATAGAATGGATGTGGAAGAAACTAGGGCACGCCTAAGAAGAGGCTTACAGCCCTTGAACCGGCATGTTGGGTGCCGCCTCGGGTCGCGTATATGTCTTCGCGACTGGCTGGGACTGGCGGCGAATGGAGCTGGCTGGCTGGATGCCTACAGCAGCTTGATGGGGCTGGAGGCGATGCTTGGGATGACCGTGAGGCCGCTGGATGCAGGCTGGATGCCGCTGGCGTTGACTAGCGGCGCAAACAGTGGCCGCTGGTTGCTGTTGGCAGCGGCCTGGATGCCGCTAGCGGCACTGGCGGATGGCTGGGCCTAGGCGCGGGGGCGCTAGACGATGGAGAGAGAGAGGCGGCGGTGAAAGACACGCCGAGGAGAGGAGAGAGAGAGAGAGAGAAGGCGGCAGGTGGGGAGAGGGAGGCGGTGGGTGGAGAGCCCTAGGGCGGCTCTGATACCATGTTGGAAAACGTGACTTCGATGTTTATTCAGAAAACCCTAGGCTCTCTTATATAGGGAGAGACCTTAGGGTAAATTACAGAGAGGTCTATAGAAAAGAAAGAAATAACAACAAACTCTATAAATAAATAATAACACTACTAACTATTTCTACATAATTCATTCGTCAGGGGTAGGTGTGTAATTGTTTCTGTAACCCTAGCCGCTATTCTAAAGAAAAAAACACACAACTCTTATCACTTCTCAAAAACATTGAGATGGTATCAAATCCCTAAGAGGGGTTCCCTCTTGTGGGTCACGTGACCTAAACAAAAAAACCCACATGCCGCACAACCTCCACCTTCACCTTCGCACCTTAACATTCGCACACGAAATCTCCAGCTCTAGCCGACCTCCACCTTCGCACTTTCAGCCACGCCTCTCGCCTCCAGCATCGCTATCTCGCCACCAGGCTCGAGCAGCATCGCCGCCAAGCTCCAACGGTGTTGCCATCTCGCCTTCATCCATGCAGCCATCTCGCCTAGACTCTAGCCACGCCACCATCTCGCCCGAGCAGCCACGCAGTCATCTTGCCTCTCCTCCAGCGCCCGCACGAGGTGTCCAACGTCGCTAGATACATTCCTATAGCCACGATGGCTATATCCAAAGGGTTCCATGCATCCCAAGAGACATATCGTACCCACTTGAGACTTCCAAGCTTAGTATTTTCTCTTTTGTTGAAAGAAATAAAGAACATGTTTATTCCAGGGAACCCTCGGCTCTCTTATATAGAGGAAGCCTATGGGTAAATTACATAAGATGGAACAACGAAAATAAGCATGACACATAAGTACATAAATACTAGAAATATCTCTACACTCCCCCTCAAGATGGAGCATAGAAGTCAATCATGCTCAGCTTGGAAGAACATTTCTCAAACGGCCCACTAAGCAATGACTTGGTAAAAATATCTGCAGTCTGCTCTCCTGAACTAACATGGGAAGTAGAAATCAACCCCTTTTGAATCATATCCCTGGTATAGTGGCAGTCTACCTCAATATACTTCGTCCTTTCATGAAATACAGGATTATTAGCAATAAATAATGCCGCTTTATTGTCACATTGTAACTCCATGGGTAATGGTGCATCTATATGCAGATCTGCTCGTATGGATCGAACCCACATCATCTCCGTACTTTCTTGTGTCATGGCTCTATACTCAGATTTAGCACTAGATCTAGCCACCACTGTTTGTTTCTTGCTTTTCCAAGAAACTAAGGAACTGCCAACAAATACTGCAAAATCTGAGGTAGATTTCCGGTCCCTGGGACATCTTGCATAATCCGCATCAGCACATGCAGAGATAGAAATATTTGTTTCTTTCCTGAACAACAATCCTGCACCCGAAGACGACTTTAGATATCTCAGTATCATATATACAACATCGATGTGTATCTGTCTGGGATGTTCCATGAACTGACTCACCCGACTAACTGCAAAAGCAATGTAAGGTCTGTTGATAGTAATATAGAGAAGTTTTCCCACCAATTCTCTATATCTTCTTTTGTCAACTTCCTCTGTATCATCTCCATATAGCTTCATACTAGGATCCATGGGAGTAGTGGCGGGTCGAAACCCAATCATACATGTCTCAACAAGCATATCTGTAATGTATTTCCTTTGGGACGTCACAAGACAGCGCATGCCTCGCAAAACTCCAATCCCAGAAAATATCGTAGAGTACCAAGATCATTGGGTCACAAACTGATGGCCTAAAAATGCTTTTGCCATCTTTATCCCCTGCATGTCTCCTCCCGTAACAAGTATATCATCAACATATACCATAATAACAACAGTACCTCTGGGAGTCTTCTGGACAAACAAAGAGTGGTCAGCATTTGATCTTATGAACTTTTACTTCTGGATGAGATCTGAAAGCTTCTGAAACCATGCCAGCGGACTTTGTTTAAGACCATATATGGCCTTGTGAAGTCTACACACCATATGACACTCCCCCTCAGCAGCAAACCTCGGAGGTTACTGCATGTAGACTTCTTCCTGCAGATATCCATATAAAAAGGCATTTTTAACATCAGGGTGGAACAAGGACCAATCGCGTACCACTGCGACTGACAGAAGAACATGTAGAGTTGAATGACGGGCCACCAAGGAAAAAGTGTCCATATAAACCACGCCATAGGTCTGAGTGAATCCGCGGGCTACTAGTCTTGCTTTGTAGCGATCAAGGCTGCCATCCGCATTATATTTGACAGTAAAGACCCATTTACAACTGACCACAGAAGCTCCTGGGGGAGCAGCACCCAAGCTCCATGTACCACGAGATCGCAATGCAGCCATTTCCTCTTCCATGGCTAACCGCCAGCTGCTGTCTTTCAAGGCATCCTGATAGTTCCGTGGTATCTCCATGGTAGATAGGGCAATAACGAATCTCTGAAAATCATCAGTGAGACGATGGAATGAAACCTGTGACGCAAATGGATAAAACGTACATGTATGCTTGGATTTCCTCAAGGCAATAGGTACATCCAAATCATTAGCAATGTCCACCTGTACATCATTGTACTGGCTACACTCTTTCCCATCATTACTAGTATCACTTGGACATACCTGAGGCATGGTGGATGAATGACGGCCTCCATGAGCAGGATTCGGACGACGAGTATAAAATTTCGGTAGAGGTTGGACTGGTGGTTGTGGAGGTGGTGATGGTGGTGACGGTGGTGGCACAGCAGAAGTAGGTATGTGATCAGACTGACATACAGGAGGAGGTGGCACATAAATGTCATCATCAGTAGAGGAAGGAAACATTCTGTCACTTGTAGGCGAGAAATACATGACATTTTCAAAGAAGGAGACATCAGCACCGACATAATATTTGTTACTCACAGGATCATAGCATCTATAGCCCTTTTGAATACGAGAGTACCCCAGAAAACACACACTTGACAGCCCTAGGTGAGAGCTTGTCAGTCCCTGGGGTGAGATGATGGACAAAAGCAACTGAACCAAAAACACGAGGAGTTAGTGAGAACAATTCCCTGTCAAGAAAGACAACAGAAAGAGGGAACCCAACACAGAAGATGGCATACGATTGATCAGATAACCTGCTATAAGAACAGCATCACCCCCAAAAAGACATAGGAGCACAACTATAAATGAGTAAAGTCCGAGCCACATCAAGGAGATGACGATGTCTTCTCTCTGCAACACCGTTCTGTTGAGACGTGTAGACACAAGTTGTTTGATAAATAATGCCACGAGACAAGAAGAAATGAGATAGAGCACGAGTGCAAAATTCTAATGCATTATCTATGCGCACAATCTTCACATTAGAAGAAAAAATATTCCGAATTTCATTGATAAGATTTTTAATTACATCCCCCGCTTCAGATTTATTTTTCAATAAAAAAATTACACTCTAGAGAAATCATCTACGACCACTAGGTAAAATATGTGTCCCTAGTGATCAGGTACACGACTCGGACCCCAAATGTCAACATGCAATAACTCAAAAGGGGAGCAGTTGCTCCTAAACTCACGACAAGGGAAAGTAGACCTGTGATGCTTTCCCAACTGACAGGCTTCACACTGAAAAGAAGACTTTGGTGAAATATGGGGCAAGATATGATGCAGCTTCTGAAGAGGAAGATGGCCAAAACGGAGACGCCATGTAAACGGAGAAGCAGAACCATTGGACTGAGATAAGACACCAGCATAGGAGGTGCGAACCAACCGACAAAGACCATCCTGCTTACGGTCACATCCAATCACCCTACCTGTTAGAATGTCCTGAAAAATAAGAGATGATGGGTCAAATATAGCTCGACAATGCAAATCATTTGTAAGCTGACTAATAGAAAGTAAGTTCATCGAGAAATCTGGAGCATGCAAAACATTCAGCAGGCGAATAGAGGGTGTCAAACTGATCTCCCCCTGTCCAACAATGGGGGAATGAATCCCATCTGCTATTACTACCGATCCCCCTGGGGAAACCTCCCTGTAGGATGTAAACTTATCTCTGTCCCGACAGAGATGATGTGTCGCACTGGAGTCCATGATCCATTCCGAAACACCAGAACTGTGACATGATGTAAAGGCATAAATGCTACCTGATGTGTTTTTTTAAAGTCTAGAAAATAGGGGGATACACTCAGTGGCGCTCGCCCATGCTTTATATAAAAGGAAACAAAGAAAAAAGAAAATTTACAAGGTATCAACCGTGATACCAAACGGGGAACTAAACCAACGACCAGTCATCAACTAAACGGGTACAGTGTAACACTACATTCTCTTTAGCCACCATCGAGTCCCAGAAAGAAGCCAGATCCGTGGCGCACACCCAAGCATCAGCCGCCTCCTCCTAAACACCCACCACCGCCGTGCAAGCGAAGAAAAGATGCTCCAAAGTTTCCACGGCACTGTTGCATAGAACACATCTATCAGAGATAGTGCCAAGCAGCCTCGCGCAACGATCCCTCGTCAACAATCTCTGCCTCCGAAACAACCAAAGGAAGAAGCCCACCCTCTCAGGTAACCTCAAACCCTAAAAAAAACTCAATCCCACACTACCTCCTCCAGCCGCGGGAGAGGGGAAGAAGAAACTGCCACATACGCCTTCCTGGCCGAGAAGCCCCCCCCCTCCAGGACCAGTGATCCCTCCCGCCCGAGGGCTGACAGGCCTCCCTGATGGTGTCCAAAAGAAGGAGATAATCATGGAGCCTCTAATCCGAGAGGTTATCACGGAAGAGAGGGAACCAACCAACCTCAGTCCAACAGGAGGCCACGCAAGCACTTCCATCAACCGCCAAAGCGAACAATCGAGTGAACCTTAAAACAAAGAGGTTCCTCCCCCGTCCAAACATCCGTCCAGAATCTGAAAGTACGACCATCACCAAGCACCAGAGCAAAGAACGACGAGAATTTAGAGAAAGCCTCCAGCACCCCCCTCCAGAAAAGCATTTGAGGCCCCAACCGAGCAGCCGGTATCGGAAGCGCCCCGTTAACACCATGAATCTTCCGCAAGACCTCATTACATAAATCTTCACCAGGACCCCATAACCTGCTGACCCACTTAAGGAGGAGGGCCTCATTAACATGGTCCAACCTTCGGACGCCTAGACCCACATCGCTCTTTCGCCTCGTCACCTCCTCCCACCCCACCAAGTGCATCCCACCCGAAGACTCTCCATTTTTTCCCCACAGAAACCTCCGCATGAGCTTCTCGAGACGACAGCGAATCCCCACCGGCAACCAACGGTTAGATAAGAAATATACCGGGATAAACGAAGGCACCGTCTTGAGGAGGACGAGGCGGCCCCCCTTCGAAAATGTTAAAAAAAAACAAGCGGAAGCGAATGATAAACAAAGCATAGAAATGGAGAAAGATAAACATGGAACACAAGGTTTAACGTGGAACCCAACTCCGTGAGGAGCGGGATGAAACCACGGGAGAATCCCTCAAAGGGGCATATGCTTTATTGCTTTTTCTCAATCGATACAGGAGGTCTGGGGCTCCTTATATAGCCTCTCCAGATCCTCCAAGTCCCACCACTAGACGATGTGGGACTAAACACTAGATGGGGTAAATGGATCTTCTCCAGGATCCATTTACCCTGTTACAACTCAATGGGCGCACAACCAAATACTCTAACACTCTCCCTCAAGTAGGAGCATGTAATGCTCAGCTTGGACAAACAGAAAGAAACTCAACTCAACGCTACAGGACACTACGGACAATATCAACCCAACGCACACATTGCTGCAGTCGAGGACGTTGCTTCTCATGTCGTGCAGGTGAGGAGGACGAGCGGGCTGGAGTGTGAGTCAACTGAAGACTCGGAATCTGACCATCGAGTCTGAACTTGCGCCTGAAGTCAAGTCGTCGGAGAACTGGATTTCTCCCATCTGGCTCAGAGAATGGTGCACTGCTCTGGTGTACCTATGATACCACATGAAAACCCTTGCCCACAATGGCATAGGGAATGGTCCTCTGCTCTGGAGTCCCTATGGCTCACATGAAAACTCTGGCCGACAAAACAAGAATAATGATGGGGACCACGAACAAATGATGGCAACATATGCTCATCTGAAATAAGACCGCATCCTTGTGCGTGTCTGAAACTGAGGACTCGGAAGACAATCGTCGAGTCTGAAACCGAAATGTAGAGTCTGATCATCTGGCTAGTCTGGAGACTGATATCTGAATCTGGAACATAAGACCTGTGACTCTACATATATACTCCCCCTTTCTCCCATACTTGTCAGAAAATCAACATCGACAAAGTTGGGAGAAGATAACATAACGGGGAAAACAAACATGAAATTTGCGGCTTTTCATTTTCATCATTTTTTTAAGCCGTCATCCCCTTTTTTTTAATTTTTTAAGCCGTTCAAACCATTTTGTTCGGCTTTGCAAATTCTCTCTTTTTTTATTTGCGTACGGCTTTTGAGATGTATGCGCCTTTTTTTCCTCTTTTTTTATAATTGCGTACGACTTTTCTTTGTACGTGACTTTTTTTAAAATCTAAAGAAAACTCGGCCCACATGGCCTTGACATCACTTTTTTTTACTCGGTTGGGCCCATACCCCTCTCTCCCCTTTTTAAAAAAAAAATCGGCCCAACAGGGCTCAGAGCATGAAACCCCGTAAAACGCCCCAGCCCGAACTTGGGCTTTCCCTTTGTTTTTTAACTGCGGGCTCATTTTTTTTATAACAGACAGGGCCCGTTCGACCTTTTAAAATACCTGACCCCTTAGGGTTCTGCACCTGTGGATCCAACGCCTATGCGTGGAAAGGGGGGGGCGCCGCCTGCAAGATCAGACCATGTTGTACGGAGGAGCGCCGCCTCGCCTGCGAACTGGGCGATCCTGGAACGAGAGGAGCATGCGAGGTGGGATCGTCATCGCCTGGGGAGTTGCGCCTGGAACCCATCAAGGAGGAGAAGGGGCGGCAAGGGATTGGCACACAGCCTCCTGGGTATAGGTCTCGCACGTTGGAGGATCGCGCCGCCCTTCTGGGTGGGTTGTGCGGCTTTAAGAGCGTGCAGCGAAGACTAGAGAGGTGCGATGGGGCTCCATCTCGAGATGGAATCCAAGAGTAGCGCCTCCTGCTTGAGAAGGAACCGACAGGGGACGCCAGGAGATGTTTCGAGATGCCGCCGCCAGAGATGGGAGCCAACAGCGCTCTAGATACGCTCAAGAGGAGGATTGGGTTCTGGAGCCGCGCGAAGATCTGCTTCTGAGGGTGCGCAATGAGGGAGGAATCGTCGTGCTGATGACATCACGCTGTGAGATGCGGCATGCCTGGAGATGCCTGCCTGGCGCCTGCGCGCACGAGCACGCCTGGATCTGGAACAACGTGAAGATGGCCTGCGGAGATGCAGCACTTTGCCTGGTGATTGCGCCGCCAAGGGAGGAAGTTGAAGATGGGGCCCGCGCCTGGATCTGGAACAACGTGAACGAACCACTGCTTGGATCTGGATTTGGGGTTTCAATCGAAACCCTAGACTGACGTGAACTTAAAAAAAAATCTCCAGACTCGGGTATCAAGAAACCGTAAACCTCAACTCTATAACTTAATCTTAGAACAACTCGCTCCATAAATATAATCTTCAAACAAAATATTACAATCGAATCTCAAACCGATAAAGAACATGAAATCCTCAAGGAACGAACCCGCTCTGATACCATGTTAAAAATAAACATGCGGAAGCAAATGATAAACAAAGCATAGAAATGGAGAAAGATAAACATGGAACACAAGGTTTAACGTGGAACCCAACTCCGTGAGGAGCGGGATGAAACCACGGTAGAAGCCCTCAAAGGGGCATATGCTTTATTGCTTTTTCTCAATCTATACAGGAGGTCTGGGGCTCCTTATATAGCCTCTCCAGAGCCTCCAAGTTCCACCACTGGACGATGTGGGACTAAACACTGGATGGGGTAAATGGATCTTCTCCATGATCCATTTACCCGGTTACAACTCAATGGGCGCACAACCAAATACTCTAACAAAAAGCAAGGAAGATCTCCAACCGGCCAGCCTCTTCTCCACCACCTTGGACCAATCTCTCACTCGTGTCCTGCCCGAGACCAGCGGCATCCCCAAATAATCAATAGGCAGGGCGCAAGGCTGCGAACCCAATATCGAACCGCATTTGTCCACCTCCTCCACTTTAAGACCAAACGGAACCACCTTCGACTTGGCGACATTTTTGAAAAGACCTGACATCTCACTGAACACCTCAAGCGTTGTCGACATGGCCGAGACCTCCGCAGGGCCCCCCTCAATGAAAAAGACGGTGTCATCGGCATATTGGAGCAAAGGGACCACCACCCTGTCACAAGACAACCCCTTCGAGAGTCCACAATCAATTACCCGACAAGCATACGAGCAAGGACATCCGCGGCCACGACGAAAAACAAAGGCGCAAGGGGGCAGCCCTGCCGGACCCCCCTCTTAGGCTGGAAAGAGCCCCCCTCTAGGCGCTCATTAACCATGACCGAGAAAGAGGTCGTAGTGACGCAACGGCGCATCCAAGAAATCCATACCTCCGGGAAGCCCCTCCTCCTCAGAACCGACCAAATGAATCTCCAATCAAGGCAGTCATACGCCTTCGCAAAGTCAACCTTCCACATCACACCACGACTCCCCTCCCTCCCCACTTCGCAACCATCTCCGATGCCATAGTGATACAATCTGCAATCTGTCTTCCCCGAACAAAAGCCGCCTGCATAGGAGAGATAACAGTGTCAAGCACACGGGCCAGCCTAAGAGCAAACACCTTCGCCACGATCAAATAAAGAGCATTCGATATAACAATCGGGCGGAAATCATCAATACGCTCGGCCGAGGGGTACTTCGGAAGCAACACAATGAAAGCCCTTTTTATCCTATCAAAGCCTGCATTACCAACACAAAACTCGGTGATCGCCTCCAACACCTCCATGCCCACCAAATCCCAAAATTCCTTGTAGAAAGCCACCGAAAAGCCGTCAGGACCCGGAGATCCATCTGCGTTAAGATCCCACACGGCCGCCTTTACCTCCTCCAACGTAACCTCCCTCGTCAGATCCTCACAAAGCGAGGGCGACAGCGGCAGAGCCCCAATCCTCGCCCACCTCCACACCCTCGAGATGCACCTCCTAGCTGACGTGCTAGCAGAGGTTGAAGCTCCAATGTCTGAATGTCCTCCGGGTGAGTCAGTAGTGGCAGGAGGCATGATATCCCGTAGTCTGGCGACAAGATCCTCAATTCGTTGGTCTGAAGTGGATGGTGGTGTAGGCATAGCATGCTCGGCTACACGGGCAGATGCAGGAAAACCATGCTTAGAATAACATGTATCTTCCGCATGACATGGACGGTGACAGAAGGTGCATCGCTGACGAAAGTGGCCACCTCGACCACGAGGTCCACGGCCACGAAAAGAGGAGGGACACCTCTGCCTCAGGAAGCAGCCATCGCTGAAGGAGGTGGCGCAGACGCTGGAGAAGGAACCGAGATTCAGCTAAGTCATCGATACACTTCCTCCACTGAAGGATGCATTCTGCCCCACTGCATGCCTACAGAGGCACCCCAACCCTAAGGCTTCCTTATTGCCTTAGAGTCATAGTGTGACGCCTCACCCAGAACAAGATCACAGACTATCCACTGAGCTTGAGAAATGTAACAGGAAAAGAATCAAAACACGAGATACATCATCTACACTTACTAAGATCCGTCCACAAGACTCATAAACATTGGAAAGAAATCTAGATCACCTCGATCATAATAAGTATTTTATAAATTAAAGAATTTGAAATAGGATGGGAAAGAATGGAAATCTTATACTGGAGACTACAGTTGTTAGATGGAGCTAGTGGATGTGTTGGGAACTTAGTTAGGATGCATTACACTCCACTGTATGCCTACGGAGGCCTCCAATCCTAGGCAATATTCACGCCTTAGAATGATAGTGTGAGGTCATACTCAGACCAAGATTACAAACTATCCACTAAGCCTGAGAGATTAGATAAAGACAAATATCATATCAGAGACTCATCATCCATATTGCCAAAATCCATCAACATGGATTTAATTAATAAAAAGATGTTAACTTAAATATGGATCGTATATATAAAAATATTAATTATGGGTAATTGATGTAGGATGATTAAGTCAGGGAATTCACATACAAAACAAACTTGAAGGCCAGTTTCTTTGCAAGTAGCTCGTTAAATCTAATAGTCAAATCCTATCTACGTGCTTTCTTTTGGAGTCATTGATTTACCTGTTATGTTTAATTAATTGGATTGTGGTCAACTTTTGTTGATGTATAATGCAGTTTTTTGTTACATGTAATTTATATGGAAATGTATGCAATATAATTGGTGACACATTGTTGGTCTTGTGGCTTGATTACTTAATTGTGAATGTCATTCGAAACGCGAAAACTTTCTCATTTTCGGTACCCTAATGCGATCTCTAGCGAACATGATATTACGAGCGATGTGTAAACGGGTATCCCGGATCCTCGGGCGTGAAACATCAAGCCATACCAGCACAAAAGGATATCTTGTTGCGAATCTCCATAGCATAATATGAGAATCTGATACATCGATTGAGCCAGCATGGGATAATTTGTATCCAACCATCTTCAGAAGCTACCATGGACACTACTTCTATTGATTCTGTAGTATCCGTTGATCCTTCAGGTATACATGCATTAAGATATGCATATAGAACTAAAAATGGCCCTCTTGAGGGATCTGGCAGATGTTGATGCCCCCAACGAGGGTAGGGGTCACTTTGCTTAGAAAGAGGGGAGCTTTTCAGTAAAGAGGGCGTATAGATTTTTCGTCAGGCCGCATGATGCAATTCAAGAGGACGATGCTTGGGACTACAGAATTATTTGGGCTAGCAGGATTCCTATACGGATCACGGTCCTCATGTGGCTGGCGAGACGCGGACGGCTACTCTCAAAGGCGTGCAGGGCGATTCTTCTAAGTACCGAGGAGATTTTGTACGATAGATGTGGTCTTGAGCAGGAGGACTATGAGCATCTCTTTTTTGGTTGTGGAACATTGACCATAGTCTGGGTGCAAGTGGTGGCGCCATGGATGCGCTCGATGGATAGCGCGGCATACTGGAGCTCGATTAGGGTGACTTGTAGTAGTTTGGTGGATGGTCCTTTTGCCATTCTTTTGACCATGTAGTGTGATAGAAATGAGAAAATCTTTCAGGGACATCCCTTTACCTGTGAGAGGGTGTTGGGGCACTATAGGGCACTGAAGTCATTGTGACTTAGCATGTAGTGTCGTTCTCTGGTGCAATTTGGTTGTATATATTTGTAATCGCGTATTAATGGAATAAATTTGAGGTAAACTCTATTCTTTTAGGCTACACCCTACTCCTAAAAAATGTAATAGTAAATATGGTCCTTCTGATATGCATGATTAGTTGGTAGACTCAGTTGCACCACGACCACATTAGTGACAACAAGAATCAATTTACTGCACTTCAAGTGGTTGCACCAGGTCGGAATATTTCGGTGGTAGATGGTAGATTATCATCCAAATATTCGGCTAAAAAATGTTCTTTTAGCTCATGAATTCCCCAGAGTCTTTTATATATATATCTAGAATTACCAAGGAGCTTAATTGTTGGGACATTTTTGATCTTGTGTCTCTTGTTTTTTCAGGATATGCTAACGAATTATATGATTAGTTGCGGCCATGAAGAAGGGGGTGTGTATCACTTGATGCAATCTCCTTTTGCAGGTCATGTTTCCACATCCATTGGGCAATCGTCTGCTTACACATGCCACTTGCATCTTGGTCACTTACCCCTACCGAAAATCTTTTTTTTTTTGAAATCAGAAAGGGGGGAATCACGCAAAGTTGCCCACCCCATTAAATTAATAAACGCTCAAAAACATAACTGATTACAAAAAGCCAAGATTCAAGCAATTGCTTGTAATGGTATCTGACGTTCTCACAATAAAAACGATGGAAAAAAGATTCTCATTGCGAGCAAGCCAGATGGCCCATAGAACTGCAACCAGAAGCAGAATCTCCCTCTTCTGTCTTTTGTGTGCACCATAAAAAGAGCTCCAAGAAGAATCAAAGTCGATGGGGCGCAGCCAATCTAATCCCACATCATCCCAGATATGCGCAGTAAAGCAGCAGCGAAAGAAAGATGATCGAGCGACTCAATTTCAGTTCCATAGAGCAGACAACGGTCGGAGACATTTTCGAACAGCTTAAAGCATCTATCTCGAGTCATAATACGCTTCCTCCTAAACAGCTACAAGAAGAAACCAATCCTCTCAGGCAGCCCAATAGTCCAAAGAAAATCGCAATCACGAATGACTATGTCCGAGCAAGACGGAGGTGGATGACAAATAGCACCATAGGCTTTCCTAATCGAGAAGGGAGAACTCTTCCAGCTCCAGTGATCCGCCCCATTGGATAGCCTCCCAAACCGACTAAGAAAATCCATGAGACAAAGAAAATCCTCCAAGTGTTGATCCGAAAAGGCAACCCTAAAAGGTGGCATTCAGCTTTCGTTATCCCAGCACCCAACAACTCGAATCTCCTGATCATCGACCAAGGGCAAACATGTGCGGAAAGCGACGAGTGAGAGGCCCCTCGCCAATCCAAGCATCCATCCAGAATCCAAACGCTTCACCATTCCCCACGACTGGGCAAAATAGTTCCGAAAGTGAGGCAAAACCTTCATGACCCCCCCCCCCAGAAAAGCCGATTCTCTCTGGCCCTGACGCTGCACAATTGGGATGGCAACGGAAACCCCGTACAACTTACGAATCAATTTGCAGCAAATCCCCTCGTCCTCCCCCCAAATCCTCCCCGCCCACTTCAAAATCAAACCTCATTGAGAGCCTCCAGACTCTTAATCCCAAGGCCCCCCTTCTTCTTAGACCGTAACACAGTCTCCCAATCCACCAAGTGAACCCCTTTCTTATCCTGCATCGCCTTGCACCATAAGAACCTATGCATCAACCGCTCCAACCGCCTCACAATACCCTTTGGTATCAAGCGAGAGGAGAAAAAGTAAACAGGAATCGCGGAAAGAACCATCTTAATAAGCACCAATCTGCCACCACGAGAAAGCAGAGCAGCCTTCCAGCCAGCAAGCTTCCTCTCCATCTTTTCAACAACCAACAACCAATCAGCCAACCTTATCCTGCCATCCAACAAAGGGATGCCAAGATACCTAATGGGCAGAGACCCGCAAGCAGTACCAAGTACCCCTACCGAAATTACGAAGAATCCTACCTCGGATTAATTCTTCCACATTACTTTAATGTGAAGCTTGTCAACTTGGAAAGCACCATAGGAGCACTTTTCCAGGTTGTACTAGTCACGTTGGCAAGTTTGTTTTTCATTTAGTACATTTTGATGTATGGGGACCTAATTGGGTCCCTGATCATTTGGGACATAGGTTTTATCTTATTGTTGATGATGACTTTACTCGCATTTCGTGGGTATTTCTTTTAAAGTCAAAGGCTGAAGTCAGTCCTGTCGTGAAAAACTTTTTATAGAAATGAAAAATGTGTTTGGTATTCATGTTAAGACTGTCTGTACTGATAATGCTCTTGACTTTTGCAATCAATATCTCTGCTCCTTTCTGACTAAGCACGGGATCATTCACCAAACATCGTGCCCATATACATCTCAACAGAATGGTGTGGATGAAAGGAAACATCGTCATATCCTCGATGTGGCCCGCATATTACTGGTTAAAAGTGTGACACTTCTCATTTTTGGGGTGATGTTCTCATGGCCACATATTTAATAAAGGGATTTTATCACTTGTGCCCCTCCGAGATATTGCAATATCAGTTATGCCCCTATCTTTTTGATAATATCAGTTGTGCCCCTCAAAACTTGCTCCGTCATTAGTTGTGCCCTTCCGTCAGATTGACCGTCTATGAGTTGACTTAACCATGGTTTTTTCAAACCTTGGTGCAGTTAAGAGGGGTATTATTGTCCAGTCCTCTTCTTCATCTTCTTCCTCCATTTATTCTTCTTTCTTTTTCTTCATAATTTCTCTCTCTTAGTGACACCTTCATACATCCATGGAATCTCTAAAATTTTTGCATTTTCACGGATATATCATTCATTACGGATCAAACGGCAAATTTCAATCGAATTTTTTGATGATTTTTTATGAATCAAATTGTCAAAATTTTATCAAAATTTAACAAAAAAAAACCTAACTCCAATTCCACCCACAGCACAGGCGGAGGAGGAGGGCGGAAGGGGGCCAAGGGGGAGGCATAGGCGGCGGGGGTGGCGGAGCGACCTGGGGGCAAGGGCGGCGGGGCGACCTGGAGGCGGGGCCGTGGGGGAAGGTGGGAGGGGCGGAGGCGACAGGGGGGCGAGGGGGAGGTGCGGAGGGTGAGGGCGACGGGGGGAGGGGGTGGGGGCGGAGGGGGGGAGACGCGGGGCAGGGGCGGGGGGGTTGGGTGCTCGGAGCGGCGCGGGGCAAGGGGAGGCCCAGGGGGCGGGGGGCGGGTTCCCCCTTCAGCGGTGGGTCGGTAGTTGCTCTCAGACGTGTTGACGCGTAGCTGTTCATGAGCCGTATGATCAGCTGAGTACCCGACGGCTAGAGGTGCATCTAATCTGAAGTCTTGAATTCTTGTTTCTCAGTTCTTCTACATGTGCGCCGCAGAGAACTTCGTTCCGCAGTTCCAGATCTCCGGGAGCGATATGCTCATACTTCGATTGGCCGAGACTCCTGCTCGTGCAACTTCCAGGAGATACGTCCTCAATTAATGTACATGTTCTGATGACGATGAATCAAAGCCTGGAAGACACATCAAACGAGGGTAACATTCAAATGATGATTTCGATGGAGAATTTGTTCCATGTGTTGCCCGTGGAGGTAATCCAAATAGTGCTACTGTACATTTGAAGGCGGCAGAGGTGGAGGTGCTGGTGGAAGGACTTGAAGGCGGCGGTGGAGGGAGGAGGGGGCGGAGTGGGTGGACGCGGGAATTGGGGGCAGGGGGAGGTGCAGCGGGAGGGGGGTGCGGGGGCGGCGGGGGCAGGGGCGGAGGAGGTGGCAGGGGGTGGGGGGAGGGGAGGGGCACAGGGGGCCGGTGTCGGGGAGGGGAGGGGGCGGCGGGCTGGGAGGAGGTGCGGGGGGGAGGAGGTGCGGCGCCGGGGAGGGGAGGGGCTGCGAGGAGCTCGGGGCGGAGAGGGAGGAGGAGGAGGTCGGAGGAGGAGGAAGAAGATGGGAAGAGGAGGAAGAAGAAGAGGTTGGGGAAGAGGAGGAAGAAATGACCATATAACCTTTAAAAAAAAAATAATTCCGCTTATGTCCTCAAAGTTAACGTCCGTTTGCACTGTACATGGACGGTCACTAACCCGAGGGGCACAAGTGATAAAATAGCAAGTTTTGAGGGGCACAACTGATATTACCAAAAAGATAGGGGCATAACTGATATTGCAACATCTCGGAAGGGCACAAGTGATAAAATCCTTTAATAAACTGTATGCCATCCACCAAATTGGAAAAACAAACTCCATAAACTTCATATTCTTTGCTCTTCGAGTCTTCCCCGATAAGAATCTATTCCATGTTCCACCTAAAATCTTTGGATGTACATATTTTGTCAACATTCACTCCCATGGACGCGACAAACTCTAAGGCAAATTCCTTAGTAACATTGGTAGAAAAAAAATTCTCCAAATAAGCCACCAAATTTTTTTGTCTTTAGCGTGGATATATCGCATAGAATCTATGCGCTATAGAATAGCGCAGGTATTATATGTGTTTCCCTATAACGCATAAAATGCTTGCGCTTTTATCGTTAGCGCAGAGAATCTCTGCGATATGTCCTGTACGAAAAATAAAAGACAGAGAGCGAACGAAGGGTTACTTGCGCAAACAGAACCCTTCGTTCGCTCTCTGCAGAATATGTCACGCGAGTCTCCTCCGCCGCCCGCTATCCTCCCCGCCTCCGCCAAGCGTCGTCGCCGCCGCCGTAACTGCCAAAGGCATCCCCGCATCGTTGCCAAGTCTCCTCTTCGGCGTCGTTGCCGCTGCCTCCCCGCTACCTCCGCCAAGCCTCCTCTCCGGCGCCGCTGCCGAAGCTCTCCTCTCTGCCGCTGCCGCCACCGCCTTACAAGAGTAATTTTTTTAACATTATGTAATCAGGCTTCTTTGTTCTATTATGCTCCATTTTCTAGTTGGACATTGTGCTTTTGTATGATCGGAGACCATGTGAATGTAATTTCTAGGAGGTCAATGGATTCCATATATTGTGTATCTGAGTTGAAGAGTCAAAATGAAGACTCTACTAGTACTGTCAAGCGAGGTCTGGGACTGAGAACATCCATGTCTTATGAAGAGTTGTTGATTTGGTTTGTAAGAAATTTTCGTTGGATAGGAGCACTTACAACGTCAAGATATCGCGGCGCATTGGAACCGGTTCAGTGATGACATCCATTACAGATGATGATGATGTACAAGTTGTTTTCCTTTACGCTCAGACATATGCAAAGTCGGCTCCCGTAGAGATGGTAGTAAATGCATCTTTGATTGAATTTGAAACCGAACAGCACGCCTTTGAACACCACAGTGCGCCCACAATTGCAGATCTATCTAACGACGAGGCACCTATTCTGGCACACAATGATGAGAGTACATATATTAGCGAGGCTTTGATGAGGGAAGTGGATCGTGTCCTGAATGACTGTCCTCAAGAGGTAACTGATGGTGAGATAGAGAATGAAACTGAGGAAGTTGAAGACGTTGGGCATGAAGTAACAAATGGTTCTCAAATTGTCTCTTCAATACCCTTCTACAATGTTTTAGGCAATGACGGCCTCGCAAATTTCGAAGATAATTTTCGAAAGGAAAGTGTCATTGACAGCATTGGTGATGAACTACGAATGGGTCGCCCTTTCAAAACAAAAGATGACCTTGTTTTTTGTGTGAAAATGTACCACATTTTCTCCCATTACAACTTCATTGTTAAGGAATCCACCACATTGGTTTAGTCCATCTCGTGCACGATGGATTCCAATGGATGCAAGTGATTTTTACGTGGTCATACTGTAGATTCGATGGGATGTAGGTAATATCCAAGCTTGGCGATCCACATTCATGCATCAATCCGTCTATCGGTCAAGATCATCCCCAACTTGATTGCAATTTCATGGCACGAGAAGTTCTTCGACTTTTTTTTAGGCTCAAAAATAAGGGGGAAACACTTGCTGGTGCTCGCCCCAAGATTATATTAAACTAAAACGGATAAAGAAGAGAGATACTTACATTGGGGAGGTGGGGTAGAAGGGAGCAGAGGGAGAATAAGAATACAAGGGAAGTAGCCACCACAGATGGGCCGTTAAACTATGAAGTACACCAATCGGAGATAAGTCTGTTTCCCAAAATGATAACGTTCTCCCGATAAAATCGCATGCCCGAGAAAATAGCGCCGTTCCTTGCACGCCAAATGCACCACAGCCGAGCGATAGGAGCCAAGACATCAGGTCTGGCCCTCGACCTATTCGACCAAAGGAGCTCACAGAAGTCTTCAAGATTGTCCGCGCGAGCCCAAGCCACATCGTCCCAGATACCCGTAACCAAGGAGCAGCGAAAGAAAAGATGATCGTGAGTTTCATCGTCATCACCGCAAAGATGGCAGGCCGCGCTGGTCTGGGGGAAGAAACTTGGCGCAACGATCACGAGTCATCAACCTCCGTTAACGAAGTAACCATAAGAAGATGGTAATGCGCTCCGGCAAGCGCAAGCCCCAGATGAAGGCACAGTCGCGCACAAAAGGGAAGACGAAGGAGGCGGGAAAAGAGCCCTGTAAGCCTTTCGAGTGGAGAAAGCCCCATCTCTCCAATGCCAATGATCCCGCTGCAAGGAAAGCGAAGCAGCATAATTGAGAACCTCCATCATCGAAGCAAAATCATCCACCCACTGGTCAGATAAGTTCCCAGAGAACCGAGGGCACCAGCACCCGTCAGCCCAGCACTCCGCGACAGAGCGTGCCGATTCGACGCAAGCGCGAACAATCTCGGGAAACGCACCCGAAGAGGGCCTCCGCCCAACCCAGTCATCTTGCCAAAACTTGAAGGCTTCCCCCGTCCCAAGCACCGTGGTAAAGAGTGCGACATTCCTCTGTAAGTGGAAGAGACGTTGCGCCAGAAAAGGGACGAATGTAATTGCGAGGACCCCCACTGCAGCCCGAACCATTCGCTGCCCAAGAGCTCCCGAAGAACGTTGGTGAAAAAGGTATCATCCTTGCCCCAAATTCTACTCACCCATTTGAGTAAGAGTGCGTCATTTACCAGATCCAATCTCCGGACACCAAGGGCCGCCGAAGCGCTTCGGCATGGAAACCACATCCCAAGCAACAAGATGCATCCCCTTACCGTTCCCGTCCTTACGACCCCATAAGAAGCGTCGCATACACCGCTCCAGTCGTAAGCGAACCCCCGCAGGCATTCTTCGAACCGAGAGGAAATAAACTGGAATAGAACATAGCACGGATTTGAGAAGGATAAAGTGTCCACCCCTAGAAAGCAAGGGGCCTGCCAACCTGCAAGGCGCGACTCCACCCGCTCCGTGATAGCCCGCCAATCCGTAGATCTGGCCCGCCCCACCGATCCACCATTTCAAACGCAACGACGATGCAATCAGCGATATGCCTCCCTTTAATGAACGCCGCTTGAACCGGAGAGATAAGGCCATCCAAAATACGAGATAGGCGTGTGGCCAGAATTTTGGCCACAATAAGGTAAATACCATTGGAGACGGAAATAGGGCGGCAATCCTCAATGCACAACGTCGTCTCCTTCTTCGGAATGAGAACAATATTAGCCCGATTGATGCGATCGAAGCCGAGGTTACTAGTACAAAAATCCGACGACATCCATGACGTCACCCGATACAGTCTCCCCAAAAATCGCGATAGAAGGCGACGGAGAACCCATCCGGCCCCGGCGACGAATCATAATTTAACGCCCACACAGCATCTTTAATCTCCTCCAAAGAAATGGGGCGAATAAGGGTCTCGGAATCTGCGTCCGAGATAGAGGAAGCACCCAGAGCAAGCAACGCCACCGTCGTGGAGGGAGAGACGACGAAGAACGCTTGAGGTGATCGACGATGGCGCACCCCATCTCCCTATCCCCGGGAAAAAAGACGTCATTGATAGAGAGGGACCGCATCATGTTACAATGCCTCCTATTGCTTGCCACCCGGTGAAAAAATGTCGTATTCGCATCGCCGTCTTTAAGCCATTTTAGCCGCGAGCGCTGTCGCCACTCGACAGTTCTCTTCTTATCCTCCTCCTGCACCCGAGCGTGAGCCGCGTTGCGGTCCCGAATTTCGTCAGTAGAGAGCTCACGCTCATTCTCCGTGCAATCCAAATGCACGATAATCTCCTCCGCCTCCGCGCGCACAGCAAGCCGCGCCTGCCTGGAAGTTCTTTAGAACTCACCAAGGACTCTCCTTAGAGAAGCAAGCTTCTGATTAAGTTTAGACGCCGCGGAGCCTGAGACGGGGACATGAGCCCAATGATCCTGAACAACCAATTTGAAATTAGGTTCCAGTAGCCAACATTTTTCATACCGAAAAAGCCCCCGAGGGTGAATGCCATCGCCAGAGTCCCAAATAATGGGAGAATGATCCGAGAATGACATGGGGCGAGAGGAAACGGAGCAAAGGGGAAAGGAGTCCAAGGACATCCCATTAGCCAAGAACCGGTCAATTCGAGAGCGAGAGGAGCTATTCCGCCATGTGTAGCAAATATCACTCGAAACCAAATTAGACAACGCCAGATCATCAATCACATCCAAAAAATCCTGAGATCCTGGGTCGCGGCCACCCCTGCCACAAGGCCGATCAGAAGAGTGAATGGTGACGTTGAAATCACCCTCCAGAATCCAAGGTAAACCCCCGTACAAATTAGCCGCCTCCCGCATGTCCTCCCATAATTCCCGTCTCACAATATGGCACATCGGAGCGTAGATACATGAGAAGACCATCGGTTCAGTTGAATCAACCCGGTTCAAAGCAACAGAAATCATGTGGCGACCGAGAAGCATGGAACAAAAAGAGAATGAACGAGATCGCCAAGTCACAAGGAAGGCCCCCGGCGGAGCCAACCGCATTAACCGCGCGAAATTCGTCAAAAGGACCAGCACCAAACGAACGCCACGTATAGTCATCAACAGCTGCCAGTTTTGTTTCTTGAAAAAAAAGCAACATCGCACCACCATTCAGAGAGCCTCGAGCCCAAGGATCGACCGCTTGACCAAATCCCCGAGACCACGGACGTTCCAAGAGAGTACCTTCATTAAAAACCTCTGGAGTTCGCCCCCAAGAACGCGGACAATCCAGGGAGAGGCCCTTTATCAAAGATCTCCGGAGTTCCCCCCCAGGCCACCAGCCCCAGGGCGTCCCTCGCATCCCCCAGTCCGCGAAGGCCCCGCAGCCTCCGCTACGGCCTCCCTCAAGGAGGCACATGAGTGAATCACCCGAGCACCATGAATATCAAGAGTGCGCCTTTTGTACGTTGTCCCAAAGCGTCTGATGGAAGGGCCTTCCCCATCGCTTGAGAGTTGGGTTCCCGGTGGCCGAAAAGATGGCGAGAAGGCCTCATGAAGAACAGGGGATGACCGCACCGGAGTCCTTGGAGAATCATACCGCATAGATTCCAGAGAAGAGCTAACATTCAGGCGCAAGGCCTCCACTTGAATCACGAAAGAGTCGGGCATTGATGCCCGAGTATTCTGAATAGAGGCCCGCGGCCAAGATCTGAACAAACCAGGTCCGCCTACCCGCAAGTTGGGTAGATCCGCCGAGAAACCGGATAAACCAAACAGCATTGTTGGCGCCGACCCAAACCGAGGAGAGAGAAAGGTCGAATCGTCCTCGGGACCCCCACGTCAGGGAGTTCAGGAGAGGCAATCGATTGTTGCGGGGCCTGAAAAATCGTCTCGAAGGTTCCCACCACGTCAGCCATGCAAAGCGACTCTTCGGAAGAATCAACCACACCCCCACGTGGCAAAGTGGAGACGAAGCGACACGGTCCATGTGACACGGTAGAGACGAAGCGACGGTCTCCAGCCCCACGCCATCGCCGAGCGCCGTCGCTGAAAGAACCGGGGCCTCCACCAGCTCCGCCTGGACGGTTGCCGCCGGCGTTAGAGGAACAACGGAAAGCTCAGGCTTGAACCTCCAACGCCCAATCTTTAGGGACCCGAAGAAGGTCCTACCAGGCGCATCTTTGAGAAAACCAGAACTGCATTCAAGGAGAACCCTAATAGGCTTCCAAATCAGCCCCCGGATTGAGACCATCATCAATGATCGAGAGAATGTCCCCCCACCGGTGAAACGCCTTGTTGAGAACAGGAACAGTCCTGGAGAGGAATGGGACGCCGGTAATTGTCGCCAGGCAAACCTCGGTGTTAGTGGAGGCGCCGTCGGCCACGCAAGCGAGCCTCCAAGAGACGTCATCGTTAGAGCCATCAGACAACAGCCTATCCCGATGCTCCGGGGATAAACCGCGCACGCAACAGTGAGACGGGTCCAACAAGAAAAGATCCCCAAAGAAGAGAGGCCCCAGTACAACCTGCACGTGCGACCTTACCACCTCCCAGTCGACGTCACATCGCCGGGCAACCCCGATGAGCACCGAGTAAAGAGATACGTGAAAATCTTCCTTCCCGCGCGAATATGGGCCCTCCACATGCAGTTCCTGATCAAATAAGCCCTCCTTTGCCGATGCAACCCCAGGCGCAGCAGAAGTTGCACCAAGGGCCGAACCACCATCCGCCAGCAGAAGACACTCGGCAGCAGGGGCATGAAGAGGGCAGCTCCACACCACGATCCAGAAGACCCGCATCCAAGGATCCCTCGTGCGTCGACCGGGGCTGAGACTCCACCACCTGCGCATAAGAGCGCCCCGGGCAAACGAAAGGACCAGGACGAGATCCATGCAAAGAATGCACCTTGGAAGAAGAGGGAGGCATCGATGACAGCACCGGGCGACGAACACGGAGCGCCCAGCAAGAGGCGCGACGGTGACCCGTATTCCCGCATGCAAAACAACGCGGAGGAAGGGGACAGCGAGAAGCGAGATGACCCCTCTCCCCGCACCTGAAGCAACGCTTCCCCGCCTTCTTGTGCGAGACCGTCGTCCAGCGCCATCAATAGCACCGCCAAGGCCATCAACAGCTTCGTCTCGGAAGACCACCCCCTTCCCCTTCGCACCCAACGAACTACCCCCGAGCTTCGCATCCCCAACCCCGCTCGCGAAACGCCAGCCGAGCACCCATCGCCCTTCGCCCTTCCCCGGTGGAAGTCGTCTTTCTCACTTCCCTTTCCCTTCGTACTCGCACCGCCCGCCCACGCACTCGCACCGCTCGCACTCGCACTCGCCATCTAAAAAATTTGGACCATTTCTCAATTTATGCGTGTCATCCTTGCGCAGGGGCCATGCTAATCTTCTCTGTATCGTTCCAATTTTATCCGATGTCTCCCTTGCGCAGGGGCCATGCTAATCTTCTCTGTATCGTTCCAATTTTATCAGATGTCTCCTTGCGCAGGGGCCATGCTAATTTTCTCGACTTGTGAAGGACAGCCCAATTGTTTCGGTTTCAACTCTGAGGACCCATATCAACAAGGTGTACAAGTACTTGGTTACAAAGAAAATGGTTTGGGATGCGAGACGAAAGGCGATTGCAATCATTTATGGTGAATGGAAGAAATCCTATTTGGAAATACCACATCTTTACATGCTTTGAAAGCTGTCATTCCAGGGACAGAAATTGCTATTACGCATATGGAACATCCCGATCCAAGGAAGCCACATTGTCGTAGATTTCAGCAATGTTTTTGGGTGTTTGGTCCATGTATTGAAGCGTTCAAGTGTTGTAGGCCTTTGATCAGCATGGACGGTACACACTTGTACGGAAAGTATACACAAAAATTAACTGATTGCATGTGGGATTGATGGTGATAACCATATTGTCCCACTTGCCTTTGCCATTGTGGACAAAGAATCTGCGCCAAGTTGGAAGTGGTTTCTTTCGCTATTGCGTATCAAGGTTATTGGGATGCATCCAGGTCCCATTTGCATTATTTCAGATCGCCATCCAGTATAAAGTCTACAATGAATGATGTTGATGTTGACTTACTGCCACCATTTGCACATTGGCGTTTTTGTTCGCGACATGTGGCTAGCAATTTCAATACTATATTTAAGAACGGGTCCATGAAAAATATTGTGACTGCAGATGCCTTACAGACATCCTCTAAGAAATTTGTGTACTTCATGAGAAAATTAAGAGAATGGAATAGAGATGCATGTAGATGGTTTGAAACACATGATTGTGCAAAAGAGCAGTGGACTTTGGCATACGATGGTGGTTTTAGGCTCGATCAATCAAACACCAATCTCTGTGAGAGTTACAATGCTGTACTGAAGGATGCACGTTGTTTGTCCATTTCAGCACTTATTGAAAAAACGTTCTACATTTGCATTTTGTATTTTAATAAACGCAGAGATGAAGCTACCACCGCCATTGCTAATGGGAAGAAATACACCACATGGGTTGCTGCAAAAATACAAGCATGGAGTTCGTTTGGCAAATGGGCACAAGGTCACCCGAATACAATGTGCTCCTGATTACTCTTTGAGGTTGTTACAGGTGCTAGGCGTACACAGTATGGCATGAGAGGACGTAAAAAATATACGTTTTGATAAGTAAAGGTACATGCACATGCCGGAAATGGCAAACCTATCGGATTCCTTGTTCGCATGCAATGGTTGTTATGTCACAAAGACGTTCTGCAGTGGACTCTTATATAGGTGAGTGGTACACTTGGGAGCCCCAGCTAAAGGTTTACCAAGGAAAATTTTTCCCCTTGCGAGATAGGGATACATGGGAGCCTTTGTCGTATCTTAAGTTGAGACCCGATAAACAGTTAAAGCGGAGTAAAGGGAGACCTAAGTCCACGAGAATCATGAGATGGATATAAGAGTAGTATTGCAAAAAAATACATGTGGTTTATGTGGAACTTTGGGTCATAGTAAACGCATGTGTTCAAAGAAAAATTCGGCAGCATCTTCATCAACTAAAGGACCTACAGCAAATCGAAACAAAAATAGAGTGGAAGATGTGGTGAGGAAGGTCATAATAAGAGAAAATGTAACGACCATAGTAAGTTTAATACGTTACTCTTAAAAAAATTGTTATGTTTGTTGCTTCTAGTATTTGTCATATCTTCTCATTTTTTATTTCTAACATATACTTCAGATATGTGTGTTGTAGATGGATCCAGGTCCGATTGACACTTCTGTACTGACACTACAGCACCGACATCGCTCACGCCGAGTTTGGGAGGGTGATGTAAGTTACGAATTGCTATTTATCTCAAAAAAGTTATTATGTTGGTTTCACTTCATACCATATTTATTGTGTAGGTTTCATCATGGCTACGATGTCGGCGAAGGAGAAGCAAGTACGACATATACCACTGGATGAGCGCATCCGGCTATTTGTTGTGCAGGCAGGTTTTGGAGGAGTTACTGAGTTGGAGTTCATAGCCCTAGACTGGCATCTTATAACTGCCTTGGTGAAGCGATGGAGGCCGGAAACACATACATTTCATATGGCCAACGGGGAGATGACGATTACTCTTCAGGATGTGGCTGTGTTGATGGGATTGCGAGTAGATGGCAAGGCAGTGACCGGTGCCACATCGACTGTAAGGAAATGGGCTGATGTTTGCGAACAATTACTTGGGGTTCGCCCATTGGAGAACGAGATCCAAGGCTCGAGGGTGCTAGCGAGTTGGTTGTATCAGTCATTTGCACATGTGCCTGCCCATGCAGATGAGGACACATTGATACGTCATGCGAGGGCGTACATCCTGCAGCTCCTTTGTGGTGTATTATTCACGACGAGCGGATCGTTGATATCTATTATAACTTTACCGCTTTTGTCCGATCTTGATGTTACTGGTGCTTTCAGCTGGGGATCTGCCACGTTGGCTTACTTGTACAGGCATCTTTATTACGCTGCAGACATGGGCACTGAGGAGATAGGGGGTTCTGTTATCCTTTTACAGCTTTGGGCGTGGGAGCACTTTCCCTATATATATACTGTTATTAGATTGAGGCCTCAATGGCATGGGCGACCATTAGGTGTTCTGTGGAGGGCAGACTTTGAGAATAGACGGCAACCAACACACGTTGTTCGGCCATATCGTGATGCATTTGATATGCAATCGCCAGAGCAGGTATACATTTTTTGAAAATTTATTGTTTTCAATTATCCATGGAGTAATTGAATTTTGTTATGTGCAGGTTTTGTGGATGTCGTATGGGAGCGACATCTTGGAAGGTCTTCCATGGTACTGCCTCAATGGTCAGCATGTTTGGACGTCACGTGTACCTCTTATTTATTTCCACGTGGTCGAGTACTACTTTCCCGACCGTGTCGTACGCCAATTTGGTGGATGCCAGAGTATTCCAGCTCCCTACGACACTAGTGAGGTGTTACATGCGATCGATCTGCGGGGTAAGGTGGATGTAGATTGGAGAGAAAAGCATGTTGACCACATCAATGCTTGGATGTCTCGACACGGTAGAGTTCCTCCACATAGACCAATCCATTGGGGTTAGCACAACTCCGGATTACATGGATTGGTATCTCCGGATCACCAGAAGATACGTGGGGAGATTAGGTGCAATCCTCGCCTACAATGTAAGTATACATAATTCAAATATATTTCACTAACTTGTAATTATCTAAATTCACATTTATTTCAAATTTTCAGATGCAAAGATGGGATCTTGTAATGGAATTAGGAGAAAGAGATACTGGCCACTACCAGTATAGAGACATAGCACAAGAGACCAAGTCCGAAATGGAGCGTTCATTAGCAACTCAATTTGTAGATGCTATGATCTTAAACGAGGAGTACACGCAACAGGAGGATATCCAAGATACACGAAGAGGACGTGGCAGAGGAAGAGGTCGGGCTAGGGCACAACAACAACATGGCCATGGACGAGGACGTAGACGAGGGCAGCAAGATTTTGCACATGGCGTCAACTTGGAGGAGGGAAACCAGGATATGGACGAGGTTCCTGACTTTGTTTTAGAGACACGGTTTGTCACACCGATTGTTGAACCTCGAACCGACAAGATGTCAACTCCACAAGCTCCTGCAAGGAACATAAGAGGTTAAGAAGCTCAACATGCGTATGTTGCATTGACCCCCGCCACCTACGCCATCTTCGACGAGGAAGAAGGCATTGGAAGTTCTCAGTTGCAAGGGATTGATCTTAGATTTGGAAGGACAACATATCAAAGGAGGAGGAAGAGATAAATATGTAATGTAAACAAAATTTGACATTGTAGTCTTACTTATTTGTATTGTACTCCTCATGTACTCATTTCGGATGCAATGAAGACTATCTATGGACATCTATTCAAACTATTTGCATGAAGAAGTTTAATGAATTCAATTCTCATTGTTGTATTCCAACATTTGGTTTTGTTTTGTCCCAGCTTTTGCTTGTGTTTATTTTATTTTTTTTGCCGGTAGCAGACCATATCGCAATTTTTCCTGCGCTATAGGTAAAAGGCGCTAGAAAGTATGCGCTAAGCTAAAGCGCATAGAATACGTGCGTTGTACTATAGCGCATATATAACTGCGATATGCGTACACTATTCATAGAAAAAATTTTGGGCTTAGTGGGAGAATATTGTTTTCTAACTACGTCTCTTAGGAATTTTTCTTACGAACTATCATCGGGCTATGAAATGTATCTTTGTAGGCTACTCCAGAACCCATAAGGGGTATCGGCGTTATGATCATGTACATAGTCATTACCGTGCTAGTGTGGATGTGACATTTTTCGAGTTCATACCATATTATTCCACGTCCGGTTCTTAGGATATGTCTCTTGATGGCATAGAGGTGATCAATCTCCCCATGCCATCTCCACATAACAAGTCTACGACTCTGGACACTCTTGTTGATGGTAGTCAATAATTTCGGGTCGTACCCTCGTCGGATGGCACCCCTTCTTATCACACCAACACCTGATCCTAAGGTATGTCAAGATAAGAACTCCGACGAAATTGTATTTCAGGAAACTAAACATACAGGCGAGCAGGTTGCTGAGGAAGAGACTCAAAACTCATAAGATCATTATGATATGCTCATAACTCTTCGAAAAGGGAAACGTACTTGTACTCTACATCCTATCTCCAACCTCGTGTCCAAATGAAGAATGTCTGAGCAGTACAAAACTTTTGTGGTTGGGCTTTCTACTGGTACGGTTTCTTTTGCTTATCAGCAAGCATTATTAGTTCTCGAATGGAATGCGGCGATGAAGGAAGAAATGAAGATACTTTTGTCTCGAGGCATGTAGCAATGGGTTGATCCCCCAAGGGATGCAATTGTGGCTGGCAGCAGGTGGATTTTTACCAACAACACTTTCCAGATGATTCTGAGGAATGTTATAAGGCAAGACTAGTAGTAAAGGGATACACTCAAACCTATGGAATGGATTACCTTGAAACTTTTTCACTAGTGGCTTGCTTCCCTACGATGCGGATTCTTATTTCTGTTGCAGTCCAGCTATCCTAGCCACTCCATCGCCCTCCGCAGCAGCTTCACCGTCAAAGAGAACGACGACGAAGAAGTCCCCAACAAATCAAAGGAATCAGACCGCCACCCAGATAAGAGACCACCGGAGGCACCCAGGGCCCCCATATCCGCCAACGAGAAAAGCTGTCCCCTAGCCATCTCCCGCCGCAACTGGTCATCTAAGGACTGCAACTTCGTCTCCTGAATCAAGAAAATATCCGCACCAGCATATCTCACTAGATTCCTCACCCCAAGCAATTAATCGGGGCGGCCCAAGCCCCTCGCATTCAAGGACAGGATCTTCATTTAGAAACCTGAAGCACCATCTTCTTCGGGGGAATCACCCCCAGTCGCCGCACGATACCCCTATCAAGTGCTGCGAATAGATTCTAAGTCTGCAACGGATTACCGGAACCAGATGCGACATCGCGGCTGCAGAACCGACCACCAAGGAAGCCCTCAGCGCATCCCTCTTCATCTTCTCCGACCTCTTACAGGCGCCCCCCCCTCACGTAGGCCAGGTCGAACCTCTGTGGCCCCAGACCAACCCCCTCCTTGCCCAGCAACTCGGACACACGCCCACCGACCACTCCTTCAACTTCCAACGCAACAGGAGGTCGCCCCCTGGAGCCAACCTTAGAGAGATCTCCGCACAACACAGTCGGACCCTCCGCCGCTGCCCAGGAAGCACCCTCCCTCACCACACTTCGCGGCCGGCAACCCCGCCCATGCCTGCTCCAAGCTCCCCCCCCCCCAACCGAAAGCACAGCACCCGACGCGGTCGGAGACCTCTCCAGCTCCCAACTACGCAGCTGCTCGAACCCCAAACGCCCTCCAGACCTTTCCCCGACATCCGTCTCTCCATCAGGGGCCGCACTACCCCTGTCACGCCCCCTCCCCCCCAAAAACCCCGCCCGACAAACAACCCGACCAATCCCAACCTGGAACCCCCCGCTCGCGATCCGAATCCGAATTTGCAAACCCAACCCGATCGCCCGACACGCCGCCACAACCCGGAAAAATGATCCGCTCCGAATCCGAACCAGAGGCCCACATCTCCACCCGAGGCGGGCCAGAGAAGACCCCACTAGCACCTGAAGCAATGCCACCAGCGATCGCAACACGCCAAGGGAGATAAAGAGGCGCCTGCCTCGAAGCGCCCACCGCGGATACGGCGCCGAATCGGAGGGGAAGGCCACGCCTGCACAGGAAGCTGAGTCAGCTCTGCCTGCAAGGGCTCCGCCCGGGCGCCCCCCCCCCCCTCCCAGCTTCGCCTTCACCACACGTTCTTCCCCTTGCCGACAACAAGCGACCCGCTCGATCGACCCATCCACCACCGTCGATAACTCCACTAGCACCCGCTGACCTTCGAACGCCACCTCCCACCAACCCAGCCGCTCCGCACCCATCCGCCGTACCTGCAGGAGGACATCCAACGACTGCCCCGACTAGCAGCCATTACTTTCCACATGCTCCACCACAACCACACCCCGCAGCAGCTCTGACACGCAACGGAGCGTCCTGGCCTACAAAGGAAGGCCCCTAACCCTGACTCTATCCACCTTTTCCAGCTCCACCGCTCTGTCCCCCGCCCTTGGCCTATGCCATTTCAGCTGCAGGGAGCCAAGTTCCGATCCACGCAATAAGGCCCGCGCCTCAGATTCACGAAGACCCCGCGCCATAGCCCGCCAAGGGGAGAGCTGAGCGACATCGCCTGCGAATCTCGCCTGAGAAACAAGCCCCATGTCCGAAGAAGTCAAGAAGAGCGCTCCCTGCCCTTCGCCCTCGCCGATAAGCAGAGACCTCTGGGAATCAACTGTCGGGCAGTGTCTCCGAGAGTGACCAAACCGCCTACAAGAGAAACAGCGCAGCGGCTCCCAACAACTACGTGCCCAGTGGTCGAAGCCGCCACACCGATAGCAGCCACACTCGAAAGGGCTCTCCAGCGGCTGCCCTCTCCAAGGAGGCCCGACATGACCTCGCCGTCGCTGGCGCTCTACGAGCTGCCACCATACAAAAGACATTTGCACATCAAACTGAAGACTGCATACATGTGTGTGTCTTAAATTGAAGATTCGGAACCAATCAGACATCAAGTCTGAAACTGAACTGTAGAGTCTGAACATCTTGCTGGTATGGAGAATCTGACATCTGAATGTGGAACAGACCTGTGACTCTACATAATACTCCATCTTTCTACCATACTTGTCGGAAAAGAATGGTTAGACAAAGTTGGGAGAAGACAAAAAATGGGGAAAAACCAATGAGCCGATTATACTTTTTCAGCTTTTCAAGGCATTCATTTTTTTGAACAATTTTTTAAGTTGTTTCATTTTTTACGGCTTTTCCTTACCTTTTTGCATGTTGTTAACTTGCATATGGCTTTTTTTTGTGCGTCTTTTCAAAAACACACATTTTTAAACCATCCGCACACCTTTTTCTTTCTTTTTTTTGAAATACGGCCAAAATAAGGGCCATAAAAGCAGCTCTCCCTCTTTCTTTTTTTTAAACAGATCTCTCCTTTTTTTATATGGCCAAAAAAATTTTAACTATTGGCCCACTTGGGTCGAACGCAGATGCCCCCCTCCTGTATTTTTTTACATCGGGCCTCCCCCTTTTCCTTCATTCATTTTTTTAAACTCGCGTAGCTTACGGCCCATTTTGGGGCATACCCTCTATTTAGGGTTCCCACTTGGGAACCCTCTCTGGGAAGGTCGCCACCCCTAAAGGGGTTTGAACCAACGCCGCCTGCGTGCTTTGGAAGGTGGAGCGGCATCACTTGAGCCGCATGGAGATTATTCGCGTGAGGCTTAGCGGCAATGCTGCCTTAGAGGAGAACAACGGCCAACGCCACCTGCTAGAGCGGTTAGACAAAGTTGGGAGAAGACAAAAAATGGGGAAAAACCAATGAGCCGATTATATTTTTTCAGCTTTTCAAGGCATTCATTTTTTTGAAATAATTTTTTAAGTTGTTTCATTTTTTACGGCTTTTCCTTACCTTTTTGCATGTTGTTAACTTGCATATGGCTTTTTTGTGTGCGTCTTTTCAAAAACACACATTTTTAAACCATCCGCACACCTTTTTCTTTCTTTTTTTTTGAAATACGGCCAAAATAAGGGCCATAAAAGCAGCTCTCCCTCTTTCTTTTTTTTAAACAGGTCTCTCCTTTTTTTATATGGCCAAAAAAATTTTAACTATTGGCCCACTTGGGTCGAACGCAGATGCCCCCCTCCTGTATTTTTTTACATCGGGCCTCCCCCTTTTCCTTCATTCATTTTTTTAAACTCGCGTAGCTTACGGCCCATTTTGGGGCATACCCTCTATTTAGGGTTCCCACTTGGGAACCCTCTCTGGGAAGGTCCCCACCCCTGAAGGGGTTTGAACCAGCGCCGCATGCGTGCTTTGGAAGGTGGAGCGGCATCACTTGAGCCGCATGGAGATTATTCGCGTGAGGCTTAGCGGCAATGCTGCCTTAGAGGAGAATAACGGCCAACGCCACCTGCTAGAGCAGGTTGCTTTGGCTCACCTAGGGCTTGAGAGGAGCGGTCATTGCCTGGAGGAGGAAGGTGCGGCTACGGCTTGTCGAATCTGGAGGAGGTGTACGCAATGGAGATGCGTCAGATCTGCTTCTGCTTGTTACCACCTAGATCACAGTATGCCGCCTCGAAGGAGCCCCCCCCATCGAAAGGGGCTCGCTGCAAGGTGGGGCTCGCCTGGAGAGAGCCACTTGAGAGGAGAGATGGGGTTGGCTGGCGGCGATGGGGTTCGCGCGGAGGCAGCACCCCCTAAAACTTCGAGATGGGGGTTCGACTTGCTGGAGTTGTGCGTCGCCTGCACGTGTGGAGTACCTCCTTCGACCTTAGGGTGCCAGAGACTGGAGCCCGCTCCTCCGATCTTCAAGATGGAGGTGTTTTCATGTGTTGTTGGGGGAATGACAGGAAGAGAAATTAGGGTTTCTGAATGAAACCCTAGAAGCCAATGAACCCGATCCATTTTTCTTGCGATCAGGATTGGATATGCCACAACTGTGTTGATTTTAAGAACATTGAACAATAAAAAAAGAATTTGCTCTCAATTCTCGAAAAAAAACTTCATGAAATCAATCGAGAATCGAACCCGCTCTGATACCATGTTAGAAAATAGGAATGTGGGTGACAAGGAGATGGGTAATATGATTTCCAAGCACTTCCGTGCATTCTCGTCGCGACCCTTCTACGCAGGTGGCGCTGGTTGGGCCACGGGGCGGAGCGGCTGTCGTCGGAGCTCGCTTCGGGCCTGATCTTGCCTATGTCTTTGGAGGAGGTTCGAGCCGCTGTCTGGTCTCTCAACGCGGACGGCGCGCCTGGGCCGAACGGGTTTCCCGTGTCTTTTTATCGGGACTTTTGGGATCTCCTTGTTGCGGAGGTCCTCGAGGTGGTTCAAGAGGTGTGTTTGTGCAACGCGTGGTTCGAGAAAATTAATCAGGCGCTGATTGTTCTCCTGCCGAAGAATGGTGCGGCTGAGCGCATTGAGGATTCCCGTCCAATCGCCCTTTCCAACGGGCTTTACCTGATCATCGCTAAGGTGTTTGCTCTCCGCCTTAGTAGGGTCCTCGCGAACCTTATTTCTCCCATCCAGTCGGCATTCGTCCCTGGCAGGCAAATTGGGGACTGCTTCATTATGGCATCTGAAATTGTGGCGGAATGGAAGAGGCTTAATAGGAAGCTTATGCTCTGGAAAGGTCAACTTTGCCAAGGCTTACGATACTCTTGATTGGCGCTTCCTATGGGAAGCTTTATTTAGGAGGGGTTTCGCCGACATATGGATTTCTTGGATGAAGCGTTGTGTTACCACGAATTCTCTGGCGGTTCTTATTAATGGTAGTCCGGAGGGCGGATTTTACCAGCCTCAGAGGGGATTCAGGCAGGGGTGCCCCCATGCCTCGCTCCTGTTTGTCATCGTGGCGGATGTGTTGGCATGCATGCTAGTGCAGGTGCAACGTTGTGGCCTGTTCTCGGGTTTTTCCAAGGATGATCTTAATATCCCACGGTTACAATATGCGGATGACACCTTATTTTTCGTGGAGGCCGGCAGGGAGGAGGTTGGGGTCATTGTTGCCGTGCTGGATCTCTTTGGGGAAATGTCAGGTCTCATCTAAAATCAGGACAAGTCCATTTTGGTGCATTTTGCCTTCTCTGCGGAGGAGGCGTGCTCTTGCTCTGCTGACCTGGAGGTGGGTTGCGGCAAATTGTTGTTTCGCTACCTCGGGATGCCGCTTGCTACCGGGCGGGCGCGGTTGGCGGATTGGCTTCTGGTCATTAAGAAGATGGAGGGCAGATTAGCGGGATGGAGTTCCTCCATCCTCTCCAGGGGGGAGGTTGGTACTTCTAAAGGCGGTATTGGTGTTTATTCCCACCTTCTTCATGTCTGCGACAATTTTACCGTAGGGGATTCGTGTACGTATTGAAGGACTTATGAGGAGATTCTTATGGCGCGGGAGCGGGCTGACGACCAGGGGCATTCACCTTGTTGACTGGGCTACGGTCACATTACCGAAGTCGGAAGGAGGGTTGGGTGTTCGTAACCTAAATGCTATGAATGAAGCGTTACTCCTGAAATGGATCTCCCGTGTTTGGGGGACCTCTGAGGATCTGTGCTGCAAGTTGATCCGCCGTATCTACCTTGGCCGGAGCCCCCTGGCCTCTTGTGCCCACTGCGGGCATTCGACCTTCCCCTTTCTGGAGGGGGACTCTCTCGTTGCTCCCTCGTTTCCAGGACTTGTTCCAGCCCATCTTGGGTAACGGCCTCTCCTTTGCATTGTGGCTCGACAACTGGACCGGTGAGGGGATGATCGCTTCTCGCTTCCCAAGGCTCTTTGCCTTGGCGGCGGACCGGCACGTTAAAGTTGCCGATGTGTGGTGCGATGGGAACTGGATGTCCAGTTTTTGCGCAAATTTTTCAGATCAAAGACTTGATGATTTCCTTCGGTCGTGCGATTCTCTGGCCGGATGCGAAGGCCTCAGGGGGGGGGGGGACCACTGGGTTTGGAGGGGCGCTCCATTTTCGGTCAAGAAGGCTTACGCGGCTATTCGGAGGCCGCCACCCGATCCTTCTGAGGCCCTCAATAAAGATTGCTCCTTCATTTGGGGGCTGCACCTCCCTGAACATATAGGTTTCTTTCTTTGGCTCCTCAGGCACAAGCGCCTAATGACTCAGGACCGCTGCGCGCGGTTTTTGAGCTCTGCTTCGGATTCCTGCTACCTGTGTGGGGTGGCCATTGAGTCGGTGGATCACTTATTCTTCCAATGTCAACGCATTGCAGACTCATGGCTCAAGCTAGGTCTCGACCGGGTTGACGTGTCTTCCTTCGACACCTTTTGGGAGGGGTTCCGATCTAATTCCCATAGACCGCGGGTGGAGGTGTTAGGTCCTTTGTCGTTACTGTAGTGTATTTGGCTGGAGAGAAACGCCTTGGTGTTCTCGGGATGCATATTCTATAGGGAAAACGTGTTAGCTCGGTCCAAGGCTTTTATGGAAGTCTGGTCATCTTTATGACCCCCCTTTTTGTATTTTTCTTTTTGTCTCTTTTCCTTTTTCTTAATTAATTGATTGGGAGGGCACCTTAGCCAGTTACCCCCTATTTTGATCTTCAAAAAAGAAAATAGGAATGCGAAAGCCTATCAGATAAAATGAATAAAGAAATATTGAACACGGGACTTTAACGCGGAACCCCACTCCCTAAGGATCGGGATGAAACCATGGGAGAACGATGCAAAGGGATGATATATGCATTGCTTTTCTCATTGGATACAGATGGTGTGGGGCTTCTTATATAGCCCTCACTGAGTCTCCACATCCCATAAGTGGTAGATGTGGGACTACAACTAGATGTTGTAAATGGATCCCTGAGTGATCCATTTGCCCATCTCCTACATAAGTGACGCATAACCAAATACTCCAACAGTATGTTGATGACATAATTCTAACTTGAGATGATACGAGTGGCATAACAGATACTAAAAAGTATCTGGCAGAACACTTGTCACTAAAGACTTAGGAATGATTCATTCTTTTTTTAGTAGTGAAGTCGCAAGGAATACTCGTGGCTTAATTCTTTCACCGAGAAAGTATGTTCTGGATCATCTACATGAGACAAAAATGCTAGGGGCAAAGCCATCATATATTCTTATGGATCCCAGTACACTAATGTATGAAGACTCGCATCTATATGATAATACAAAACAATACAGATGCCTAGTAGGAAAACTCATGTATGTTACAATCACTAGGCATGAAACTCAACTTTGGAACTCCAAATGAAACTCCAACTCACGCAATCATAAGCTTTGGAAAAATCAACTTTTGAAGGCATGCCCATGATTTTCCTCTACTTCCTCTTCGACAATGATCTCAAAGGCAATGATGACACCATCGATCATGTGTATTGCCCTAAATGAATGCCATCTTAGAAGTGACAATGATGGAATCTATAATCCCTAGGAGCTGGTTTGTGAGGACCTACGCCACAATGAGATAGATAGCATTGTAGAGGGCAATAGGACGAGAATCCTCCACACGTTGCACCGCCTCCTTTTGGGAGAGGAGAAAGATCGGAGAATGATTCAGACTCTCAAATCCCCAATTTTTCACGTGGCTCCTCCATGACTGCCACATAATCAAGCTCCAATTGCTCCTAGAACTCACCAAGACATATAACATTTATCTTGTCAACAATAAAAATTAAAATATTGAATAGTTTAATGTTGGAGTATGTTGGTATGTGTCACTTTTGCAGTAGATGTAAATGGATCTCTCCAGAATCCATTTACCCCATCCAGTTGTTTAGTCCCACATCTACTAGTTGTGAGATGTGGAGACTCAGTGAGGGCTATATAAGAAGCCCCTCGCTCTCTGTATCTAGTGAGAAAGTTCAATGAACAAATTAGTCCTTCGAGGCATTCTCCTTAGTTTTTGTCCGCTCCTTAGGGAGTAGGGTTCCATGTTAAAATCCCGTGTTCTTTCAATATTTTTATTCTTTTATTCTGATACGCTTCCACATTCCAATTTTCTAACATGGTATAAGAGCGGGTTCGATTCTCGAGGATTTGTTGTTGAAGATTTATTTTATGTTCTTGATCGAGATTTTATTGTTTTATTCTTGAAGATTATTCATCTGTCATTCATGATCGGTTCTTGTTCGAGAAGTTCTAGGGTTTTCCTTGAAACCCTAATTCTTCAACATCATCAACAGTGATCATCTCCAGGTGCATATCAAACAAGAAGAAATCAAAGCACAGATCGAAGATTAGTTTCGTCCTTGAAGATCTTTTCTTCCAAGCGGAGCCCCGTATCATTCAAACGCAACCGCTCCAGGTGGTAGCGACTCCATGCGCAGCCTCCTGCCTCCAGGCACACGCAGGCGAGAGGCCTTCTTCTCTAGCCCCCTCCCCCACATCTCAAGCGGCATCCCTCTGGCGAAATCCTCCAGGCGACACCAAGAGGGCTCCATGTGGAACCTCTCCTCACGCCCAATCTCCTCCTGGTGGTGCATCTCGCGAGCTCATGGTGATGGTGACCAACTCAAGTGGCGGTAAAGGCAGCGACATCTTCGAAAGGGACGGCGCTCTCCTTGCATCGCCATCACCAGCAACCTCCAGTCGCCCCTCAGCTCACGGAGCCCATCTGCCCTTCTCCATCACCATCGCCCAGGCGGCGAGCTCCGTGCGTGAAGCTTCCCCCCTTTTGAGCATCTCCCAGGCGGCAATCGCCGTCACGAGCAATTCCATCTCCAGCAGAGGCGGCGATGATTCCCCCTTCAGAACCTCCAGGCGACGCAGTGACAGAGATCAAGGAAAGGGTTCCCATCGTGGGAACCCTCTCTCCTTCACGCGAGTAAAAGGGATGGCCCTCTTTAAAAGAAAGGGGGGAGAGCCCAAGAGTTGAGCCGTCCTGTTGTCTAAAAAAAGAGAGCTGCTATAGTTGGGTCTATTTGGGCCGAGAGTTTTGCTCAAAAAGAAGAGATGAACAAAAAATCCATACAAAAAAATTGATTCAAAAAAAGAGGGAGATAGTCCCAGTAAAAAAAGGTCAGTTGTATTTTAAAAAAGGGAAAATGCACATACAAAAGAAAGGTCGTACGTAAGAAAATTTTGCAAAAAAAGCGAAGCATAAAAAATATGAATGGCTTATTTGGCAAAAAAATGATGATTAAAAAAATGTGAGAAGAAAAGCTGAGAAAAAAATTGGATCGGCTTATTCATATTTTCCTCCCATTTTTCATGTCTTCTCCCAACTTTGTCGATGTCACTATTCCGACAAGTATGGGAGAAAGGGGGAATATTGTGTAGAGTCACAGATCAAAATTCTCCAGACTGGCCAGATTTTCAGACTCTACATTTCTTCAGATATTCAGACTCGACATCAGATTGGTTCCGAGTCTTCAGCTTCAGATACGGACAAGTATGCGGTCTTTTTCATATGTGCAAATGTTTGCCATCATTATTTGTGGTCCCCATCTTTTGTATTTCGGTCAAGGTTTTCATGTAATCCATAGGAACTCCAGAGTAGAGATCACATTCCATATGACATGCGGGCAAGGGTTTTCATGTGGTTTCATAGGGACTCCAGAGTAGAGATCCCATTCTCTAAGCCAGTACGGGAGATATCCAGTTCTCTGACGAGAAGACTTTTTCAGACTCCATTCTCCAGTGTTAGTAAACTCCAGTACGAGATCCTTCTGAGGTTCCCATGAAAGAGAACCCACTTTGAGATCCCAATGAGAGAGACCCATTTTCAGAGATCTGCGTATGGATAATTAGCGACGTTCTTTATTCGGCCCTTTCAGAGATGGAGCAGTTATCCACATGTTTTGGCGAGCCAGAGTTCTCCGTGTAGAGACTCTTTTTCAATTGCAATGACTCTGATAGGCGTGGTACATAGCACATGCTCTCTGACGAGGAGATTCAGTTTGATTTAGTTGTGCGGGTTGAGTTGATAGTCTGTAGTGTCATGTAGCGTGAGTTGAGATTTCTTGTTGTTTGTCCAAGCTGAGCATCGCATGCTCCAACATGAGGGAAAGTGTTGGAGTATGTTGGTATGTGTCACTATTGTAATATAGATGGGAAAATGGATCTCTCCATGATCCATTTACCACATCCAGTTTTTTAGTCCCACATCTACAGTTGTGAGATGTGGAGACTCAGTGAGGGCCATATAAGAAGCACCTCACCCTATGTATCCAGTGATAAAAGTTCAATGAACAAACCAGCCCTTTGAGGCGTTCTCCCGTCGTTCCATCCCATTCCTTAAGGAGTATGGTTCAACATTAAAATCTCGTGTTCTTCCAATATTTTTAGGGTTTTTATCACTTGTGCCCTTCCGAGATCACGTAATTTCAGTTATGCCCCTATCTTTTTGGTAATATCAGTTGTGTCCCTCACTTCTTGTTGTTTTATCAGTTGTACCTCTTGGGTTAGTTGTCGTCCATCCACAGCGCAAACGGACGTTAACTTTGAGGACATAAGCGGAATTAAATTGAAAAAAAGGGTTCATGGGTCATTCCTCTACCACCTCATCTTCTTCCTCCCCCCATCTACTTCCTCTTCCTCCCTTCTCTTCCTCCTCCACAGCTCCTCCCTCCTCCGCCTCGAGCTCACTGCTCCGCCACCAGCACCTCCCCACCTCCGTCATCGTCAACCTCCGCCCCCACACCTCCCTCCACCCCGCATCCCCCCTCCGCCCCCGCACCTCCCCCCTCCGCCCCCATCCGCGCCCAGGTCGCCCCCTCCCCCTGCCCCGCACCGCGCCGCCGCAGCTCTCCCTCTGTGGGACTACTCATACTCTGTGCTCATACTCTGTGCTGGCTGGCGTTCATGCGGGTGTCGACATGGTCATGATCCCGAACAACTACCAGGGTTTGTAAAGGATCTGACCGAGGAAGTGAACAGCAAGGTCATCCCCATCAGCCGCATTAACGACGCAGTCAGGAGGATCCTCCGTGTGAAGTTCATGCTTGGTCTCTTCGAGCATCCTTTTGCCGACAACTCTCTGGCTAATCAGCTCGGAAATCCTGTATGTCGACGATGTTCTGTAGAGTTCGCGATGTCAATTTTGTGATTCTGAACAATTTTTTTCAACAGGAATACAGGCAATTGACCAGGGAAGTTGTGATGAAATCTTTGGTTCTTCTGAAGAACGGGAAGTATCCAAAAACACCTGTGTTGCCGCTCCCCAAGACCGCAACGATGATCCTCGTCGCGGGGACGCACGCCAACAACTTGGGGTATCAGTGCGACGGGTGGTCGATGGAGTGGCAAGGCTTCAACGGCAACGATCGGACCATTGGTAATGGCATTAAAATAGAGCTTTTCTTGGGTTTTCCTGATGGCCCAATTTTCCGCGAGAAAGTTTTACTTTTTGTTACAATAAATCAATCTTTTTGAGGCATTAGATCTTCAAATCGTATCAGATGTTAAGTTTGTTTCGGTTTTCCTCGTTACCCTTTTAACTGGCATTCAAAATTATGCGGGAACGCTCAGATTTTTGTTATAGAAGTTCAAACTATTCAAGAGATCAGATCTTCAAATGGAATCAGACGGTGATAAAAATCCTATATATTTTTTTGCAGGGACGATGATCCTCGAAGGTATCAAGTCGGCGGTTCCTCCTTCAACACAGGTCGTGTTCTCCGAGAACCTCAACGCCGAATCTGTCCGCAACGGCGGCTTCTCGTACGCGATCATCGCAGTTGGGGAGACCCCCTACGCAGAGACCCAGGGGGACAGCGCCACGCTGACGATGCTCGAATCAGGTCCCGCGACGATTAAGAACGTATGGGCCTAGCCCCTGCTGCCCGCGCTCCAGCCCGCACCTCCTCCGCAACCTCGCACGTCCTCTCCAACCCTCCTCTTTATTTGATTTTATTCTGACAATAATACCCTTCTTAACCACACCATAGTTTGAGTAAACTATAGTTATTTTAATTTTTTGACGGTCAATCTGACGGAAGGGCACAATTGATGACGGAGAAAGAAGTGAGGGGCACAACTGATATTATCAAAAAGATAGGGGCATAACTGAAATTGCAAGATTTCAGAGGGGCACAAATGATAAAAACCCATATTTTTATTCTTTTATTCTGATATGCTTCCACATTCCTATTTTCTAACATTTAAAGACCAATTATCATGTAATATCAAATGAATGCATCCTGGACTGTGAATAAAGGAGGTCAGGGATGGGAATGTTGTATTTTGGTAAGGAATCGCAAAAAAATTCCACAATATATTTCAATTCAGGGGCACAGCCATATCTTCCTCAACATTGCCTCCTCTATATTCTATGCTCCATACTACTACCCTCTGTCCTCCGTAACATCAGGATAGTCTCCTCCTATGACCAAAACTCATCATACATATGTGTTTCTCCCTGCCTAGCACTACACTCAAAAGTAAAACCCTTATAAATGGGGTTAGTTTATCAAATACATAATGCTCGATTCAGCAAACCATTCATCATATCAACTTAGCAACTTACTGTAAACTTAGGTAAGAGAAACTACATGCATATTTAAAATTAACTTCAAACAACTTTAAAAATTGAACTATGATTTACCTGCATGGAAGCACAAATCCTCCTGTCAGTATCAGGTTCAAGACGAACTATACATTCATTAAGGCCACGCATAATTTCTGGAAGCTGCAACAAAGATAATGAAGCGATTTGACAAAGCAGCACATAATTAAGCAACGTGTACAGCCACGAAGTCACTCCATACCGCAATAAAATCAGGTTGATATCAGAATGCTGGATTAAGAAAATAAGAAGCTACAAATGGTGAGTGGTTTATTAAAGAATTCAAATGGTTGTCTACGATACTCAAGAAAGGGTTACATTTTTGTATTTCATCACCATGAATTTCTTTGAGTGCAAGCCTGGCTCTGTACAAGTCATTGTACAAAAAAGGCATAGAAGGCCCTTTCTTGCTGTCCACTTTTAAAAGCACTCGCAAAATAGGATCCACTGATTTTTTAATGTATAGCATTTTTTCCCAGAATGCAGAATTCAAAACAATCTTTTCAACTTCTTTACCCTCGTCAAGTTTTGAAAATTGTGATGCCAGCCATTTATCAGACTGGATCATCTTCTTGAGAGCAAGCCTGTGCTCTATCAAGCTTTGCATAGTAAGGAAGCTGCTAGCATATTTAGTCAAAGCAGGTCTAAGAATTTCTCTCCCAGATGTAAATTCATTCTTCATTAGATGCAGTAACCAATTACGGTTGTAAATGAATTTGGTAATGGTCTTGCCTTTTTCCATGCACTCGCTCACCCATTTTACTCGAACGAAGTCCTCGAGCATTCGATCAATGGCATAGGCTACGCAAGGTATCCAAAAAAGATGCCTTCTCTTTTCCTCAAGCATTTCCCCAGCAGCTTTATAGCTGACAGAAGCTTCAGTAACAACCTGCCATAGAAATCGAACATCAATCAATTTTATATGGATAATCTGTCTATAATATAGATAGAATGGTCTGCTACCTGCACCACATATTCTTCGCCCACATCCTCCACAATTTTGTCCAACAACTTGAAAAGATTCGCTGCATCCTCTATAATGTCTGATGCATCGATGGAAGTAACAAAGTATAATCCACGGGGACAAGATGCCAAAAAGTTAATTAGTGTTCTGCCCCGTAGGTCTTTCCAGCTATCTGCCAAGATCGTACAGCCAGTGATCATCCAAGAAGTTCTGTACTCCAGCAAACTTTCTCTGACTGCTGCAACCTCTTCCTGGAGATGACTAGCAATCAGCTGGCTTGAAGGAATTTTAAATCCATGGCCATACTCTCTAACAGAGTTGAGCATCTTGTGAAAACATGTAAAATCTGCAGCAACGAAAGGGATTCCTGCTTGACAAAAGAATGTACAAATTGCAGACATCACTTCTTTATATTTTTTCCCATCTTTCCTAGGTCTATTAATAAGCTTGTGTTCTACAGGTGCCCGACCCTTCTCTGCATTAATTACCCTAGAGTTTGACTTTGGATGTTGTTCTGCCATATCAAGTCTACTCCCAGGTGACATCCTCCTGGATCTCTTCTTGCATGTTCTCTTCCATGTTACCATTCCTCTATCACAGATCACTTGCTTTTCTTGACTTCTATTGCTGGCTGATTCTCCGTAGCCACCTCGATCTTCAAGGTCTACATTTGTACATATAGTTGAAAGATCCTTCGGTTCAGATCTCCGCCTCCTGCCAGTTCTGTGCCATTTCATATTTTCTTTCATTTGAAGATAAACTCCCTCTGGAGCTAATTTACAGTAAGCAACTTCACCTGGTATTCTAGCTAAATGCTGCTTAAATCGATTAATACCACCACTGACAACTTTGTCACAGTAGTTGCACTTGACTTTTTTCTTCCACTCATCCTGAGCAACACCATGTTCCCATCCTGGATCAACAAACCCTGACGATCTTAGAGGGGGAAACCTTGCCACTAAACTACTTGCAACACCGGGTTGCTTGTTTTTGTTCTTGAGGACTGTAAACTCATCCTCATCATCTTCAGTAGAATATAAATCCAAGGACACTTGCTCTTCATGCTCAAGTTGCCGTTGCTTTTTAATCACGCGGCATCCCTCCAGGTTCTCTTTCATCTTAAGATAAACCTCGTCGGGAGCCTTCTTGCAGTAAGTGACCACCGGATATTCTAGCCAAATGTTGTTTTAGCCTGTATATTCCTCCACTAACTATCTTCCCACAATAGTTGCATTTTACCTTTTTCTTTTTCTCATCATGTGCAACACCATGCTCCCACCCAGGGTCAGAAGAACCAGAAGGTCGAGAAGGTATCATGTTTTCAGTAATTTACAGGTAACAAAAACCATTGTCCTTTCTCTGAACTGCTGTCTCCGTGAAACAAGAATACATAACAGAACTCTTGTTGAGAAGGATGCTAGTCGAGAAAGCACGGGAGGTGTTAAACAAAATAACAGAAAAACATAGCATGTTCCAGAAAAAATCTAAAGGTTATGCTTTCAGAATCTTGCAAAATCCTTTGTGAATATAGAAATGAAAATTTGAGTATGCAGAAATCAAGGGTCATTTGATAGCCACCCGGCAGAGTTCATTACAAGTATCTGCATGTTCAAATCTTCAGTTAAATTTATTAGCACAAAAAATGTCAGAATATTTTTCACGTTGATTCCCATGTCGATTTTTCAGCTATATTCCAACTTAAGATAAAATAAAATAGATTTGGAAAGAGAATCATTTGTGCCGTGCAGCAATCTTTTCAACTCCTATGAAACTCTTGCAGCTCTTTCGAAATCATTTCCTGGAGTATAAAAATCCTCACTGACAAGTGACAATCGTCATGCAACTCTCAAAGCAGAACCAAAAACTGCTACTAACATTTTATCATCTTTTTAGGGAAATTTGATCAATATCTTGAAAACCAAGAACCGGTACGCTACTCCAGTCGAGCCTGGTATAATCTACAACGCAGAAAACAATATAAATTAACAAAAGGGACTTCAGTCGAGTAGAAAGCTAGACAATATGCATGAGTTGGATATAATTATATTATTAAACATTATATAAGGAAACGGGCGACCACCCAGAATGGTGCCCACCTTAATAATATATCAACAAGAAAAGCTTTCCAGATTGCAGCGTCCAAGACTCAAGAGAGTCATGGTTTACAACATTCTCTATGTTAGGGTATGTTGGGAGAAGAGAATGAATTGTTTGTTCCAGAGAACTCTAGACTCTTTTATATAGAGAAGGCATATGGGTAAATTACATAAGATGGAAACAAGAAAGTAAAAATAGCATAAAAGATACATAGAACATATAAATATCTCTACACCAAGGCCTTAAATGTCGGTTTCGGTCACCATTTCGGTATCGACCAAAACAGAATTTCGATGGAATTTCGGTGGAATTTCGACCGAAATTTCGGTCATTTCGGTCATTTTTTGTACTAGGACCCCGATATTTCGGTCATTTCGGTCGAATTTCGATTTCGACTGGATATCGATATTCGACAGAAATTCGACCGAATTTCGCTAAAATTTGAGGCCATGCTCTACACTTCCCCTCAAGATGGAGCATAGATGTCAATCATGCTCAGCTTGGAAGAACACTTCTGGAATGTCCCTCTGAGCAATGGCTTGGTAAAAATGTCAGCAGTCTGCTTTCCTGAATTGACATGAGAAGTAGAGATCAAGCCCTTTTGAACCATATTTCTAGTATAGTGGCAATCTACCTCAATATGATTTGTTCTTTCATGGAATGCATGATTATTAGCGATGAATAGCGTTGCTTGATTATCACATTGTAACTGCATGGGTAGATGTACATCTATATGCAAATCTTCTAGCACAACTCGAACCCACATCATCTCCGTACTTGCTTGTGCCATGACCCTATACTCATATTCTGCACTAGATCTAGCCACCGTTGTTTGTTTCTTACTTTTCCAAGAAACTAAAGAACTACTAACGAACATTGCAAAATCCGAAGTAGACTTCCGATCCTTGGGACATCCTGCATAGTCAGCATCAGCACGTGCGGAAACTGAAATGTTTGTATCTTTCCTGAATAGTAGTCTTGCACCTAAAGAAGACTTTAGATATCTCAATATCATGTATATGGCATCCATATATACTTATTTGGGCTACTCCATGAACTGACTCACCTGACTTACTGCAAAAGCAATATCAGGTCTAGTGATAGTAATATAGAGAAGCTTTCCCACCATCTCTCTATATCTTCTCCTGTCAACCTCATAAGTATCATATAACTTCATATTGGGATCCATAGGAGTAGTCGAAGGTCGACACCCGATCATGCCCGTCTCAACAAGCATGTTTGTAATATACTTCCTTTGGGTCATCAAAAGACCCTATGCATACATTTGATCTTTTGAATCCTTTCCTTTCAATTAGGTCAGAAAGCTTCTGAAACCATACCCGCGGGTTTTGCTTAAGACCATATATTGCCTTATGAAGTCTACATACCATCTGAGTCTCCCCCTCAACAGCAAACCTCGAAGTACAAAAAGGCATTCTTAATATCAAGCTGAAACAAGGGCCAATCGCGTACCACAGCAACTGAAAGGAGGACACGTAGAATCGAGTAACGCGTGACTGGAAAGAATGTGTCCATATAATCCACGTCGTATGTTTGAGTGAACCCTCGCATCACCAGCCTTGCCTTGTAATGGTCAAGGCTGTCATCTGCATGATATTTAACAGTAAATACCCACTTGCAGATGACCATAAATGCACCTGGGGGAGCCGAGTCCAAGCTCCAGGTACCCCGTGACCTCAGAGTAACCATTTCCTCCTCCATAACTGAGCGCCGACAACTATCTTTCAAGGTGTCGTGATAATTCCGTGGTATGTCCATGGTAAATAGAGCAACAACAAACCTCTAAAACTCCCATGTGAGACGGTGAAAGGAAACCTGCGAAGCAAGCGGATATGAAGCACAGGTATGCTTCTGCTTCCGTAGGTCTATAGGTCATTTAGACCATCAGAAACAACACAAGCTGGTATATTAATCTCCTGCAAAGATCCCTGCACTGGCACATCGTCGAATCCATCGTTAGTAATGTTATCCGGACAAACCTGAAGCGTGTTGGATGATGGATGAGTAGCATGAGCAGGGACAGACCGACAGGTATAGAACTTCGATAAAGGAGAAACTGGTGGTGGTGGAGGAGGAGGAGGTAGTGAAATGGTGAAACAGCAGGAACTGATATGGTAGTATACGGATGCAAAGGAGGAGGTGGCACATATACCTCATCATCATATGTAGATGAATCCAACATGTCACCTGTAGGAGAGAAATACATCACAGACTCGAAAAAGGTGACATCAGCACTGACTAATATTTCCTGCTCAAAGGATCATAGCATCGGTAAATCTTCTAAGTCCGAGAATACCCAACAAACACACATTTGACAGCTCTAGGTGAGAGCTTGTCAAGACTCGGAGTCACCTGGTGGACGAAAGCAACAGAACCAAAGATACGAGGAGTGAGCAAGAATAACTCCTTGTCAGGAAAAACAATGGAAAGAGGAACTTTCTCACCTAAGACAGATGATGGCATACGATTCACCAGATAACATGCCGTAAGAACTGCATCACTTCAAAAGGAATGTAGAGCACGACTCTAAATAAGTGGAGTCCGAGTGATATCAAGAAGATGAGAATGCTTTCTCTCTACAACGCCATTTTGTTGAGACGTGTAAACACACGTAGTTTGATGGATAATGCCTCGAAATGAGAAGAAATGTGATAGAGCGCGAGTTCAAAATTCCAAAGCATTATCCATTCTCACAAATTTGACGGTAGATGAAAAAACATTATGCACTTCATTTATAAGATTTTTGATCACATTCCCTACTTCAGATTTATTCTTCAACAAAAACACCCATGACAATTGAGAAAAGTCATCAACAACAAGGTAAAACCAGTGTTCCAAGTGATCAGGACACGACTTGGACCCCAAATGTCAACATGAAATAATTCAAACGGGGAGCTACTGCTCCGACACTAATGACCAGGAAAAGCATATCTGTGATGTTCCAACTGACATGCTTCGCACTGAAAGGAAGAACGCGATGAAATCTGCAGTAAGATATGACACATCTTCTGAAGAGGGAGATGGCCAAAGCGTAGGTGCCATGTAAAGGGAGAGACTGATCCACTTGACTGAGAGGAGACATCAACATACGAAGTTCAGACCATGACTTTTTCTTGTGGCTTCTACGGAGGCAGAGGCTCATGACGAGGGATCGGTGTGCCAGGCTCCTTGGTAACATCTCCGATAAATGCTTGCTTTGCAATGAGGCGATTGAATCGGCGGAGCACCTCTTCTTTGGGTGCCCCATGGTGTCGCAGGTGTGGCAGATGGCTGGTTTAGAGTGGTGCAACGCGAGCGATATTTCGTCTTTCTGGAGGTCGCTTCAGGAAAATAAGGGGAGGCCGGTGAGGGACTTGCTCCTTCCTATCGCCATTCTGTGGGCGATCTGGCGGGGAAGAAATGATCTTGTGTTCTCGGGACAGAGGTTTTACCAGGAGAAAGTGATGTTTTTTGCTAACCACCCGGCTGTGGATTGGGCGTTGTAGGGGGGGCGGACGTTGTAATGGCTTCGGAGCGTGGATGTTGTCTTTCCTTTTTTTGTTTTTTCTCTTTCTCTACTTGAATAAATTTTCTGGGGCGTGCACCTTCGAGTGCTTCCCCCTTGTTTCTGGATTTCAAAAAAAAGTTCAAACCAGGCAATAAAGACCATCTTGCACATGACCACAGCCAATCACCTTGCTCGTAAGAATGTCCTGAAAAACAAGAAATGATGGATCAAAAATAGCATGATGGTGCAAATCATTCGTAATCTGGCTGATTGATAATAAATTCATCGAAAAATCTGGAGCATGCAACACATTCTATAGGCACATAGAAGGCATCAAACTAATCTCCCTCTCTCTGATAAAGGGCGAACGGGTCCCATCAGCTATCACTACAGCTCTCCTGGTGGAACTGTTTTGTAGGAAGTAAGTTTATCTTTGTCCCCGAAAAGATGGCGTGTCACGTCGGAGTCCATAATCCATTTTGAAATGTCGGATCCATGATAGGAAGTAAAAGCATAAGCACTACCTTGCTGGCAGTGGCTGACGTACTGGCAGAGGCTGAAGCAGCTATATCAGAAATACTTTCCGAAGATGTCGTAGAGACGGAAGGCATGATATCTCGCAATCTGGAAACAAGTTCTTCAAACCTCTAGTCTGAATCATATGCAGGTGAAGATGCATCATGCTCGACTATATGGGATGATGCCGGAAAACCATGCTTAGATTAGCATGTATCCTCTGTGTGACATGGGCGATGACAGAATGTGCAGGACTAACAGATGCAGCCACCTTTACCACGAGGTCCACAACCACGAAACGAAGAAGAGGCTCCTCTGCCTCGTTAGGCTGCCATTACCGATGGAGGCTGAGCAGTAGCAGAATACAGGACTGTGATCCGGCTAGCCTGCAGTATACTTCCTCCATTGGAGGAATAGTAGCTTCCGTAAGAATCTGCGAGCGAGCAGCATCATATGAAGGGTCAAATGATGCTAGTAAGACCCCCACCATGGTAGCATTCCAGAAAGTCTTCTTATGCTTGGGAGTCGACGTAAGGGGAATGATGTTGTAGAGCTTCTCAAACATCCCCCGCAAAGATGCATATAAGGAATGAAGAGGTTGTCCATTCTGCTTGACGGTAAATATGTCATGTTGGAGTTGAAGGATCTTGGTTTCGTTCCGCACCTGCGAGTATGTTGCGGCAAGGATGTCTCACATCGCCTTAGCAGTGGGCTTATGGAGTACATCATTAGCAATCTCCACCGTCAGTGTTCCTGAAAGTCAGCCTTTGGCATACGAATCATCCGCCTCCCATGAGGCATAAACCACAGTTTTCTTCGCCGGCTCTTCTTCTGTAAGAATGTGCTTCTTACCATTTGACTTCATGAGACTCATGAACTGCATAGCCCAGAGCTCATAGTTCATCTCATCCATCTTTACAATGGGTGTTGGACCTTTGAAAGCGCCTATGGAGGGCATGTCAACCTTGTTGTCTGACATCATGCCAGAGATATAAAACTAGGGTTTTGTAAATCAAGAAATGAATATCTACACAAACATCTGAGGATTTGAGTGCATATGTAGACCTATGCGCTCAAACCCATAGGCGACGAGAAAGGAGGTGGGGGCGAGAGAGGGAGGGGGAGGGGGCGGCGGCGGAGAGGGAGGGGGGGAGGGGGCGGCGGCGGAGAGGGAGGGAGGGGTGGGCGGCGGCTAGGGTTTTGGGTTTTAGGTTGGCTCTGAAACTATGTCGGGAGAAGAAAATGAAATATTTATTCCCCTAGGCTCTCTTATAAGAGAAGGCCTATGGGTAAACTACATAAGATGGAAACAAGAAAGTAAAAATAGCAGAAAAGGTACATAGATCATATAAATATCTCTACAGGGTATGTAATAGATGGGTAACCATGCTCTCATGTTTAGCCCCGCATCATCTATAAGAGGAACTTTGGTCTGTATTCATTGAGAAATTAATGAAGTATCCAACCCTCTGAAGTCTTCTCCCATTATTAATCCCGCTCCTTATAGAATAGGGTTCCATGTAATATTCTGAACATTCTACTTTATATTTTGGGTTTTTATCAGTTGTGCCCCTCTGAGATATTGCAACATCAGTTATACCCCTCTCTTTCTGGGAATATCAGTTGTGCCCCGACTTCTTGTCGTTCTATCACTTGTTCCCCTCCATTACTTTAGCCGTCAATGAATTGAACTTAACCATGATTTTTCAAACCATGGTTTGGGTAAGAGGGGTAAAAATGGAAATCAAAAGGATCACCATCAAAATTGAAGCCCACAATCGGGAGTGCGGGTTCTTCTTCTGAGTGATTAGAGAAAACTGTAGCAACATGCAATTGTTGTTGCAGGGTTGGCTCTAATATCCATAATTGCTACCTCTGTTGATACTTCTCCAAGTTGGGAAGAATGCACCACATATACAAATTCTTGACTACACAGGTCCACCTCTTAGTTACTACATTAAGAAGTTCAAGCCAGTCAACATTGTTGAAGCATCCGTGCCAATTGAGCTTCAAGCTGCCTCTGCAGACGGGAAAAGCCAAAAAGAAGCTCCCAAAGTTCAAGTTGAGTTGAGCATAAATGACCTGCCTGAATCTCCTCAAGTTCAGGTCCAACTGAGTAATCAGGTAGAACAAATACAACACCCGTCCGAATGAGGTAAAGTCTACAGCCACAGAGTCTGATAGTCAAGAGTTGCTCAAGTTTTTCTTAGCGGGGGTAAGTAGGATGGGAACGGAGGGGAAGGGTGTGGGCGGAGGGATTTGGAGGAGGTCTAGGGCGGATGATGATTCAAGGGGCGGAGGAGGAGGTTACGGGCAGGGTGAGGAAGACAGGACGGAGGGGGAGGCGTAGGGGAGGAGCAGGGGGGCCGGGGGGAGCTCGGGGCAAAGGAAGTTGTAGGAGAGTTCGGGGTGGAAGATGAGAGCAGGCAGAGGGGAGGCGCGGGGGTGGAGGGAGGAGCTGGGGAGGAGGAAGAGAAGGGAGAAAGACGAAGAAGATGAGGGAGGAGGAAGAGGAGGAAGAGGACTTTTTAGTCCTCTTTTTTAAATTTAATTCCATTTGTATCCTCAAAGTTAACGCTTGTTTGCGTTGATCATGGACGGTCACTAACCGGAGGGCACAAGTGATAGAACGTAAGAAGTCAGGGGCACAACTGATATTCCCAAAAATGAAGGGTATAACTGATATTACACTATCTCCGTAGGGGCACAACTGATAAAAACCCTTATATTTTTATATCATTCGATTTTACTTCCACATTATTTATTTCAACATGGTATCAAAGCCGTTCGGTCTAGAGTTATTCTTGAAGATTTTATTTGTGTTCATGTTCAAATTTGCTCAAGTTCTGAGGATCTGTCAAGTTCAAGAAAAACTAGGGTTTCTGATGAAACCCTAATTCTAGCAAGTTCCAACAATTCCAACAAGTTCTGAAGAAAAACTAGGGTTTCTTCTAGAAACATAATTCCTCAATGTCAGTGATTAGGTCAAAGTTCTGAAGTCCGTCGCATTCAATAATCTAGGGTTTCTGATGAAACCTTAATTCCACACTAGATGTGTTGTGGCTAGAGATAATAGAGGGGGAACGATCTATCTACGTAAAGACATTCTACAGGCGATCGTAGAGTTCTTGCATCTTCTTTGCGTTAGTATGAATTCCAGTCTCTCAGCGGTGGCGCAAGTCCATCACGCTTGCTCCAACAGTGCCTCCAGAACCATGACTCCTGGAACTCCATTTGTATACCGCAGCAGGCCCTCCTCTCGCCCCAGTAGAATAAACTTATAAACGAGAAGAAAAAAGGTCAGGGGAAGACCCATCTCACAACAACCACTTGCGCACCCGCCTCATCTCCGATCATGCGACTCCACCACCTGTCAGCCCTACTCTTTAATTCCAACGAAAAAGAAGGGCAGTCCTCAAGGCAGCGGTGTTCCTTAGTTGGGTTCCTTTGGAACCCTACCCCTCATACACAGTAGACCTTGTCTATTTTGTAACGGAGGGTCGATCCCATTCTAAATAGGGCCACTCCAACCATCTTTCTATTTTGTAAAGCTCAACAGACCCAACGAGCCCATAATCTCACTGAGAAAAAAAAGATATTGCTATAAGAAAATGGTCGAAGCGGGCCATTGTTATGGGAAAAAAGGAAGGATGAAAAAGGGAGGAAAAATTACCAATTCAAAAAAATGACAAGCCAAAAAAATATGGCTTATAAAAAAATACAACTTATCAAAGAAGAGAAAGCAAGAAAAGGATATATGTATTATGATTGTTTCTCCCAACTTAATGATTTATATTCTTATTCTGACAAGTATCGGAGAATGAAGGAGAGAGTGACTCCTCAGGATTTCTTTTCCAAGGTCCTATATAAGCGAACTGACTCCATGTATACAAAGATATAGGAGAGGTCATTCCCATAGTTCATGTTGGGAGAAACAAAATTCATATCGTAGACGAGACCCTAGGGCACTCTTATATAGGGAGAAAAGCCCTGGGTTAATTATAGAAAAATACATAAAGAAAACATAAATAAGAAAAACATAACTGGAGATGCAATTGTCTCAACACTCCTCAAGCTGGAGCATATATATCTATCATGCTCAGCTTGGTACAACAGCTCTGAAATGGACCCTCTAGCGAGTGCCTTGGTAAAGATATCTGGCAGCCTGATCTCCAGTAGAACATGTGATGTAGATATGAGATATTTCTGAATCATGTCTCTAGTGTAATGACAATCCACCTCTATTTGTTTGGTCCGTTCATGAAATGCAGGATTGTTGGCAATAAATAGAGCCACTTGATTATCACATAAAAGCTGCATGGGAAGAGAAACCTCAATAATAAGATCAGTTAATACAGATCTTACCCACATCATCTCTGCACTTCCTTATGTCATGGCTCTGTACTCAAATTCTGCACTAGATCTGGCCACCGCTGCCAGCTTCTTGCTTCTCCATGAAACAATAGAACTGCCAACAAAAATTACAAAGCCAGAGTAGACTTCCTGTCTCTGGGGCAACATGCATAGTCTGCATCTGCACAAGTTGCCACCTCAAGAGATGTACCCCCATTGAATAAGAGACCAGAACCATGTGAAGTCTTGAAATATCGCAAGATCATATACACTGCATCCATATGCACCTTCCTGGGCTGCTACATGAATTGGCTAACTTTGCTCACTGCAAAAGGTATACCCAGTCTAGTGATAGTGGCCTATAAGAGCTTCCCAACAAGCTCTCTATATCTCCTCCTGTCTACCTCCCCAGTGTCATCATCATATAACCTCATACTCATATCCATACAGGTAGTAGCAGGCTTGCACCCTGTCATTCTTGTCTCAGAAAGAAGATCCATCACAAACTTCCTCAGGGTCATCACAAGACCACGTTGGTTCCTGGCGAACTCTAACCCAAGCAAGTATCGAAGTGTGCCAAGGTCCTTAGTCACAAACTACTGACTTAGGAACTCCTTGGCAGCCAGAATGCTCTGCTCATCATCCCCTGTGATAATGATATCATCAACATAGACATGAATAACAAGTAACAACAATACCTCTCTGTGTCCTCTGAATAAACAATTGAGTGATCAGTTGTAGACCTCACAAAACCCTGTTGCTCTATCAACTCCGACAGCTTCTAGTACCAAGCTCTCTGACTCTGCTTCAGGCCATAAATTGCCTTATGAAGCCTGCACACCTTTTGTGACTCCCCCTCAGTAGCAAACCCTGGTGGTTATCGCATATACACCTCCTCATGTAGATCACCATATAAAAATATGTTCTTTACATCCAGTTAGTAAAGTGTACAGTCCCGTAAAACAGCAACTGAAAAAAGAATGCGAAGTGTGGAGTGTCTGGCCACCGGTGAGAATGTATCTTAATAGTCCACCCCATAGGTTTGGGTGAACTCACGTGCCACAAGTATGGCCTTGTAGCGATTCACACTGCCATCTGCCCTTTACTTTACTGTAAATATCCACTTGCGGTCTACAACAGATGCTCCTGAAGGAACAGAAACAATGCTCCACGTGTCACGCAACTGTAAAGTTGTCATCTCTTCCTCCATTGCAAGACGCCACCTATTGTTCTGTATAGCCTCCTAATATGATCGTGAGATAGAAACAAGTCCCACAACAAACTTCTTGTATCCTCTGAAAGATGGTCCAATGAAACATGCGCAGCAAGAGGATAAGTTGCACATTGACGACGAGGCTTTCGCAAGCAATAGGTATGCCCATGTCATCATGCTCACTATTCTCTGGTATCACCTCATCCTGTGTATCATTCAAGACACCAGTGTCATCAGATGAAACAATGTGCTCATTACCTGAGGCATGCTGGATGATGTGGAGGGTCAATGAGCAATGGGGCGAGTAGAAGACTTGTGCATGTAGACCGGTGGTAGGAACTGTGTCTGAGGTAAGGGAGGCGGAGATGGTGGAGGTGGTGGAGATGGTTGTGGTGGCGGAGGTGGTGAAGACTGAGACTCAACATTAGGTGCATGTGATGGAGAGGATGGAGGTGGAGGAACAACCACATCCTCACCAGAAGTGGCATGAGATAACATGTCGCCTGTAAGAGAAAAGAACATAATAGACTCAAAGAATGTGATATCAACACTCACATAATATTTTCTTCCTACAGGATTAAAACATCGATACCTCTTTTGGGTACAAGAATAACCAACAAAGACACATTTGATAGCTCTAAGTGAGAGCTTGTCACGGTCAGGGGTGAAATTGTAGACAAATGCCACAGATCCAAAAACTCTGGAAGACAAAGAGAACAGGTCCTTTTGGTAAACGCAATCGAGAAAGGGACCTTTTCTCCAAGTATAGTGGACGGCATGCGGTTCACCAAGTAGTAAGCAGTGAGAACCGCATCTCCCCAGAACGAATGTAAAGCACAACTGTAAATCAGAAGGGTCCTCGTGACATCAAGAAGGTAACAGAGTTTGCATTCAGCAACACCATTCTGCTGAGAAGTATAGGCACACGAGGTCTGATGAACAATGCCTCTGAGAAATTCTGTAATGTGGAAAACTCCAAGGCATTATACGTACGAATAAATTTAACATTAGCATAGAAGACATTTTTGACCTCAATAAGAAAAGATTTAATGATAAGACCTGCTTCAGACTTTTGTTTTAGCAAGAAAACCCAAAAAAAAGTCTAGAACAATCATTCACATCAACCATATAAAAAAGATGTCCCCGATGATTAAGAACATGACTAGGATCTCAAATGTCAAAATGAAACACCTCAAAAGACTAACTATTGCATCGACCCTGCTGACTCGGAAAAGAAGACCGATGATGCTTTCCAAGCTGAGATGCTTCACAGTCCAAGGTGGTGCGAGTAGATATCTGTAGTAGAACATGACACAGCTTCTGAAGAGGGATATGTCCAAACCGTAGATGCCACATGAAAGGGGAAACAGAGCTTGAAGGAATAGTAGCAAGTCCAGCACAAGGTGGTATGGCAAGCTTGTACAATCCTCTCTGCTCACGGCCACATCCAATCACCCTGCCCGTTAGTATATCCTGAAACACAAGAGAAGAGGAATCAAATATGGCATGGCAGTGTAAATCCTTTGTAATTTGACTAATTGATAAAAAAGTCATCTGAAAGTCAAGAGCATATAAAACGTTATGCAGATGCATAGACGGAGTTAGAACAATCCCCCCTTGACCAATAATGGGTAGACGTACTCCATTAGCAATCACCACGCATCTACCAGACGAGATAGACCTATAAGAAGTGAATTGTGCTCGATCTCCACATATAGGGTGTGATGCGCCCGAACCCATAATCCAGTCAGTCAAATCTAAACTGCTACAACTAGTAAGTGCATAAGTAATACCTAATGAGCTAAACGAAGCTCTGGTTGTAGCTGTGGCATCTGAAGAGCTTGCAGCTGGAATAGCAAGATTGGACATCATCTCACAAAGTCGAGAAACAATATCGTGCATCCTGTGTAGGAGCAGAAGTAGGCTTGGTCTGCTCAGCAACACTCGCAGACGCGGGATATCCATACTTCTGAAAGCATGTCTCCTCACAATGACCAGGACGATGACAATAAGAACATGGGCTACGCTGACGTCCTCCTCCTCGACCCTCAGGGCCACGCCCTCGAAATGGGAAATCCCCCCTCTACCTCGAGACACTATCATAGTTGTGGGAGGATGGGCTACAATAGTAGATGGAGTAGTAATCATGCTCAATCACTTGTACACATCTTCCATCGAGGGTATCGTCTCTCCAATCAGGAGTTGAGTATGGGTTGCATCGTACTCAGAGTTAAGAGACGACAGGAAAACTCCTGTCATAGTGGCATTCTGATATTGTTGTTGCTGCTCAGTACTGGTAGTAATAGGCATGAAGTTGTGCAATCGCTCAAACATGCCTTTAAGATGAGAGAAGTGCTGATGGAGTGATCGACTATTTTGTTTGGTCAAGAAAATGTCAAACTGGAACTGAAGAAACTTGCTCTCATTCTTTGTATCCTCATATGTAGCGGCTTAAATGTCCCACAAAGTCTTTGCGGTGGGTTGGTTGACTATATCGTTGGCAATCTCCGTGGTTGTTATCCCGGAGAACAAATGCGAGCATAAGCATCATCTTGCTTCCACGAAGCATAAGCCCTAGTTCTGTTTGTTGGTTCTATTTCCGTCAGAACGTGCTCCTTGTTATGGCACTGCATAAGAGTATGAAACGGCATAGACCACAACTCGTAGTTGGTCCCATCCATCTTTACTATGGGAACCAGACCCTTGAAGGCATCGGAAGAAGAAAAAACGTCACTCTTGTTTTCTGACATCGCACCAATAATGAGAACCAAGGACAACTGAGGAGTAGATCAATCCGAGAGCGTCTACACAATAATAAAGAGGATTAGTTGTATATGTAGACTCATACAACCATCCTCATTGATTCGTGGTGAGGTCTAGTTCCTTGAGATGTGATTTATATGAGAGAAATCACAATGTCTGATCAAAATCAGACCTCCAGGGTACAAAATAGAGGCGCACAAACAGTTCTTGGGTCACCGGAGCACAACTGAGACCTGCAACGGGGGGATGAGGTCCCCTGCGTGACGCGGGATGGAGATCAGAGGGCTGCCCGACGACGCGGAGGCCCTGTGCAGGCGCAGCCCCTGCACAGCGCAGGCTGGCGGAGGGCATGTGCAAGTGGAACCCCTGCGCAATGCGAGCATGCGGAGGCCCTGTGCTGGTGGTGCCCCTGGGCGTGCGGCGGCCTTCCCAGTTGAGCCTGGCGGCACGAGGAAGCGGGCGAAGAAGCCGGCGGCAGCATCGGAGTGGGGATCTGGCGGCGACGGCCGGGGGAAGTGGGGTTAGGCGTGTAGGGTTAGGGTTTTAGCCTTTTAGGGTGGGATACGAGAACCCCGATCTAGGGATCGTTGCTCAGATATCATGTTGGGAGAAACAAAATTCATATCATAGACGAGACCTTAGGGCTCTCTTATATAGAAGGAAAGCCCTGGGTTAATAATAGAGAAGTACATAAAGAAAACATAAATAAGAAAAGCATAACTAGAGATACAATTATCTCAACAGTTCACGTATAGGAGATATCCAACTCTTGAGAGACGATCACTCTACTTCTGATGTTCGACATCAACTACTCAAAATGGACTTCTCTACATGGGATCATCTTAGACTTTTTATTGTCCATCCACAACACGAAGACCTCAACTCCATACTACTACTACATACCAGCCATCTTCCATAACAACGACTACTTCTACGCACGTCTCCTCCTAGTGCGACTAATCTCCGCGTTGAACTTTTAGTGATTCTACTCCCGACACGCCCAGCTAGTCGCAGCGACTCTACTACAGGCACATCATGATAGTTGTAAATCCATCCTCGAGCAGGTTTTCTCCTACCAGTGACTACTTTGAGCAGGTATTCTCCCATCTCTCCACGAGAACGTTGGTCAGAGAGATCCGCCATAAACTGTGGTGACCATGTTCTCGCATCTGTAATCTGTGAAAGTGGCCTCCTTCAAATTCGCCAAAGGGAAAAGGCACGGATATCTGTCCTCCAATATGCCCTCTCTAGTCCAGTCATCACGCCAGAATCTAAAAAGGTGACCATCTTCGGCTACAAGAGATAAGAGAAGTTATGGATATTTTTGAAAAATATAAGAGCAGCTATGGGTTGTAGAGAATTTGCATAATAATTGGCATTTATTGATGACAGGAGGCTAGTAAAAAATCTGACCACAAAATCCCAGTTAGATGAAAGAAAATTTATTTAACCAGTCTTGATATCTACAGCAAGTCAGATATATCCAGGTCCACACCTGAATTACATGTCTAATTGACATTGCAAAATAGTCGATTTTGAATTGGAGAACCACCAATATATCAACATAGGTGGCCATCAAGCATATCTCCGCGTGATTATCTAATTTAGATTAAAAATGAGAAAAAAATATTTACGTTTGGCCCATGGGCCGGCCCGGCCCGACCTGGCCCAGACATGGGCTGGGCTTGGGCCCTAAAGTATGGCCCATGGTCCGGGCCGGGCCCTGGACAAGGGGTTTTAAAACCCCGGCCTGTTCGGCCCGACCCATGGGCCGGCTCGGCCCGCACTTTGGCCAGGTCTAGTGGTGACCACTGGTGTGCTGGAGGAGAGGGCTGAGGAGGGCCTGTGGCCTTGGTAGATGGAGCGACTGGAGGGCCATACGCGGAGAAGGGCGGCTGATCGTGGAGTAGCACAGTCTACGCGGGCAAGCAGTGGCGATGGGTAAAGGAAGAGGAGCGGTCTGGAGGTGGTTGTCGCATGAGGGAGGGCGTGGGGTGGAGCTTGGTTGCGGGGGCGATCAGGCTAGACCAGGAGGACGAGGAAGGTCCTGTAGACTTCACGATGGATGTCTGCTTCTGAAGGAGGGATAGCTGCACAGGCAGCGGCTGGACGATGGCCTCCTGCTGGGGAGGTGAGCAGGCAACTGTGGCTGGAGGTGGTGGTAGGGGCCAGCCACCTGCTGCTATTTTTTTATTTTGTTTGAATTTTTTGTTTTGTTGTTATGAATTGATTTTTTAATTGATTTTTTTAAATTTTTAGTTTTCTTAAATAGAGAATAAAAAATGCAAATATGATGGTATGGTGATGGTCATATGCTAAAAAATAAACAAATGAAGGTGTGTGGATGGTGATACAATGTAATAAAGAGTGAGAAAATAATAATAATTAAAAATGACAAATGATAAAAAGAAACATTACTTATGATGGAAGCGAGCACCTGTGATGTGCTCACGAGAAGAACAGTCCTCGCTTGAATCTTCAGCGAGTGATGAGCCCAAGAAAAATGTGGAGGCAACTGCGATGTTGGCCGGAATGCCGACGGATCTCACCGGAGAGGAGGTGGTCATCGCTCTACTTCGTCGTTTGTTGTCACCGAGACGGGTGGTCGGAGCTCTCGATTCTCTCTCCCATAAAGGTGGACCAAAGACAAAAATAAGGAGAATGAGATGTATAAAAAGAGAAGAAAATGGAGGTTAGAAAAGATGGTGGAATGGTGAATTGGAGGTTAGATAAAATGGTGGAGTTGAATGGGAGGTTAGATGGAGGCTTGGTAATTAATGGAAGAATATGTAAGTTAGTGTAGAAAATGAAAATTAAATAAAGAAAAGAAAATAAAGTATGCTACTAAAATAAAATAAAAATAAAGAGACAAGAGAGTGGAGAATTTACAAAAGTAAGTCCACAAATATAACTTAAACTTTAAAAGTGAGTTTGGTGAATTTGAAGTTCATACGACGTGGGAATTTGTTCGGGAAATTGGACTTTACGACCTTTTCTCTTTGGAATCTAGGAGTATTTACTTGAGATGAAATTTATTTTGTATTATATATATACATATATTTATAAACAAGTCAGAGAAAAAAATAGCAAAAAGGAGTTGAAATGAAATTATTAAAAATACATGAAGTATGGGCTATTTACATATGAAGAAACTCCTTTATTTTGTGACTTTTATTATTAGTTTATTTTGTATAATATAATATACATTGATTACTGCATTTTATTTACAATAGTATTTTATTTATTTTATTGATATTTATTTGAGAATTTACTCAGGGATTTTTCTAAGATTAATATATTGAGATAATGAATCATGGATTCATCAGGGAGGTGCTAGTGGAAGGGAGGAGGAAGGTCGGTGGGCTGGGGGCTTCTCTGGGAGCGCAGGGGGCAACGAGAGGGGTGTTGGCGGTGATGGGGAAGGGGGCTCGCTGGGGGGCAAGGGGAGTAGGGAAGGTTGGTGGCGAAGATACGTTTTGGAGGGTGAGGGAGTTACAGAAGGGTTGTAGGGGCATGCGAGGGGGTTGGCGGTGGTACTGGCAAACTGAAGGGCGGGGGAGGTAGTGGAGAAGGCAGGGGCATTACCTGGCAAGGCATGTGAGGTGTCGGGATGGTCGGGGATGGTGAAGTGACTAATTCCAAAGGCGTTATTTGATCTGTGATGGGCAGAACAACAAACATTTTGTAGTCGATGCTCTTTTTTTCTTGTTTTTCTTCTTGGAAAATCTAGATAGCGGCTTCAGTGGTGGAAGACTTTGATTCGATGACTTTCTTGGAAGCAATTTCGACGGTGCTTAGGGTCTCAAAATTAGAAACTGAAACTCATAGTTTTGATTGGAAGTCGAGCAATATGCCCATCATCTCCTTATTGTAGTCTTCGTGATCTCGCTGTTTACGTTCCGAAATGATAGTCTTTGGTCGCATGCTGATGCGAACGTCTGGATGGATTGTCAGATCGGGAGGACGATTTGTAGGCCATGCTTTAATACCAAATGATACAAATAGAAATTCACGATGACAGAAAATAATTATTTGAGCGGTGGAAATAATTAGTGGAGAAGAAATGGAGGAATTGAGAGGAGAAAACGCGTCGGAAAACGAGGGATTTTGGAAAAGACTCAGGGAGATCGCGTGGGGGAGAAGGGATAGAGAGAGAGAGAGGAGATTTGAGATAATTCTCAAATTAATTTCAACTTAAACTTGAACCCTTTTTAAATAAAAAACAAACACCCCTTTATATAGAAGGGATGAGATTACAGAATTAGAAAGAAATTTGAAATTTAAAATTCAAATTTGACTCTAACTTATCCTAATTGTCTATAACCGATTAACTACATAATTTGACAACTAATTGAGTTCACATGAGATCTCTTTTATTTAAGTAAAAACTACACCAACTCGATAATAAAATTGGGCTCTAATTAACGACAAACATGAATAAATAAAGGGATTTTTACACCCATAACCCTGAGTAATTCCGCAACTACAATCATAACCCTGCATAATAATGAATTACATGAGAAACCCCAAGTAATGCTTAACTCTTACATGACATAACCCCGAGTTTTATTCTGTCTAGGATATCCGTTATGTTTGACGGCTTCTGTTGAAAAAGACAAAACTACCCCTAAAGGTACTTTTTATTTGCAATAACATGCCATCGTTCTCCCTCCCTCCCTCCTAGTTGCTCCGCCCTCTCGAAGTCCCCCGTCGTCGAGTTCCTGCGGGAAGCCCCCTCCTCAGGAGTTGATCTGCCTTGCTCGAGAACCCCCGCCGTCGAGCTGCTCCGCCCCATGCTCGTCTTCGACACCCCCTCCCCGAGCCACCTCCTCGGGCCACCTCCTCCCCCGCTCACCCCGCCACTTCCAACCACCCCTCCCCTGCCGCGTACGAGCCGAGCTGCACCGCCCCCTGTTCGAACTAGGCTACCTCCTCCCCTGCCTGACCGAACCCCCCCCCCCTCGCGCCTGCTCAAAGCTCCCTCCGTTGAGCTCGACGTGCCAGCCAGCCCCCCTCCCCCCACCCACCCCGCGCTTGCTCAAAGCTCCCCCCACTGAGCTCGACCCGCCAACACCCTGCTCGACCCCCCCTGCCCGGGCTACCTCCTCCCTTGCCTAACTGAAACCCACCCCCACACCTGCTCAAATCTCCCCACGCTGAGCTCGAATCGTCAGCTCTCTGCACCCCCACCCCCAGTGCCGGTCGAAGACCCACTCCTCAGACCGCTCCCCGCTCGAAGCCTGTGCCAAGCTACTTCTCCTCCCTTGCCCTTGCCTGTTTGCCCTGATCGAACAACACCACCCCCTGGCTATCCTCTCCTGTTCGACGAGGGTCGACTCTCCTCCAACCCTTCTCCAGTTTGAAACTTGCGGCAGAGATGGTCGGTCGGCGGTGGGGGATAGGAGGAGGTCAGGGGAGAGAGATTGAGGTGGACGGAGGGTGAGGGGTGTAACCTGAGGAAGGTCGATAGAGGTTGAAGGAAGATGGTTTTTTTTGTTTATTTACTAACCGCTGGATTGAGGATGAGTTAGATTAACTCATTCATATCGTTGAGTTAACATATTAAACTAACAGAGGGTTATGAGTTTGAGACGGAATTACTATATAGGGTTTCTCATGTAATTCATGATTATGCAGGGTTATGATTGTAATTGCGGAATTACTCAGGGTTATGGATGTAAACATCCCATAAATAAAGCATATTTATTAATTTACCATTGCATCATTCTACCTCTCCCGAACCCTAGAGAATTTTGGATGAATTACATGATATAAGAGTCAATATTAATCGACTCTCAAGATGGAAAGATGAGTTCATTTCATCCCAAACCACCATTCTCGCTCAAGTCCATGCTAACCCTAATAGCCTGTGACACAAGGATCCGGTATTATACTCAGAAAGTTCTTTACCGGAATACGAGATCTTTTTGTGTGATGTCACAAATCATATTTCTCTCAAGAGCGGAAAGACTGTAAACATGCCTGGTCAAGAAAGAGAATGCGTCGGATATTTCCCATTCCCACACCCAATCACACCTCTAGGGATGAAGAGGAGGAGAGGCAACGAACACCAGCACCTGAGCCTGGTGAGAAGTAAATGCACCAACCCCCACATCGGTAGTGTTGACGCATATTGAGTTATTGTACCACTTCGTTATTTTCTTTTCTTGTTATGCTCTTTATGTAATTTACCCATAGGCTACTCTCCTATATAAGAGAGCCTAGGGCTATGGAATAGAAATCATCTCATTCTCTTTTCCCAACATGGTATCAGAGCGACGGTCCTAGACCGGAGTTCTCGAAACCCTAACCCTAACACCCCACCCGCCGGCCTTCTTCTCTCTCTCTCTCTCTCGTTCGGCGTGTCCTCAACGCCGCCGCCTCTACCGAACGCAGCCCCTGCGCAGCCCCGGCGCTGCCCCTGCAGCCCCTCGCAGCCCCTGTGCAGCCCCTGCGCTGCCCTAGCGCAGCCCCTGTGCAGCCCGTGCACAGCCATAGCGTGCCGCACGCGCAGCCCTAGCGTGCCGCACGCGCAGCCCTAGCGTGCCGCACACGCAGCACCTGCGTGCACAGCCCCCTTGCGCGTTGTGCCCTGTTCCTGCGTGCATCAACCGTGCGCTAGCACAAGCCCCTGTGCGCCTCAGCCGTGCGTCAACGGTGCCTCCCTTGTGCGGCTTGTGCGCAACTTCTTTGTGCGTATAGGTCTTAGCACAAACTTCTTTATGGGGATAGTTGCTTGAAGTCTACACATGCAACTACCCCCATCCATGGTATTGTAGACAAAACATATCATTTGTCAGTCGTTCCAGTCTTTTTTTGCAATATGTCAGAGAGCAAGGCAGATATCCCATCTATTGGCGCATTCCGTGGTCCTGCGCCTATTGTCAAGATGGATGGTATCAACTATGAACTGTGGGCAATGCAGTTCATGAGCATGATGAAGTCTACGGGTAAGAAGCATATTCTTACCGAATCAGAGCCTGCTGAGAAGACTGGAACCTATGCCTCCTGGGAGGCTGACGATGCATATGCCAAAGTCTGGCTATCTGGCACATTGGCAATTGAGATTGCCAATGATATTCTCCATCAACCCACAGCGAAGGATATGTGGGACATTCTGGCGGCCACATACTCTCAGGCCAAGAACGAGACAAAGATTCTGCAACTCCAGCATGATATCTTCACCATCAAGCAAAATGGTCGTCCACTACATTCTCTCTATACATCACTGAGAGGGATGTTTGAGAGGCTATATAGCTTCATGCCCTTGACAGCTACGCCCGAGCAGCAGAAGACATACAGGAATGCTACTATGGTGGGTGTGTTTCTCGCTGCACTTGATCCAGAGTATGAGGCAGCACGTTCTCAGATTTTAGCGGACTCGACTATTCCTCCCATGGAGGAAGCCTTTCACAGATTGAGCAGGATCACAGTGCCTTCACCTGCTGCTAGTCAGAATTCCTCAGCTATGGCGGCCAACAGAGGCCGCGGGTTTCATCACCAAGGCCGTGGGCGTACTCCTCGTGGAAGGGGTGGCCGTACTAGGCCAACCTGCACATATTGTCACCGAGTTGGGCACAATGAGGACACATGCTATTCAAAGCATGGATTCCCTGCATCTGCACGAGCAGCTGAGCAGATAGATCCCCCATCTGCTGCTATCCTGGATCAACGATTTGATGATCTAGTTGCCCGCCTCAAGGGCATCATACCACCATCTGGCCCAGCAACGACTACAGAGAGTCATACTGATACTGCTGCCTCTGCCTCTACTTCTGCATCTACTAGTACTTCAGGTAGTACACTTGCACTCCACAGTAGTAGATCTCATATATTGCCATGGATCATGGACTCGGGCGCCACACATCATTTATGTGGCGACCAGAGCCTACTTACAGGATACACCCAGATTCCTCCAGGACGGACAGTAGTAATTGCTGATGGCACGCATTCCCCTATCACTGGTCAGGGGGAGATTAGATTGACACCCTCTATGCAGCTGAAGAATGTCCTACATGCACCACATTTTTCTATGAATCTATTGTCAATTAGTCAGATTACGAAGGATCTCCACTGTCGAGCTATTTTTGATCCATCTTCTTTGATTTTTCAGGACATCCGTACGGGCAACGTGATTGGTCATGGCTATGAGCAAGGAGGCCTTTACCGTCTGAACCAGACCCCGTTTGCTGGAACCACATCCTCTCCTGCTGAACAAGTATCTCCTCTCCTGTGGCATCTGCGTTATGGTCATTTACCGCTCCAGAAGTTGCGTCTAGTCCTACCCTATAGTCTCTCTCACACACCTATCCAGTGTGAGGCATGTCAGTTGGGAAAACATCACAGGTCGTCCTTTCCCAGCAGTCAAGGTCGGAGTAGTAACTCCAAGTTTGAGTTGTTTCATGACGATGTCTGGGGTCCAAGTCGTGTTCCCGATCATCAGGGACACAGGTTTTATATTGTATTTGTGGATGACTATTCTAGAGCGTCATGGGTATTTCTAATGAAAAATAAGTCTGAAGCAGGAAATATTATTATTCACTTTCTAAATGAGATTCAGAATGTTTTTTCCACGTCTGTCAAAATTATGAGAAGTGACAATGCTTTGGAGTTGTGCACCAACAATCTAGCTAACTACTACTCCTCGAAAGGAATCATACATCAAACTTCTTGTGCTCATACGTCTCAGCAAAATGGGGTTGCAGAAAGAAAACACCGTCACCTACTAGATGTCACAAGGTCACTTCTTATTCAGAGTCATGTTCCGTACTCATACTGGGGTGATGCAGTTCTTACTGCATGCTATCTTATCAATCGTATGCCTTCATCCATCCTGAATGAACAGATTCCTTTTTCACTTATTTATCCTGACAAGGATCTGTTCATTCTTACCCCTCGTGTGTTTGGGTTTGTCGCCTTTGTCCATCAGTTGTCGCCTGGTTCTGACAAGCTCTCTCCTAGGGCTGTCAAGTGCGTCTTTGTGGGGTACTCCAGAACTCAAAAGGGGTACAAGTGTTTTGACCCTGTGCGTCGGCGGTATATGATCAGTGCAGATGTTACATTTTTTGAATCCATTATGTATTTTTCAGAAAAAGGGAACATGCAACCACCACCTATATCTCCTGATACCGTTTTCATGACACCACCAATCTCACCACCGTCACCACCGTCACCATCATCACCACCACCACCATCACCACCACCACCGCCGCCATCAAACGTATCCCCGTTCCCATTCCATTACACCTGCAGGCCGAATCAAGCTCATGGTCCTGACCAGTCAACTAGCTCGCCTATGGTATGTAATGAAAATATTAATGTTGATGGATCTGACGACATTTCTGAGCAGGATGCATTACAGGAGCCTGTTGATAGCACAGAGGATTTGGATGTTCCAATCGCTCTACGCAAGTCGAAGAGAAGCTGTGCCAAATACCCAATATCAGCAGCCATGTCTTTTGAACGGCTATCTGGACACTTCAAGACGTTTGCATTGGCACTTTCAGCTACAACTATTCCACGGAACCACCATGAGGCTTTGCAGGATTCTAGATGGCGGCTAGCAATGGAGGAAGAGATGGCGGCACTTCAGTCTAGAGGAACATGGAGTTTGGTTACTATACCTCCAGATGTCAACCCGGTGAGTTGCAAATGGGTGTTTACAATTAAACACAATGCAGATGGCTCCATTGACAGGTACAAGGCACGCCTAGTTGCACGGGGATTCACACAGACATATGGGGTAGATTACCTTGACACGTTCTCTCCTGTGGCGCGTCATTCTACTCTGCGGATCCTGCTATCAGTTGCAGTCACTCGAGAATGGCCACTCTATCAACTAGATGTGAAGAATGCGTTTCTGTATGGAGACTTGCAGGAGGAAGTCTATATGCAACAGCCACCAGGTTTTGCTGTTGAGGGGGAGTGTTCCAAGGTTTGCAGATTACATAAGGCCATCTATGGCCTTAAGCAGAGTCCCAGAGCATGGTTCCAGAAGCTGTCAGACCTCTTTGAGAAACAAGGATATAAACGCTCCAATGCTGATCATTCCTTGTTTGTACAGAAGACGGTGAGAGGAATTATTGTAATCATGGTTTATGTTGACGATATCTTGATTACAGGTGATGATGACCAGGGCATTGAGCAGGCAAAGGCAAGGCTGGGGACCGAGTTTGTCACCAAGGACCTGGGAGTCCTTAGATATTTTCTGGGGCTGGAATTTGCAAGAAATCCGTATGGATTAGTCATGTCACAGAGAAAGTATGTTACAGATCTACTGAGTGAGACAGGTATGCTAGGGTGTCGACCTGCTACGACACCAATGGACCCTAGCATGAAGCTGTATGATGATGACACAGAGGAGGTGGACAGGAGAAGATATAGAGAACTGGTAGGCAAACTGTTATATGTTACGATCACTAGGCCAGATATATTATTTGCAGTGAGCCGTGTGAGCCAGTTCATGGAGCAGCCACGCCAAGTGCATATGGATGCAATACATATGATACTTAGATATCTCAAATCTTCTCCAGGTAAAGGTCTGCTATTCAAGAAAGGAAAGGGGATTTCTATCTCAGCATGCGCAGATGCAGACTATGCAGGTTGTCCTAAGGACAGGAAGTCCACCTCAGGGTATGCTGTCTATGTTGGAGATGCCCTAGTTTCATGGAGGAGCAAGAAACAAACTGTGGTAGCTAGATCTAGTGCTGAATCCGAATATAGGGCAATGGCCCAGGTTACTACAGAGATGATGTGGGTGAAAGCGGTGCTGACAGATTTGTGCTTAGATGTTCCACTTCCTATGAACTTGGAGTGTGATAATCAGGCTGCTTTATTTATTGCAAACAACCCTGCATTCCATGAACGGACCAAGCATATTGAGGTGGATTGTCACTTCATACGAGACATGATTCAGAAAGGATTTATTGCCACATCTCATGTTACTTCAGAGAACCAGACTGCAGATATATTCACAAAGGCATTGTTACGAGGTCCATTTCAGAAGTGTGCTTCCAAGCTGAGCATGATTGACATCTATGCTCCATCTTGAGGGGGAGTGTTGACGCATATTGAGTTATTGTACCTCTTCGTTATTTTCTTTTCTTGTTATGCTCTTTATGTAATTTACCCATAGGCTACTCTCCTATATAAGAGAGCCTAGGGCTATGGAATAGAAATCATCTCATTCTCTTTTCCCAACAGGTAGCAATCATTTTCTTTTCAAGGTCAGAGTCAGAGTCATGTCATTAGTCCGAGTCCATGTACATAATTCTTATTTCAATAAAAATGATATTTCAGTTCCTGAACTTGACCACTCAATCCCTTTCCCTCGTGCTCTAAAGGTTGGAAAGAAGAACACTTTAAAAAATAAAAAAAAATGATGAAAAGATGACCCAAATTTGCAAAGAAAATATCAATGTCACTTTATCTTTAGATGAGATAATAGAGAGATGCCATGCATTCAGGAAATATCTTAAGGTTAGATGCACACCAACCATGGTCTGCTGAAAGAACTCACGTCAAATAAAGAAACATATTTTCTCTATCGTAACATCTTGTCTAATCTGTAATGGGCATGGGCATACACTTCGTGACGAGTCCGATCAATATCAAGTTTGCAAGAACCTTGTTAGACAATGGTTTCTCCACCAATCTCATTCCTGCTACATTCTTTGTGCATATGAATCTGGGTCCTCTTAGTAAGTCAAGAGCCATACTCCAATTTGTAGACACATCTATAAGAGATCCAAGGGCGCGATTATGGACATTTTGTTCAACATTAAGTGACATGATTATCTAGTGGACTTTATAGTCTTAGACATGGATGTCCCTAGAAATTGGAAGGATTCCCAGATGATCTTAGGGAAACCCTTCCTAAGGACCTTGGGAACCCTATTTGAATATACTTTTGGGAAGATCCAATTCGGAGATGTTGAGCTAGAAATGAAGTAGACAAGATTTAAAAGGCCTGATTTTGAATCCAACAATGAGTCTGCTTCTTCCAGGTCTGAGGCATAATGCATCATGGTCACAACAATTGGGCCCAGGAGATAAAACCCAACTACAATTGAAGAATCACTCTCATATGGAGGGGATATTATCGACACAGTAGTCTACCGGCTCATTCAAAAGAACAATCTTTATGCATCCCTCTACACTCTTAGAGACTCAAAGGTCTATCCTAACCTTTCAGTTCCATTTCTCTCAGGACAATCCATGGATTAGGAAGATGAATTGGAAATGGCTTTTGCCAAAATAAGACATATTTTTGGTGATATGACACCCGAAGATGTTCAGTTGGTGGTTGTAGAAACCATCGCCCACAACTACAACACAACTAGACTCAGCAATGATAGAGCCAGATTTCTTGGATGAAACAGATATACCAAAGTTCAAATCACTGCCCCCTACACTCAAATATGCCTTCCTTACGGGACCTAAGGGAAAGTTTCTGGTCTTCATCAGTTCATATCGGATCGAAGAGCAGGAAGTTTACATGCTAGAAGTATTAGAGAAAAATCACAAGTCCATAGGTTGGATATTGTAGGATCTCTAAGGGATTAACCCTGTTCTATGTTCACACCATATATACCTTAAGGAAAATGCTAAGCCCTCCCATGAATTCTAGTGTCAGATGAATCCAAATTTAGAGGAGTGGTAAAAAATGAGATAGAGAAATGATGTGGAGAAAGATTCATTTATCCCATCTCGGACTCCAAGTGTGGGACACTATTACACATGGTCCCAAAGAAGTCGGGGCTCCAGATCATCACCAATGAGGAGGAGAAGAGATCACGATACTGGTACCCACGTTGTGGTATTCTTGTGTGGATTAAAGATACTTTAATGTCATGATTAAGAAGGATCACTTCCTGTTGCCATTTATTGATCAACTACTAGAGAGATTGGTTGGGATGGAATACTTCTACTCTTAGGACGGGTACTCGAGCTACATTCAAGTAGCCATTGCCCTTGAGAATCAGGAAAAGACAACATTTACTTCTCCTTTCAGTACTTACGCATTCAAGTGCATGTCTTTGGGCTTTGTAATGCCCCTGGCACTTTTCAACGATGCATGATTGCCGTATTTGCTAAAATGGTCAGAGATTTCCAGGAAGTCTTTATGGATGACTTCTCGATTCATGGTGATTCGTTCGATGATTGTCTTGTACACCTTGTCCGAGTCCTCAAGAAATGTAAGGAAGTGAATATGATGCTCTCATGGGAGAAAAGTCATTTCATTACGATACAGGGCATCATGTTGGGGCATCTCATCTCCAAGAAGGGAATGGAGATTGACCCAACCGAAGTGGATGTGATCAAGAAACTCGAATCGCCAACCAATGTAAAACAAGTACAATCTTTTATAAGGCATGTTGGATTTTATCGAAGATCTATCAAGGACTTTTCTAAAATTGCATGACCGCTTACCGTGCTCTTAGGGAAAGACACTGATTTCATTGTAGATCATAAGTGTCTTGAGTCCTTCGAGCTACTGAAAAGGAAGATCATAGAGACTCCCATCCTACAAGCTCCTGACTGATCTCTTCCTTTTGAGATCATGACCGAGCATATGATTTTCCATTAGGGGTTGTGTTAGGAGAGAGGAGAGATGTAGCCCTGTATGCAATTCACTATGCAAGAAAAGTTTAAGAACCAACTCAGAAGAACTATACTGTGATAGAAAAGGAGATGCTTCCGTAGTATTTGCCTTGGAAAAATTTAAATCTCTACTTTTTGGTTCTAAGGTAACTATATTTACATATCACTCATCCATCTGGTACTTAATGGCAAAGAAATACAAAAAGGCATGTCTTATTAGATGGACTCTCCTCCTCGAGAAGTTTCATTTGGAGATTAAAGACAAACCTAAAGTGAAGACTGCTGTGGCCACCCATCTATCATAGATCGAGCATGACAATATTACTAAATCAAAGCCGATCCGAGAATCCTTCCCAAACGAGTCAATTTCTGTTGTTGACTCTCTCCCATGGTATGTTGGCATGGTTAACTATCTTGTCTTCAAGAAAGTTCCCCAGGGGTGGCCCAAGAATAGAATTGCCCAATTAAAATCCGAATCCAGACACTACCATTGGGCGGATCCATTCCTTTTCTTCAAATATGGAGGAGATGTATTCCTCAATGTGAATATCAAAGTGTCCTCACTCCGTGTCATACCTTGGATATAGGAGGACATCACTCTAGAAAGAGGATCACAGAGAAGATATTGCAATGTAGATTTTATTGATTGACCTTGTTTAAGGATGCTTACAATTTTGTCAGGTCGTGCCCGATTTGTCAGAGAATGGGAGCAACCATTGGTTCCAAAGATGGAATGCTGATGCCGCAAATGGTCATTTGTGATGTAATTGATGCATGGGGCATTGACTTCATGGGACATTCCCTAACAACCATGGATTTAAATATACTCTTCTCGTGGTAGACTATCTATCAGGGTGGGTGGAGGCTATACATATTCGAGCCACAAACAACAAGACCATTTGCAAGTTTCTGAAGGATCATATTATATCGAGGTTCGAGATCCCAAAGATAATGATATCTAATAGGGTTAGCTACTTTGTCAACAAGGAGGTGAAGAAGTTGACTAAGGACTATGACAATGAGTACTGTGTCGCTAGCCCTTACCATCCACAATCTAATGGCATGACAGAGGTGTCAAAAAGGAAGGTCAAAGGAATTTTACAGAAGCTAGTCCACCATGACAAAAAGAACTGGTCTCAACTCCTGGACTAAGTTTTGTGGGCTTATATGACAACTTACAACGGGAACCTCTTCATTTAGAATGGTCTTTGGAAAGCCATATCATTTGCTCAAAGAATTGGTTTATAAATCAGAATAGGCAATTAGAAAGATCAACCTTAATTGTCACGAAGGAAAGAATAGTAGAGATATGGATCTGAGTGAGCTCGTAGAGATCAGAAACCATGCTTACGAAAACAACATGATCTACAAGGACATAGTAAAGAAATGGTATGATAAACAAATAATAATCAAGAACTTTGTCTCAAGACAAAAATGTGGTTTTTCAATTCATGGTTGAAGATTCTCCAAGGAAAGCTAAAGTAAAAATGGACAGGAAATTCATTATTAGGGAGGTACATGACAATGACGGTGCTGTAATTTCTAAGATAGCAGATAGTACACACTTCCCTAGCCAATGGACAATGACTTACGCACTTCATCGAATTAAATGAGAAAATGTCCCAAGTCAAACAAATCTCTTTCATACCGAGCATGGATACAGATGAAAGACTCCCCTGGCCCATGTGAAACCTTGATGCAAGATGCCATCCTCTTCGGTGCAGCTATAAGATTCAACTAATCACATGTATATCATCTCGGATCTATTCGATCCTCAACCTGTGGGTTACTCTTCCATACATAGGTTTACATGCACCTAAGTATAGAGCGGTCGATATCATTATGTATATACCACCTCTATTCTTACTTCTCACCCTATACTGTCTCATTTCTCGATCTTCTACTATTCTTAGGCCCTCAAAAGACTAAGTATAGGGAGAGAGTCAACTTCTCATTTTTGTCACTCAACTATATTTGGTACGAGTTGTGTCTTTATTATACTTTGTGTTATGGAGACATAACACATGCTAAGTATAGGGGGGATGTGTATATATTTTATACACTTTACCATTAGCACTTATTTTAATTTTTTTCAAACCAAAATTTGGGCATGGGTAAGTATTGTATATAATATGTATATTATACAAATCTTTTGTACATGTTTTGAATGTTTGTGTAAAAATTGGGGGGTATAACGAACTTTTTTAAAAATGAAACTTCTTTAGTGAAAATTTTGAATTTAAAAATAACTAGTTACTTTTCAGTGAGGGAACTGTGGTCTCCCTTAGCAGATTGGGTGGTTAAAGGACAACGTGTAAGGCACCATCCTGAAGTAACACGGGTAGCCATTGTACGGTCTGAACCTACACCCCTACTGCCTGAAAATAGATGCAACTAGCCATATGAGTTCGAGCTAGTCATTATGCCACTCTAATCATACAAGTGTTTGAAAAAAAAACCAACTTAAGGTTTTATCCCCGACACTTTCACTCCACGCAAGACTTGTATTCCAGACTACTTGATTTAGAGTGACATTTGAATCGGAGTCGCATTATTCTTGTCCATTAAAGTCTTTATACTTAATTACTCAACATCCTTAGTTGGAAGATATATGTGATATATTACATATATAATATCAATATCTCAAAGGAAAATGACCAGCACAACTCATGCACGATGACATAATCTTTGTGATAAGTCAATGTTTCGCCTGAGGAACTAGGATGAGAGGGTTGAGTTCAGATATGATTCTTGAGGATGGGACTTGATTGAGGGTCACTTCATGAAACCTAAGTGTCAACACATAAGCTAGTAGAGGGACAAGGTCCCTATACTATTCTTGACTAAACCCAGGTGCCAATGTGTGTTAAAAAGCCTTAAAAATATGAATAATCATGCACCAACTTGGTAAAAGAGTAGAGATAGCCATACCACTCTCATTCAAAAAAAAAGTTCAAAGAAAGAGCTCAAAAATTACAAAGGAAAAATTCCACAAAAGAGCCGAATAACTAGCAAGCGCTCCCAACCTTTTCATACTGTCCACTTGGATGAAAGCTATTAGGCCATAGAAGTCAGGCGAGCATGAAAAAAGGACCCTACATCGTAAAGGCTACATCGTAAAGTTCGAAATCGTAGTGTTAAGAAGTTATTTTTTTATATTATCATTCGTGCTTAAAGAATAATGTGTCGTTCGTTGTAGGCGGCAATCGGATTCGGTCAAGAAAAAACCACAGAAATTTAATCGATTTTAATCAAGTGGTTTTATGTTTATTTTACTGGGGCAAGTCCCAGCCCCAGGGTCGAACACAAGGAGGTAAAGGAACAACCTAAATGATGTCTATCAAAGTTCATGCGTGGTTTTCAAGGCGGTCTTTTTTTTTGGATTTTTTAATGCAAATAAGGGGTGCAAGATGCAATTTCGGCCTATTTTAGGGACTAAAATGCAAATTATATTCAAATAATGTCCGAAAAATATGAAACTTGGCGGAGATGATAATTATGATGGAATGAATGCACTGTATTTTTTTTTGGAATTTTTGGATGCATTATGAATTTTTTATGAATTTTTAAATGCAAATAGAATGAATTTCAACATTTAATTATAATAAATACTAAACCTACTTATTTTCAAGGATCAAAATTATCTAAGATCTATCACTAGGTGATTGATCTCAGAAAAATTCTAAACCTCGAAAATGTAAGATCTAATACCTATTAAAAATCAAATACTAAAATATGCAAAATGATTTTTACATGGCAAACTATGTATGCAATGCAAATCTTTTTGGGCACAATGTCAAGCACAATTAACTCTACACTAGGTGATTTTTCGAAAATTGTTAGAGCAATGGTTAATCAATGGCAAATTTAATAACAAGAAATGGGTAAAATTCGCAAGTCTTCCCAAAATAATTAATTATTAATTAACCAATGATCATAAAAAGGTCCGCAATATGTCAAAATGTAGAGAATTAAAAGACGAACATCATGCTATTTTTTGATAATAAAACAATGTACTAGAGATATCTAAAAATGAAGGAGAACACAAGGGTCTTTCTGCAATAAATAAATAAACTAAATAAAAATAAATGCAGTGGGGGGACCTAATTGTAATTACAATTAGTTCTGGGGCCTTCTCTGGAAAATACCAGAGGGGGCATGTACGTGGCACGTACCCTCTGGGGGCGGACTGAAATGCGAATAGAGGACCTCCAGGAGGGCTTTTCTGCAAATTGCCCACAGGGCACGTGCGTAGTACGTGACCCTTGGGCTTATGTAATGCTGACGCCATTCCCTCCGCACGTACTCCTCACGTGGGAGGGCCTCGGGCTCCGTGCCCAGCGGCGGTGGAAGAGGGGCGAAGGGGAGGCGGAGCTCCGACTGTGGAATCACCTGGCGATGTCGGAGAGGGTCGTGGGCGGTGCGGTGTCGATGGCGTTGAAGAACTTCCGCTCCTGGAGGTGGCACAGCGGGTTGTCGTCAACGTGGCCGACACACGGCCAGGGGTCGGCGATGAAGGAGCGTGGACGGGGGAGCTGGAGCTTTAGTCGTCGGAGAAGATGAAGTCGAAGACGTGATGGAGCTCTGAGTTGGGGGTGTCGATGGCGATGGCTGCTTCAGGCGATGTATGGCAAGGTGGCGGCGACGTAGCACGGTGGTGGAGTCTCGCGGAGGTTCGTCGGGGCCGTAGCGTCGTCGGAGAAGACGAAGTCGCAGTCGTCGGTGGCGGCGATGAAGATGACTGAGTGAAGCTTCGCGAGAAGCTCGGAGACGGAGGTGAAGTCTCGGAGATGCAGATGATGATCGAGATAGAGAGGGAGATCGTAGATAGTGTTCGCGGAAGGGAAGGGGGGAGTTGAAGCAGAGGAGGGATACCTGGAGGAGATGGGGCTCGACAACGACTGTCGGAGCCGAGCAGCAACGCAATGACGGAGCTGCGACGAGGCACGAGACCCCAGATCACGCCGTGAAGGTGGTGGCCGGACTGTCACTCCTGGATCTAACCTTGGGTTGAATGGAGGATAGGTTGGACGTCGGAGGGGCTTCTTCTTAAATAGGAGAAGGGTTTGAGCAGCCGATGGCGCGAGATGCGGAGTTGGTTAGGCGGCGCGAGATATGGGGGCGGCGGTTGACCGTTGGCGGCGAAGGCGTGGACGACGGAGGAGACGAGGTCAAAGGCGAAAGTCAGAGGAGAAGAGGGGAGGTAGGAGATGAGGGCGGGCTGTCCGATCAGCCGAGATCGGACGGCCCAGATCTCGACACGTGACAGGCATAGGGAGAAGGATGGGGTACGTGCGGAGCACATGCCTGGGAGGCACGTGCGACGCACATGCGAAGCTTTTATTTTTTAATAAAAAACGAGTAAAATAAAGAGGCCAAAAATGGCTGATACGTGGCGGCCCCAGGGGCGGCCACGTGTCAGCACTAGAAAAATCGCTAAATAAATATTTTGAAAAATCAATAATACATAGTAGACGACCTCGGATCGAAAAAGTTTCTTCACAGAAATTTCTCGTCTCAAAGAGATCTACAACATGAAGACACCAAAATCAAAATCGATCAAATGCACAAAATGATTTTTTAGGGTATCCCATGTACATAGAATACCTGGATTTTTTGGATTTTGTAATTTTTATAACATTTCTAAATCAGATAAAAATCCGAAAAAAAATATGGTAAAGCCAAAGATAGATAATTACACCTTAATCTAATTTTTTTGGATTTTTTAATTAAGAAAATATGTACATAAAATGTAAGGTCAAAAACCGCTAAAATACATAATGTACAAAAGAGGCCCAAAATCCAACTTTCACATATGAGCTCCGATTCACTTGAACTTGATCTTGTTTTGAAGGTAATTGAATGTACATTAGTTTAAAAGTGAGTAGGATCAAAACAGACATTGGATGGGGAAGATATGGGGTTTTTAGTCCAGAAATCCTGAAACTAGAGTTTGTGTTTTTGGTCCACTTATTTGAGTTAGTTAATTTTTTGTATTTTTCATTTATTTTTGTTTGTGATATGTACATAGTGGAGGTGGTTTTGGGTTATTCGGAGTTAGCATGAAGGAATTAAAAATCAGGGAAGTTAGGCTATTTACAGGTCATTTTGGCTTGGATTTTTGGCTTCTTATTTTGTGCGGAAATTATGGATAAAATGCAATTCTTATGAAAACATGCATGAATGATAATTATGCATAATAGATGCAGAAATGCTGTTGATTTTGAGGGATTTGAGCTTAATAATGAGATTTAGAGTGATGAATTCCAGATTCATCACTACAAGTCTGGGTGTACGGTATATTAGTGCTAAGAAAAGACGCACCCCAGTGTATCCCAGAAAAATAAGTGTAGATGACTCCAAGAACTCTTGACGGACATGACTATTCAAATAAAAAAATAGATGTGTGTAGTAAGACACCTAGGAGATCCTTATTCCAATGAGAGAAGAAAGGAAATAACACAATCCTTCTTCCTCCATACTTGGCTTGAACACCTTTTCACTTTCAAGCCTGATAACTAAAAGAGATGGTAAATTAATGGGAAACTCAGTCATTGGACCAGAATCGAGGATTGAGACCTTAAGAGCCTCGTAGACTAGGTCTTTGGGCAAAACAAAGACTCTACACAGGAAATGAAGTCAACACATTAAAGTCGTACATGTTATACATATAAGTATCTTTTGAGAGTCTAATAATAAAAAATGTTGAATTCCTTTTGGATGAGACTTGATTAGACTTAGATTTGAGGAGTCACTTGAAACTCGTGGATTGGTCTTCAAGTCTTATATTTGCACATGCATAGTCAGGGATTCAACCTTCTAAAAATTACCCAGGGACAAGCAAAGATCTAAGTATAGAGATGCGATGAATTCATGATTCATATACTTTATATGAGAATCTTAGCAAAATTCCCTTAGCAAATCACTAATAAAACATCTAAATTGTTTTAATTTTTTTAACAAATTGTACATAATAAGGTTATAATATGTAATTAAATAACTCGGGCCTACTCTTTTTATGTACAAGTACTAATTATTTTGATCCAATTCTTCATCATTTTTATCCTTTGAAATATATGCCAACTTAGATTAAAGAAACGAAATCCATAAAAATAACAAAATCCGGAGAAAATGACAGTCCCGACTTTTTATATTCTGTGCATATATTATCTTTAGTGATTTTAGTTCACCTTTTTTTCTTAACCTATAAAAATACTTAAACACTTAGATTAATTACATACATATATATTATATATTAATTCACTAATTAAAATCCAAACAAAAAAACAAAAAAACTACAAGTCACAAAAATATATGGGTTAATTGACAACTAATACTTATATAAAATTGTAGTTTGTACATATGATTTATTTTTACCTTTGGGTCATTCGTAAAAGTTGTAGATCTAATTGAGATAAACAACTTTCATGTTGAACACTTTTTGATTTGACCCTTCCTTCTATTACTTATTTTATTTAATTTTTCTCTTTGGTTAAACGCTTTGGTCAACAGCTTAATGCCACATGGCACTCAAACATTTGCCCACCTCATTGACAGGTCAACCTGCCAGCTGACCGATCAACGCCTCATATCTTGTAGTGCTCTCCATCTGGACTACTGGTTCGAGATTGATTCAATAGTCAGAATCACCTCCGCCTCCCACTAGCTCTCGCACGTGCACCTCACATGCACACAACACATGGGAGGCATGCGCCTCTCACCGTCATCGCCCACCGCTGGATCATGATTATCCAACAACACCTACACTCTCACCCTCTTCCTCCCAACCACTGCTGACCATGTGCATCCTCCGTAGGTGACCATTACCCCCTCCCTCTTACATGTAACCCCAACCATCAGCCTCCCCTCGACTCTTCTTCCCTCCGGCATGTATTCCTCTCCCTCTACAAAACTAGCCATACCCCCTGTCCACACATCCACCATTTGTAGAAGCCTTCACACACCAATTCTGTTCTCCTCACCGGTGACAGAGGCTGAAGAGATCCCCCGCAAGCGAAGATGAGGGTTGAAGCACAATGAGATCCATGGTTCTGCTTAGGCCGTGTAGCAGCTCTCTGAGCTGCTAAGCTCAGGCATCTTCTTCACCGGAGCCTGGAGCGAGAACTAAAAGGAAGTCCATCATCCTCTTCCAGGCGACCTCTCCATTTCCACCTCATTAATTCGTCGACCACCTCTCTGTTCAGATCAATCTCAGGTAATCTCCTTACATCGTTTTTCTTCCTTTATCTTCTGTGTTGATCTTCTTCCTCATGGAAGAATCCATTTGCTTAGATTCCATTCCACAGACCCTTCTTTCGCCTCCGATTGATCACCCTCATATCTCTTCCTCTCTGCTTTACCACGCACAAGCTAGAACATAACTCCAGATCCCTCACTCTCCAACAAGCTTTGCCTCCCGTCCTTTGTTTCTTGTTTGTTAACGCTTGCAGGTCCTAGGCCTCTTCTGAAGTGTTTCCTCGGTCCCCTGCAAACCACCTTCTCCACAAGGCTACACTAGAAATCCAGGCATCGAAGCTCCACCACCTGCTCTTGTCACTTCACCACCACTCCGAGGAGAAAGAAGGGCATGTCCGAAGTTACATGTGTTGTTGGATAACTTGTAATTCTACGACCCCTCTTTAAAGCTCTCCAGCCGTTAAATCTGCATCAAGAGAGGGCTCAGCTGTCCGATCACCCCCCCCCCCGAGCCTCTAGCCTCGGGTGGAGAGGGAGCAAGTGTGTCATGCCACATGTAGGCCTAGGCCGAACCATCGCCCGAGCCTTTCCTGCCTTACGGGCCCTTTGCGTGATTCAAAGAAATTATGTTGACACCCCTAATCTTCCTAGAATCAAGCCAAGGTCCAATCACACGTAGCATGCACGTGATCTGGAGAAATTGCACCGAAGCCTCTCTGCCTTTTAGAAATCTCGTTCTTGTCTCCACCTAGAGGACAATTATGAGGACCCTGGCTGCTTTTGAGAATTAAAGATAAGTCCTTTAAGGGACTGTTATGATACAAAACTTCTTTTTATTTACATTTTATCTTTGAATTTTTATTCTTGCATAACTTTCTCATTTTTAATTCATTTATTGCATACTTTATTCATTTCGAAACTTATTCTGTATTGTTGAACATATCATAGCCAGATTAAGTTGAAATATTATTTGCAGATTATTTGAATACATGCAGGCTTTGCTTTGATGTAATTTTGATTATTTTATTTAAAAAATTGGATCTTTATGCAGGGATTAAATTATAAAGGAGGATTTTTGGTAACTGTTCTTTGATGCTTAATGATTAATATTATTTGAGGAATCAATTCTTGCAAGAAACCCAGAGAATAATCAGACTCAATACATTATTCTTGATCATCAGTCTTTGAGGAATTAACCTTTACATGAAAAAAGGAAGCTTTAGAGTTATTATGAGTTATTCTGGATTAATCTATGTCTAAATTGAATTAAATCCATCTTTTATTTTGTAGTTGGATTTTCAGTGTTAAACATTTATCAAATCTATTCTATGCATCTATGAATTACTTTGGGGATTGATTGAATATTCTATTTAAGATTATGATTGATCTCATGAATTGGAAGGACAAATAAATTGATTTAGTATCTTGCATCTTAGAATTAAATTGGTAAATATTTCTTGAAATTCGCCTAGGATCTGTGATTCATTTATTCGAGGATTTTATTGATCATATTGTTTGAAGATTGAGTTTTATCATCATAGATCTCTTCTCTTCATTTCTTTTATTTTCATCTGTTTTGCTTTCATCTATTTGATTGATCCCTCACTTGCATTATATTCTGACATAGAAATTATTATCACAATTAATTAATTATTAGTTTAACTTGAAACCAAGCAACTAAAAATGCCATCTTCTCTAATTTCGACCTCGGTACACTCACCAAGTGAAAATACTCCACAATATTTTAAACTTTTGATTTTCGTTGATCTGATTTCCACCATTTATACTATAATTGTATATTTTTAAAGAGGTGGGATATTGGTTCATCACACACACATGCACACACGCACACCCACTCCCACGCACACGCACGTGCACGCGTACGTACGCACGCACACACATACACACATCGAAAAAAACTGTTGTAGTCAAGAAATCAGGATTGATCAAAAATTAACCACACGAATCGATAAAATCAATGAGTCAATTAATCTACGATTTTATATATTTTTAACCTAGCAAGCCCTAGGGTCGACTCAAGGAGGCAAAGAAACAATTTCGGATCAAATTATATGAATTAGCTCAACGTTTTACAAGAAGATTTTTTTTGTATTTTTTATGCAATAAGAATGCAAATGCAAAAGGATGCAGATGAACTTAGGTTATTAAGAAAACAAGCCCCTTCGCCAAAATTATTTAAATATGAAATTAATTCAAATTAGGTGAGTTATATTTTTTTCTAAAAATCTAATCCAATGATGAATGTAAAATATTTTTTTGGAATTTCTGGATTAAAGACGTAACAATGAAAAATGCAAAATTTTTATGGGTATTTATGCATTTTTTTGTGCAAATAGAATATAAAATTAATGAAATTTTCACTGGAAGTTAATCATGATAAAATGAAGTTATATAATTTTTTTGGATTTTTCGAGAATGTGTGTATTTTTTATGATTTTTTTACTGAAGACAGAGTGATTGTGAGTATTTAATTTCAAATAAATCCAAGAAATCAAATTATCTAGAGAGCGAACTATCTCAAAAATATATTTTAATGAACAATCCAAGAGACTTGAAATTTTGCAAAAATAATATCCATGGTTTTAACTAAAAATCAATTACAGAAATCACTCAACTATTCATTTTATTTACAAGACAACTCCAATATAGATAAAATTTGGAAAGTAATTAAAACACATTCATACACATCATCTCTATTTTTTTTACAATTTTTAAGGCAAGGAATACGTACGTGCAAATTTCAGAGAATAAATGGGCAAAATATCACCGTTTCAAAATCTGATTTTTAGTAAATTATCCAATGCTCACAAAAATATAAATAAATAGCCAAAATACACAGAATTAAATTCTCAACAAAATGCTATTTTTGTACTAAAAATTGGTGCAAAATAAATGTCCAATAATATGTAAATACATGTGTGTCTTTGCAATACAGAAATAAAAAACTCAAAAAATGTACACAAGAGTGTTTTTGAAAATTAAATAACATGAGTGGTTAAATATGCAATTTTCATAAAAAAAAATAGACCTTTTGTGAAGAACGATTCTTGGCACAATTAGGTCATGAACTGATCGACAACTTGGAGGGCATGGCGGCGACACATGATGGCCGGGGCGCGACAGAGGGTGCAGTGGCACGAGGCGACGCTGCGGTGGAGGTTCAGGGGCGGGTCTTGCGAACGACGTTGGAGGCTGGAGGGTGCACGGGGTCGGCGGCGGTGGGTGCACGCGGGGTCGGCCGCAGGCGTGAGCTGAAGCACGACCGGGCAGAGCAGCAGGGGCGGGGCCTTGTCCAGGAGCGTGATGACGGCCGACGAGCGTCTGGCGGAGGAGGACAGGAGGGCGCGGCGGAGTCTCCTGGTGGTGGGCGGCGCAGGAGGGCACGACAGAGGCTCCAGGCGGCAGGCAGTGCGGCCGACGAGGGAAGTCGACGAGCGACCAAGAGCGCGGAGACGGGGGGGGGGGGGGGGGGGTGCAACTGGGGCGTTTGGCCATGGCGGGGACAGTGGTCAGGGGACTGCAATCAGGGGTAGATTGCGATGAGACGGTATGGGTGAGGTGGCGCAGGGGAAAACATGCGAGGAGGGACGGCTGTAGGCACGCTACGACGCGGAGGAAGAAGGGGGTGGTGGCCAACTGGTGGAGTGAAGGGGATGGCATGCAAAGTTTTGATTTTTTTTTTGTATTTTTGATTTTATATATTTTTTTATTTTTTTCAATTGGCAATAATATGAGAATGAAGAGGTGGAGATGATGATAATGTGGTAATGGGTGTGATGGAATAAGGTAATGTGGTGATAAATGGTGTAGAATAGCAACAAAAAAATTGTTAGATAAATAAAAATGAAGAAAAGTAGAGGGATAGTAACATGTCTAGTTCGTCAGATTTTGGTGGAGCTATCTGCAACTCATGTCGTCGCCTCAAGAAGGATGGCAGAGTTCTTCGAAACTGAAGCAGCTTCTCGTAAGGATGGATACGAAGAAGTGGTTGAGACCACCTCGAATCTCGTCGTGGAGAGGTCGTTGCTTGAAAAGGATGCTAGGCCGATGTCATCGAAAAAAACACTCCAAGCCCGATCTCTTTTTTGTTGAAACACGAAATGTCGGACGATCATGAATAAATGGGGTGAGGGGAATAACAAGAGGAAGAAGTGGGGTGGAAGTTGGAGAAGTGGTGGAAGATGAGGGGAGAATGAGGAGTTAGGTGGTTTGAGTGAGAAGTTGGAGTAGAGAAGATGTAAAAGGGAAGGAAAATAATTAAAACTGAATAAAATAAATAGGCTACTAAAAATAATAAAGAAAAATAAAAATAAAAGTAGATATTATACCTTCAAGAGACTAAATGGGTTGGAGAGAAAGCAAGAGAGATTGAGAAGACAAGCTTTAAACTTTGGTATTCAGGTAAAGATAAGGGTAGAAACGGTGTTGGAGTGGTTGTTCATAAGGATTTGAAGGATTGTGTGGTTGAGGTGAAAAGATTCGGGGATCGAATTATTTTGCTAAAATTGGTGCTTGAAGAAGAAATTCTGAATATTATCTCAGTTTATGCACCGCAAATTGGTTTAGATGAAAGGACTAAACAAGCTTTTTGAGAGAAGTTGGATAAGAGTTTACAAGGAATCCCATAAAGAGAGATGATTTGCCTCGGTGGAGATCTTAATGGACCTGTGGGATAAGAGGACATGGTTTTGGGGATAGAAATGAAGAAGGAAAAGCCATCCTAGATTTTGCAAGGGCATATGATCTTTTCATAGCAAACACTCTCTTCTATAAGAGGGAGAAACATTTAATTACTTATAAGAGTGGGCCAACTAGAACACAGATATATTACTTTGCGTTGAAGAGAAAAGATAGGTTGTGTTGTAAAGACTGCAAAGTAATCTCAGGAGAGAGTTTGACAACCCAACATCGTTTGTTAGTCTCGGTTATACAAATGAAAGGGTTGGTAAAGAAAAGGAGGGTTTCTAAGATAACTAGAACTAGATGGTCTTCCACTGAAGCAAGTGAGCTTCAGGGAGAAGGTTTTAGAAGACTTATCTTAGGATTGTAGCGGTAGTGCAAACGAGATGTGGGAGGCAGTAGCATCTTGTATCTGAAAGGTAGCCAAAGAGATGCTAGACAAGTCAAAGGGAGGAGCTCCATGTCAAAAGGAGGCTTGGTGGTCGAGTGAAGGGGTGCAAGAGAAGCTAAAAATAAAAAGAGCTTGCTTTAAAGATATGTGTAAGGATAGAACAGAGGAAATTGTCACAAACTACAAAATAGCGACGAAGGAAGCAAAGAAGGCCGTAAGCGAAGCTAAGTCAAAAGCTTATGAAGTTTTGTATAAAAATCTCGACTCTAAGGAGGGACAGAAGGATATATTCAGGTTGGCTAAAGCCAGAGAACGAAAAACTAAAGACCTTTCGCAAGTGAGATGCATTAAGGACGAGGAAGGTCATGTGCTTGTTACTCAGAAGGATATAAAGACTAGTGGGAGCAGTACTTTCATAAACTTTTCACTGGGGAAGGAAAAAGAGATATCACTTTGGGTGATCTAGCTTGTAGTGAAAGTTACTTGAATCGTGCATGCTATAGACGGATACAAAGAAAGGAAGTAGAGGAGGCTTTGAAGGTTATGAGACCTGAAAAAGGTGTAGGACCGGATGACATCCCTGTAGAAGTATGGAGAGTTTTATGTGAGCGTAGTTTGATTTGGCTTACGAATCTATTCAATGTTATTTGGCGAAGCAAGAAAATGCCTGAAGATTGGAGGAGGAGTATCGTGGTACCTCTTTATAAGAATAAAGGAGACATTCAAAATTGTTCAAATTATAGAGGTATCAAGGTGATGTGTCACACTATAAAAATTTCGGAACGTGTGATCGAAAGAAGGTTGAGGCAAATTTCCAATGTAAAAAAAACCAATTCGGATTCATGCCATGTCACTCAACGACTGAAGCCATCCATTTGTTGAGGAGAACAATGGAGATTTATAGAGCTAAAAGGAAGAACCTCCACATGATCTTTATTGATTTGGAGAAGGCTTATGATTCTGTCCCACGCGAGATATTGTGGAGAGTGTTGGAGAAGAGACAAATACCTGCCCTACATATTAACCTCATAAAGGACATGTATGATAGGGCTTTATCTTGCGTAAGGACCCCGTATGGGATGACTGGATATTTTGACATCAACATTGGTTTACATCAAGGTTCTGCTTCGTGTCCATTTCTTTTTACTTTGATTATGGACGAGTTGATCAGTCACATTCAAGATGAGCTACCTTGGTGTATGTTATTTGCTGATGATATTGTGTTAATTGACGAGACTAGAGATGAAGTAAATGAGAGCTAGAGGTCTGCAGACATGAATTGGAGACTAAAGGATTTCGTATAAGTAGGACTAAGACGAAATATATGGAGTGCACCTTTGATGGAAGCAATGGTGACGGAATCGAGGTGATGATTGGTGACGATAACATTCAGAAGAGAGATTCCTTTAGATATATGGGATCTATTCTGCAACATGATGGGAAAATTGATGGATATGTTACTAATAGAATAAATGCAGACTGGCTAAAGTGGAGAGGAGCCTCTGCTGTTCTCTGTGATAAGAAATTTCCTTTAAAGATTAAAGGAAATTTTTACAATGCAGCCGTGAGACCTGCTATGCTTTATGTATCTGAATGTTGGCCTGTGAACCATAGACATGTGCAGAGAATGAGTGTAGCAGAAATGAAAATGCTAAGGTGGATGTGTGGTCACACACATAAAGATCGGATTCGAAATGATGCAATCAGAAAGAAAGTTGGTGTAGCTTTGATCGAGGATAAGATGCGAGAAAACCACATAAGATGGTTTGGACATTTGCAAAGAAGATCAACTGATGCACCAGTTAGGAGATGCGAGTGTTGGGATGTTGAGCCGGCTAAGAGAGGGCGAGGACGGCCCAAGAAGTGTTGGAAAGGAGACCATACGAAGGGATCTTAGTTTTGTTGATATAAGCCCAGGATTGGCCCAAGATAGATCTGAATGGAGGCGAAGAATCCATGTAGCCGACCCTACTTAATTATGGGAAAAGCCTTTGTTGTTGTTGTGAAATAAAAATAAAAGTAGAAAAGATATAACTAATAAATAAATAAAATATTAAGTAAAGAAATAATAAAAAAATAAATAAAATAAAATAAATTATGAAAATAAATAAAAAAATAAAAAGGGGATGACACATGGCGGCTCCAGGAGCCGTCGCATATTGCTCCCAGAAAATTTAAAAAATAGATGTAAATGAAAAAAGGAAATAAAGAAAGGGGTCAAAACAAAAAGTGATCAACATGAAAGTTTCTCGTCTCAACGAGATCTACAACTTTTGTGAAGGATCAAAAAATAAAAGAAGTCATCTGTACAAAAGTATTTTTGGGGGTACTTTATATTTTGTATATTTTTTTATCATATTTAAATAAGAGAAAATCAGAATAAAAGTAGAGAAAAATATAAAAAGAATATTTACAATTAATCTAATTTTTGGATTTTTAATAATTAAGAAAATGATAATATAAATAAATGGTATTTTCAAAGGGCCCAAAACCCAAGTTTTACATACAATCTTCGCTTTTTATGAAATTGATCTTGTTTTGAAGTTCTTTGAATTCGTATTACTTTAAAAGTGAGTAGACCTAAGTCGGACATTGTATGAGAGAGATAAGCGTATTTTAAGATTTTTAGCCTCAAATTAGGGCTCAAGTTTTATTAGCTAATTTTACAAGTTAATTTTTTTAGTATTTTTTCATTAGTGTTAGTAATATATAAATTCTAGATTTATTTTTATTAGATTTGTAGTTAGTATAAAATAGATACAAATAAGCAAATTTGGTTAATATACATGTGAATATGTACATGTGAATTTGGCTCCTTATTTAATGCAAATATGTATGCTAAAAGGCAGATATTATTTCTAAATGCATGAATGCGAATAGTTCACAATAAAAGGAAATATGCAGCTAATTGCTTGGGAACAAAACTCTATTTTCAACTTTTAGAGTGATGAATCACATATTCAACACATAACGATATCATTTACATTATATGTTGAGAATGATTACCCTAAAACAATATTAACGACGTGAACAGTGATATTATCATGTACAACAAATCAAGTAAACACTTAACACACACATTTAGCACAAAAGTACACGCCAATGTGTTAAATAAAATAGTGGATAATAGGAAGTTTACTAACACAAACACACAAATACACAAGCACAGAAAATAAGACCATATAGTTCATCTTTTTTTATTCTAGTTTATATCTCTTAGGCATTTCATCAAATGCATACAATGCATCAAAAAACACATCATCCAACAAGATACAATGAACCAAAAGATAAAATAAACAAATAAATTAAGGAATGAATAGAGAGGAGATATACTTAGTAATCCTCGTTGGTCGTAGATGGGAGATGGAAGAAGAAATAGCGGCAAGTAGAAGATGAGAATATGAATGATAATGGAGGAATTGGATGAGATGTTACACATGGAGGCAGAGAGGTGGGCGAGGAGGAGAGACGAGAGGAGGAGCAGTCAAGAGTTTGGCACAAGGGAATGAAAGAAGGCAGATTAGGGGAGTTGAAAGGAGGTTCTATTGGGGCTAATTATTCTGAAATTACGACACAAGTAGGGGACTACTAGTGGTCGCATGCTGTGGCGCAAAATTGACTGCCCCATTTTGTTGTCACACATACATATGCTAGTGGTAACATCTTTTCTTGTGGTGATGAAAAAATATTGCCATTTAGTGATCAAAATCTCTCGATGTATTTTTAAAAAATACCACAAAAATGCAAAAAGGGCGGGAGGAGTCCAAGTTAGCTTATCCAAGGGATATAAGAGAGAGAGAGAGAGGGGAGCAATCCTATGAGATGATGAGATGGATAATCTCAACCACTCGTTTAACATCATTAATGGTATGTGTAACTTTCTGGACCCTAGACCCAGTCCATTATGGGGGATGACTGATCTAGACAACCTATTGGGCTTGAGTTCAACTGGAGCCCTTGACCCCAACACAAAATGCTCAAGCCCAGGTTGGTTAATAGTAGCCTTCACTACTTATAAGCTACCACCACACTTTATGATTACTAGATGTGGTACAATATTTGGGGTGCTACAACCACTCCCATTTATATTGACATCGTCCTCGTTGCGTAATGACCCATGACCTATTCCCATTAATAGTGGCAACTTCACCTCTTGGGAGCCCTTTCCTCCTAACTTGAAGGTAGGGATGGTTCCACTTCTTAGGTCGCTCTTTCCACTATTAGAGAGAATCTGCTCTGATACTATCTTGTCATTGACTGTAGACCTGATCCGTTATTGGGGATTGCTGGCGTAGACAACCAGTTGGGCTTGGATCAACTAGAGCCCATGGCCACAACCCAAAATGAAGTCCATGTAAGCTAGTAATAGCTCCCACTACTTATAAGCTATTACCATACTTTGTGATTACTAGATGTGGTACTATATTTGGGGTGCTACAATATGAATCCTTTGGGAGTGTAAAAAACACTCCTAACATGCCCATCTTGATTCGGCAATTTCAACAATTTTAAGATTGTTAAAATCTAATAATCTTGATGGATGGAATATAAGCGTCAAATTAATGAATTTGGAATGACAACATGTAGATACATGGTGATCAAAATCTCCCAAGGTTTCATGCTGTTAATGATGGTAAAAATAGTGGTTGAGATTATCCATCTCACCATCTCATATTTGCCTCATCTCATAGGATCGTTCATCTATATATATATATATATATATATATATATATATATATATTTTAATTAATTGTTATCTAAATTATTTAATATATTACATTATTTTATTTGTTGGTAATTTAGTTTTAGCATAACCAATTATTATTTCAAACTTTAGGAAAATATCTCTTCAACTACAGGTGCTAAGAGGCCTTTATTATCCGTAGGATAAATAAATCGAATCGTAGATGTCTTCTAAAGATTTGAATCTAATTATGAGCATCTATTTACATATCTTATATCCATATTTAAGGACTTGATTTGTATAATATCCACAAAATATCATATTTCTATATATGTACTTATGTTTTAAAATGGATAAGGATATGATACCATTTATAAATATGCCTATCCAACCCATGCTTAAACGATGATATATTATCGTGAATGATTCTCAATGGAAATCGAATGAATGAACTGACGCTGCATGATAGTTGGGCATTTCAATGATGGTGCACAGCAGTTGGGCATAAAAGAAAGCTTCCTGTTTGGACGCTATGCGTTGAGATACTTCTCAAGAAGCATTATATTTTATATACCTAACCAAGAATGCTAATAAAGCTATCTACAACCCTTACAATATACAAAATAACGTAAGCTCAAGTTGTCCCCACCGTTATCCTTTTCCATCCAAACTACAGAAGCCTTTACGATCAGTGTTCAGGAAATCATACTCAAATTCGGAAGCCTTGGTGTTCTAAGTATGATCAAATCGGCATCAAGGTGGGTCAGGCCGCATACTCAGCCGAGTATACCGTATATGCAGTCAATTCTCAAATGAACATTTTCTAAAACCCTAACCTAAATTCGGACACACGACTAAACGCTCCTTCAATTGACATTTTTGCTCATTTGACTCTATTATTTTTATCCTAGTAGTTGTGTTCCTTGTACCTTCAATTCTTTATTATTATAATCAAGAAATATAATATTTAAAGGATGTTAACATGATATTAAAATTTTATTTATATTTTTAATAAAAAACACCAAATCTCACACTCCTCGCATACTCTCTATGCAGTGACCCCTCCGACTGAACACCACATACCACTATCCTAAATATTGTATACTATCTAAACGAAACCCAACTATAAGAACTCTGGAAAAAAGATGTGTTACATTTCCTGCTTATGACCAAAAATCCAGTCAAATCAAGACAGACCCATCACTTGAATTATATGTATCCCATATTCTCTTCTGTAAATCAACCTTCCAATGATTACCATACATCAGGCACTTGTTGACTTGAGAAACCTATAGAAACAAGCAAATAACTGCACCTTTCAAGAGAAACTAATGAGCTCATAATAGGAATTGAGCAATGATATCAAACATTTCTGATCTCTACACATTACAGACAGATGCAAAGTATGTTTCCCTCTTCTCAAAGCATTAGAGTACAAGAAGACACAAAAATAATTTTATAGAGGAATGCTCATTCCTGGAAGTCTTTGCCTACATGGTTGAGAAAGAAGAAATAACAACTAAAATTCAGACACCAACAAAATTTAACTCATATACCACATTTGAGAAACGTAGGGCTACATTTTGAGAAACTCAAGGCTGATTAGGATACATATTGCACTGGTTCTGCAAAAACTGTATCCTTTGCCTAAAGAATAACTCTGTTATCACAAGAACATGTTATGATAAAGTAATACAGATGGATCCAGATGTGCAGCCGCATCCCCATTTTCGTGCTCACTGCAAGAAATCATCTTTCTTTGGCTCTGTTTGCATTACTCCCCCGAATAACCGAGCGCGTAGTTCTGTACACATTTCTGGGAATTGTAAGTTTGTCTCTGGGAGGTTGACCTTTGTGCCGGTGAAATAAATACAACTTAGTCAGACATGTATTCTTCGCCACTATATTGATCCATGTCTTCCATCCGTGAAACTTTGTGATGAGGTTCGTTGTCATCTTCCACTGGCGATTTTGCTCTTTTCAGATTCATCTTGGAGCTTCCATATTCCTGAAAGAGCAAAAAATCTACATGGATTAAGATTGTTTCTTGCATAAAGTTCAAAACAGAATAGCAGAAAACAGAAGTCAGGTGCATATATTCACTAGCATGTTCGCAATGGATATTACAAAGCAACATGTGATACCGTGATGCCAACAATAAATCTGATGGCATGTCAAAATTTTGTATAACCGGTTTGCCATTTCTCAGCAATACGACAAGACTGCAGTTCTAAAAGTCTCTCAAAACAGATTTCGTATGTATGGAACATAAATGACATGCTTCCTTTACTTTGCGTGGCAGACCCAGTGAAAAAGTCATCCCGTCAATCACTGCAAGGAAAAGAATCCTGGGTCGTGTTGAGGAGCAGGAATTGTACGAATCCCGGGACAGGGAGTAAATACCTCGATTTCATTGATCTAATAAAAGTTTTTTTTCCTATCTCATTGCCTATTAAGTAGCAATATAAAGTCAATATTAAAGATAGAAGACATAAAGAAGTAGAAAACAACAGCATAAAAAGTTCACAATGCCCACAACCATACTGGACAAACCAAATCTACGTAGTAATTAAAAAACCAAGTAGAAAATTTTCATCAATTCAAATGAATTCCTGCTGTAATACATAAAAACATCAGACATACGTGGTGTGAACCGTTCCCTCTACTTGGTTCTATTTCCAAAACAGCAGCTTGAGGTCTCCTCCTGACTGTCACCATTGAAGGTACAGGATAATGCTCAACTTCATCAACGGATCTCCCCTCTTTTGCCCGTCTTTTTTGTAAAGTTAGCTTTCTTGGTAGAGGCTGTCATAGGAAACGGATAAAAAGTTGAGCCTGAACTTTATTTCCAGCTTTCATGTGAAAAAATGGATGTTCAGAGACTATGATATTTACCAAATATTTAGCACAATCCTCATCAAAATTAACAAGGTATGTCGTTGGATCCTCTTCATCGTCACCCCTCACCTGTTTTTTTAAGAATGTGAGAAGAGGTAAGTGATTAACATGTTTTCCAGGAAAATGTCGAAGTACAGAAGCATAAAGTTCAAATTTCTGAGAACATACCTCCCAATGGTACTCCCTAATCCAGGAATATGAAACATCTTCGCTTTCATCGTATAAATCCTTAAAAAGCTGTAAATATAATACCAGAAATTAAGACAATAAGTTGAAGAAAGTCTGAATTTTTGAATAAAAAATACAAATATATAGCTCAGAAATTTTAAATTATTAGTTTTCAATCTTAAAAACCCATATTTGATAAAAGTCAAAGAAGGAACTAATAAGCATCATATGTACTGCCGCTATTATTAAAAATCGATACCTCATGAGGTGATGGAACCATATAAGCTATAAACTTTTCAGGCTTAGAAGGATCTGAGCCATTTGCAACAAAACTCTTCATTATTGCCTGCAAAAGTAGAGTAACAAAAGGTAAGGTAAGCTGCGAGCTCCAGCAAGCCAGAAGGTACGCTTTTGAGAAGACGTCACATAAACATACCGATCCCAAGTATGCCAACTTAGAAAAAGCACAGCAAATCAAAATAGAGCTTCTATATCCACCCATTAAAGTAGTTGATTGAATCCTACATGATGTGTATACAAAGTACGTGTTCCTTTATGTCAGAGTATCCATGTTGATTCTTTCAGAGTTAAAATGGAAAAACCAATTCCCCTCTTTGAATGTATTAAACAAAAATTGAGAAAGTTCCTATTGAAAACATAAACAAATTCGGCAAAGAAAGATGGAACCAGTATGATAGGAACTGTATATAATATTGGGAAGGAGCTGACCCTCCTCGACATTTTATACAAGGGGCGAAATCAGAGGTCTTGACCAGGATGGGTGACTCAGATTATGGGGAGTTGGACCCGTGTGGCCTGGAGACAGAGGATGACACACCCTATAGCTAAGACCTATGACAAAAGAACAGAGGTTTTCTGTAGCAATGAGATTCCTCAATTTATCATGCTAAGAATAACGAGAATTTTCAGAAAAAGATGCCATTTGATATTCACTATTATTGGAAAAGAAAAGAAACACCCCATGGCATCAGCACATTAATAATGTGACAACCAACACATAAGTATGTCTGCTAGTATGATGACTCAAGCTATGCAAATGACCAGACCATCAAAGTTGCCCCTGAAAATGACCAGATCTTAAGCAAGCTATGCAAAATGACTATGCTTATGTCAACGGAACTCCATAGCCCCTACATGTTTCTACGATATCACAACAACAACAAAGCCTTTTCCCACGATTAAGTAGGGTCTGCTACATGGATTCTTCGCCTCCATTCAGATCTATCTTGGGTCAATCCCGGGATTATATCCATAAAACTAAGATCCCTCCGTATGGTTTCTTTCCAGCACTTCTTGGACCGTCCTCGCCCTCTCTTAGCCGGCTCAACATCCCAACACTCGCATCTCCTAACCGGTGCATCAGTTGTGTTGGAGTATAAGTTGTATGCGCCCATTGAGTTATAGCAGGGTAAATGGATCCTGGAGAAGATCCATTTCCCCATCCAGTGTTTAGTCCCACATCATCCAGTGATGGGACTTGGAGGCTCTGGAGAGGCTATATAAGGAGCCCCAGACCTCCTGTACTCATTGAGAAAGTGAATAGAAAAACACGCCCCTTTGAGGGCTTCTCCCGTGGTTTCATCCCGCTCCTCACGGAGTAGGGTTCCACGTAAAATCATGGTGTTCCCATGTTCTATCTTTCTTGTTCTTAACCTCTGTTTATCTATCGATTCCGCATTCTTCATATTTTATAACATGGTATCAGAGCTGGTTCGGTTCTCGAGGATTTCTTCTTAAGTATTTATTTTTTCATTATATTCGAGATTCAATTATCAAAGGTCGATTGTGTTTGAAGATTATCATTCATGTTCAGATTTGTGTCCAAGTTTCTAGGGTTTTGTTGGAACCCTAACTCTGTATGAAGATCTGCGCAGCGTCATCGGGTATCTCTCTTGCAGATCTCCTTCGGTACATGTGGAGGCATCTCTGCAGTGCAAATCTCGGTCTCAACATCATTCTGATCAACATCAGATTTTTTTTTGTCAGACATCATTCCAGGCCCTAGGGGGGGTCATATGAGAAAGTCCAACACCCCCTGAGTGTTGGGCCCGCGATCGCAATAGTCCCCTGGGAAGATGATGAGGGCAGTTTGGAATGGGGACCAACTTGTGACTCCAGACTCCCTTTCAGCCACGGGAGCCGCATCCCCATCTCGCGCAGACAGGCGCGAGTCCTGGCGCCTCCTCGAGTCTCCTGCCGAGTATCTCCAGGCCGTGCGGCGTGTCTGTCGAGTATCCAGATCTGGGAATCTCCCAGTTGGCGACGGCGACGGCAATGTCTCAAAGAAAAAAAAACCCACGTTGGGAACCCTAGGGCCCGAGGGGCGTTTTTTTTAAAAAAGGAGGCCGGTGGTCATTTGGTTGACAGCCCAAGTGGGCTACCATTTTTTTTAAAAAAAATGAGAGGGGGCGCATGGTTTGACAGCTCAGGAGTTAAAAAAGAGCTGTGATATAAGAAAAAAAGGAGGCTGAGGTTTGTTAAAAAAATAGAGAAAGAAAAGGGGAGAAAAATGAAAGAAGCCCATTGTTTGGGTTAAAAAAAAAGAGGGAGATTTTTTTCAAAAAAAAGGGGAAGGAAAATGAGTAAAGGTGCGTACAATAGAAAAAGTCGTACGCATATTGGTTAAAAAAAGAGGAAGAAGAAAAAGAGAGGAGTTTTCTTTGAAAGAGTCGCATACAAAGAAAAGCCGTATGCGATTTTCAAAAAATAAAAATAAAAAATGTGACAGCTTAAAAAAATTATGATGAAAAGCCGCAAGTTTCATGTTTGATTTCTTCCCCCCATGTTATCTTGTCTTCTCCCAACTTTGTCAATGTTTATTTTACGACAAGTATGGGAGAAAGGGGGAGTATATATGTAGAGTCACAGGTCTTGTGTTCTAGATTCAGATGCCACATGCAGTTTTTCAAACCATCTAGATTCCAGACTCTACTGTTGTTCAGACTCGACGATTGTCTTCCGAGTCCCAGTTTCAGACACGCACGAGGTTGCGGTCATTTTCAGATGAGCATATGTTGCCATCATTTGTTCGTGGTCCCCATCATTCTTCTAGTTGTCAGGCCAGAGTTTTCATGTGAGCCATAGGGACTCCAGAGCAGAGGACCATTCCCTATGCCATGTTGGCAAGGGTTTTCATGTGGTATCATAAGTACACCAGAGCAGTGCATCATTCTCTGAGCCAGATGGGAAAGACCCAGTTCTCCGAAGAGGAGACTATTTTCAGACTCCATTCTCCAGCGACCGTGGACTCCGACGAGGATTGCACAACCACGACCATTTTCAGTTCGGCCCTTTTTCAGAGATGGAGCAGTTGTCCACATTATTGTGACGGGCCAGAGTACTCCGACGAGGAGACTCATTTTCAGCTGCAGCGACTCTGACATGCGCAGTTCAGAGCGCATGCTCTCCGATGAGGAGATTCAGCAGACTCACACTCCAGTCCGTTCGTCCTCCTCACCCACACGACATGAGAAGCAACGTCCTCGACTGCAACAACGTGCGTGTTTGGTTGATATTGTCCGTAGTGTCCTGTAGCGTTGAGTTGAGTATCTTTCTGTTTGTCCAAGCTGAGCATTGCATGCTCCAGCTTGAGGGGGAGTGCTGGAGTATAAGTTGTATGCGTCCATTGAGTTATAGCAGGGTAAATGGATCCTGGAGAAGATCCATTTGCCCCATCCAGTATTTAGTCCCACATCGTCCAGTGATGGGCCTTGGAGGCTCTGGAGAGGCTATATAAGGAGCCCCAAACCTCCTCTACTCATTGAGAAAGTGAATAGAAAAACACGCCCCTTTGAGGGCTTCTCCCGTGGTTTCATCCCGCTCCTCACGGAATAGGGTTCCACGTAAAATCATGGTGTTCCCATGTTCTATCTTTCTTGTTCTTATGCTCTGTTTATCTATCGATTCCGCATTCTTCATATTTTATAACAAGTTGATCTTCTTTGCAAATGACCAAACCATCTTAAGCGGTTTTCTTGCATCTTATCCTCGATCGGAGCTACACCAACTTTCTTTCTGATTGCATCATTCTGAATCCGATCTTTACGTGTGTGTCCACACATCCACCTTAGCATTTTCATTTTTGCGACAACCATTCTCTGCACACGTCTATGGTTCACAGGCCAACATTCAGATCCATAGAGCACAGTAGGTCTCACAGCTGCTTTGTAAAACTTTCCTTCAATTTTTACAGGAATTTTCTTATCACAGAGAAAAACAGAGGCTCCTCTCCACTTTAGCCACCCTACATTTATTTTATTAGTAACATCTCCATCAATTTCCCCATCATGTTGCAAAATAGATCCCAGATATCTAAAAGAATATCTCTTCTGAATGTTATCATCACCAATCTTCACCTCGATTCCTTCACAATTGCTTCCATCAAAGGTGCGCTCCATATATTCCGTCTTAGCCCTACTTATACGAAATCCTTTACTCTCCAATTCATGTCTCCATACCTCAAGCTTCTCATTTACTCCATCTCTAGTCTCGTCAATCAACACAATATCATCAACAAATAACATACACCAAGGTAACTCATCATGAATGTGACTTGTCAACTCATCCATAATCAAAGTAAAAAGAAATGGACTCAAAGCTAAACCTTAATGTAAACCACTGTTGATGTCAAAATAGCCAGTCTTCCCAGACGGAATCCTTACAAAAGATAAATCTCTATCATATATGTCCTTTATGAGGTTAATGTATAGGACAGGTAATTGTCTCTTCTCCAAAACTCTCCACAATGTCTCTCGTGGGACAAAATCATAAGCCTTCTCCAAATCAATAAAGATCATATGGAGGTTCTTCCTTTTAACTCTATAAATCTCCATTGTTCTCCTCAGCAGCAGATGGATGGCTTCAATAGTGTCTATGACACAAAAAAATTTAAATAAAAACTGGAATATTAAAATCCACTTTCTGGCAAATAATAAAGTAGCATTTTAAAGAAAAGTTATTAACCAAGAACATGGTAGGTTGGTAACTTTATATATAAGCATGAGTAGATCAACCATAAAAACATGTCTGAGTTTTTTCCATGCCCAGCTAGTCGGTACAAAGCATATATGAGAGAAAGCGAGATGAGATAAGATATTTTCCACCAAGAAATGGGACGGATTAAGAGAGAATAGCCCAATACCAAGGGAATTGATATCCCAAAATTTTTTTAGACGTGATGCTGCCAATTCATTTTGTTAAGAGAATTGGAAAATCGGGCCATACTTAATTTGTGTTAGAGTTGACTTAATTGTGTCAATAGGACTATAAAGAGCCCTATACCTCCTGCATTCATTGATAATAAAGGTAGAAAATCCAAGCTTCTGGCAGCTTTTCTGCCTAGTTTCATCCCTGTTCCTTTGTAGTAAGGTTCCGCATAATCAATGTTATGCTCTTGTTTGATTCTGCATATTATATTTTATATTTCTACATGGTATCGCAGCAAGTTGTTTTTTGGTTCATCTTCAAGGTTCAATTTTTATTTCGGTTGTTATTTCGATCCATGTTAGGTTGGTTCTCTACGATTCTGTCTAGAATTATGTTAGTAAAAATTTGGCTTCTGGGAGGAACATCACCAACAACCATAATGACACAGCAGCAAGAAGGGGACCGCAGCTGCAGCCGGCCGTAGTGGCATCTAAGGCTCGTATATGAAAAAATTTTGAGACGGGGGCACTGCCCCTTACAACCCCTACAGGGAGGAGGGAGGGCAACATGAGCCCCCAGGCTCGCTGACCGAGCAACGAGATCCCTACACTAGTAGGGTATGGTAGCACCGGGGGGGGGGGGGCATTAGAGCATTCTTCATATAGGTTTAGCATAACATACAATTAGTATTCAAATCATATAATTTATATCAACTTAGATATCTTTTATGACAACCATATCCAATCTCTTTCTGATAAATATTTTAGTGATAGCTATAGACAATGATTTCCTTTTGATTGGATAGAAATTTAGTAGAAATATTTATGGCATTAAGATATCCTTTTTTCCATGTTCCTACCTTCATAATATCATCATATATTACAATGTTATATATTATGTCCGTCAGATTAGATTCTTTCACTAATAAATATATTTATTATACTTTTTCTAAATATTTTCCTATACAAACTAAGGCTTACGCCTCGAGGCTATGCCTTGCCTCGCCTCTCGGGAAAACGCCCCCTTCCACCTTTCTTTTTTTTCAAACCTTGATTAAGTAATCAAGGAATGAGTCCCATCTACGATAACGGATCTGCCTAGGTCTAAGGATTTGTAGTACGTAAACTAATCTTTGTCTCCTCACAGAAGATAAGATGCATTGGAGTCCATAATTCACTGTCATGACTGCCATGTGACAACCGGTAAGTGCATAAGCTATAATCGAAGAGCCAGAAGGAGTAATAGGGTGGCAGTAGAAGTCATAATATCCCTCAGATGGGAGACATGCTTGTCAGATTAGCTGAAGTAACATGAGGCTCAACTCGCTTGGCCACATGAGCAGAAGCGGGATAATCATGCTTTAGGTAGCAGGTAACCTCGGAATGGACAGAACGATGACAATAGTTGCATGGTTGATGCAAGATCCCGCCTATTATGCCACGGACACCCCGTTATCCGGATTGAGACGAATCTATTTTGTTACAAGTTGTGGCCACCGCAGATGAGGTCTGAGTGGACAGAACCATGATCCCGATGAGTCTATTGTAGGCCTCCTCCATAGGAGGTAAAGAAGCACTCGTAAGAAATTGGGTGTGTCTCATTCCTCTCCTGAGAGTAGTTGATCGTAGGGATGTCCCACATTGCCTTGGCAGTGGACTGATGAAGGATCTCATTCGCCACCTTTGTGGTCAGAGTACCAAATAACCATCATATGTATCGCATTACTTCCACGAAATATTTGCCCCAGTCTTGTCTGCTAACTCTGACTGCATCATGATGTGCACCTTGTCATTACACTGCATGATGACCATAACCTGGATAAACCACAACTCATAGTTGAACCATCCATTTTAACAATGGATGTTGGGCCCTTGAAAGCACCAAAGGAAGATAAATCACCCTTCTTTCCCGACATGATGAAACAAGGGCCGGTATAGAACTTGGCTGTGGTTGTAGACTGCTATGAAGGTGTTTATACAGACAAATAGCAAATTGGTTACGTATGTAGACTCATCCACCCGTTCCCGTCAAACTTAGTGTCATTCTGGGGCACATAATGAAGCCTAGAGATCTTATTTCACCCAAAAATGCTGAAAATTAGTCTGTTTGGCAAATTTTGGGTGATGTTAGGGCTACTCAGGTGACCAACGATAAGTCTAGGAGGCGGCTAACATGCTAGCTACGGTCTAGGGTGTAGCCAAAGGGTTGGAAAAAACCCCTAAGAGTTCGTATGGTTGCAGGGTTGGACAGGGTTGGGTTGGGTGGGCTGGGTGAATAGTAAACTGTGAGGAGGGGGTACCCCTGTGAATAGTACCCAACCCAACCCTGCCCAACCCTGCAACCAAACGAACCCTAAGGGTGCTTAGAGGCAATGGTAGCATCGAGAGTAGAGTAAAAAAGAACCCAACAACTGGTTGCGACCGCGAGAGCAGCGGCAGTGACAAAGTCCCTGAGATGGGGCTGCAACAATCTGGAGGGGGCCACTAGGAGCGGCGACTGCCACAGAGGCATCCCTATGGACCCTCGCATGACGCGGCGACATTGAGATGAGTGCCGATGAGCAACACCGGAGAAGGGGGAGCGAGTAGTGGTGGGGCTAGGGCAACAGGGCTTCGGTCTAGGACCGTCGCTCAGATATCATGTGGAGATAAAATAACGACTTACTTATTCATGAGATCCTATGGTTCTCTTATAAGAGAGGATAAACCATGTTGGGCAAATTACATAATAGAGATAAAAAGAAAAAAATAGAATCGTAAAAGATATAATAATTCTCAACAATTATGATTTTACTAACTCCACAAGAAAGTCTCTTGTGGGTCATACTCCTATAAATGCCTTTATCAAACTTGACAATACAAAATTCATCATGCTAACGTCTTTTGCACGGAAGAAACCATATCAAATGATGTTATTTACATTGTCCAACAAATGCTGGTTAAATTAAGGCTTTAAAAGGGAGAGAGAGAGAGATTGAAACAATTTCCTATAAATGAGGCTAGGCGTAACCTTCGAAGTGGTTGAGACATAAGCTCAATATGAAGAGAAGTTTAATTAATAATTTTATACATCTATATTATATAAAACTACAAACAAAACACATTCATGACATTTAGATCAAAAGTTCAATGATTCGATATAAATCGTCTCTTTCAATATTATAATAAAATATTATAACAATGACTCGGGTTGAATATTCAACTAAAAGCTCACAATTAACATAGAAGATTAAGTACTTTATGTAAGAAAGTAATAAAAAACGACATTTTAAGTAGATTTGCCAAAAAGTTCATAACCATATAACATTACAAACAAAAAAGATTCTTTAAATATCTTGTGCTAAAGCAATAAAAAATCTCAATCATGTAATATTATTTTTCACATAGCATGGAAACAAGGTAAGGATGTGGTAAAATAAAATTCTCACTAGTAATCAAAGAAGGATCCAATAGATTATACAATGTTATCACTTATCAATCCAATAGATTATACAATGTTATCACTTATCAATATTCTAAATATCTGTATGATGAGTTGTTGAGTTCCCTAAATACAACTTATATAAGTCATAAACACATAAGTTTGTTCTTTGAAAACATAATCACATTTTTTTGGTAATCGAGGTGGTGCTTCAATACTGTCTCAACACTTGACAATATCAACGTCGCCTCTGACATTTGAGGCATAAGCCACACCAAAGTAGTCTGATGCTATATTCTTGAGGTTATATTCCATCAAAACTACCTCAAGGCGTAAGCCTCTATACCTCGAGGCGGGTTTTTAAACCAAGGGAGAAAGAATCTTTATCCAAGCGATTCCAACTCATAGTTGGCCAACGAAGTCCTTATATCGCTAAAAACCCATATTGATAGCAAAAATACTTACTACGTAGAAATGATATGCCTATTAGTGATTGTATCTCTAAATAAATCGCATTTTTAGTAGTGATTCCTCCAAAACTCTAGTGATAGCTCAATACAATAACGAGTCTTAAGCAAAAGAAACGATAATGCAAATAAGAAAAGCATAAGCATTGAGCATTAGCTATTATATGTTTTTCACTTGAGCAAAATGATAATAGCCCCATCAGAATACCAATGCTTTATGATGAACATGAAATTGACATATGTGAAGAGAAAAAGAATGACTTGTTTATTCATGAGGCCCTAGGGTTCTCTTATATAAAGGAAAAAACCATGATGGGCAAATTACATACTAGAAACAAAAGAAACAGAAAATACATAAAACATGGACAGAAAAAATCTCTCTCAACCCTCTACCTCAAGATGGAGTGTAGACGCCAATCATGCTCGGCTTGAAATAACATCTCGGAAATAGCCTAGAGCCTTGGTAAAAACATCTATTGTCTGTTCCCCTTAGCTGACGTGAGAAGTAAAGATAAAACCCTTATGAATCATGTCACTTGTATAATGTCGATCTACCTCAATGCACTTGGTCCTCTCATGGAAGGCAGGTTGTTGGCAATGAAAAGAACAATCTGATTGTCGCATTCTAGATGCATGGGAAGAGGTGCACCGATAGCTAGGTCAATTAGAACAGATTTGACCCACATCATCTAAGTACTCCCCAGCACCATGGCTTTGTACTCTGACTTAGCACTAGATCTAGAAAGTACGGTGTGCTTCTTACTTTTCCATGACACTAAAGATCTCCGTATAAACACTGCAAAATCGAAGGTAGATTTCCTGTCCTTAGGCCTCCAACATAGCCTGTCTTTGCACACACCATGATGTCAATAAATGTCCCTTCGGTAAAGAGCAGCCCAGTACCTGGAGAGGACTTTAGATACCTAAGAATCATGTGAATCGCATCCATATGTGCCTATCTCGGCTGCTCTATATAATGGTTAACTTTACTCACAACAAAGGAGATATCTGGAGTGGTAATGGTCACATAGAAGAGTTTCCTAACAAACTCCATATATCTCCTCTTGTCTATATCCTCTGTATCGTCATATTATATAACCATGGGCATATCAATGTCCTATGTACCATCTACAACCTATAATGTTGCCTCCCGAGGAGACACGTGATCGTCTTGTAAAATAGCATGATATATAGACAAATAACCAATGCCATCAGTAGAAACAAACTGCTCAGAACATACCTAGGACGTGACGGATGATGGTGAAGGTACATGAGTAGGGGGTACATAAGGTAACGTGCAAATGTAAAAATGTGGCAGAAACATCTAAAGTACTAAGAGGTGGGAACGTAGGAGTAACCACAATAGGAGGTGGGGGTGGTGGTAGCGTAGGAGGTACCACAACTGTAGGTGATGGTGACGCGGGAATAACAACAATATGAGGTATGAGAGTGGTGGTGGCATAGGAGAAACCACAACTGTAGGTGGTGGTGACGGAGTCGGAGGCATGCAAACCTCCTCTCTAGTGTCAAACAGAGTCAAACTATCACATGTAAGAGAAAAATACATGACCGACTCAAAGAAGGCGGCATCAACACTAATGTATTACTTCCATATAACATGATCAAAACACTGATACCCCTTCGTCTGAGAGTAGCCTACAAAGACATACTTTATAGTTCTGGGGAGAGCTTGTCATGACCAGGAGTCAGATGATGAATGAATGCTAAAGAGTCAAAAACACGAGGTGTAAGACAGAAGATCCTTCTTGAGAAATGCAATTGAGATATTAATCTTCTCCCCTTACACAAAGGATAGCATACATCTCACCAAATAACTAGTAATGAGGACCACATCGCCCCAGAGAGAATAAGGAACACGACTCTGAATAAAAAACGTCCAAGTTATATCAAGTAAATGATGACATTTGCATTCAATAATATCGTTATGCTTGGAAGTATATGCACAAGAGGTCTGGTAGATAAGGGTAAGGGGCCTGAAGAACTGAAAAAACTATAAAGCTCCAAGGCATTGTCAGAGCTAACATATTCGACAATAGCTAAAAATATATTTTTTATTTCATGAATAAAAATTGAATAACATATGCAACCTCAAAATTGTTTTTCCAGAGAAAATCCCATAACAGCCTAGAAAAACCATCAGCATCTACAAGATAGAACAGGTGCCCCTAGTTGTCAAAATCATGACAGGGACCCCAAATATCAAAATAGACTAACTTCAAACAAAGTATTGTTTCTACGACTCTTGCAACTGGGAAAAATAGATCAATAATGCTTCCCAAACTGGCAATTCTCACACTGAAAGTGGATCGAGAGAAAATCTGAGGGATGACATGACACAACTTATGAAGAGGAAGATGGCGACATATATGAAGAGACTGATCCGTGGGAATGGAAGAAGTGCCAGCATATCGAGACTGGAGCAATCCATAGAGATCCCCTTTCTCATAGTCGTATCTACTCACCCTACCTGTGAGTATGTCTTGAAACACAAGAGGAGAGGAGTCAAATATAATAATGCAAATCTTTAGTGATTAGATTAATATATAATAAATTTATAGAGAAATCATATGTGTGAAGCATATTCTGTAGGTGCATAGACGACGTCAAACAGATCTCCTACCCCATCCTGTAATATTGGAATGAGTCCCACCTGAAATAAAAATCGATGTGTTTGAAGGTACATATATGTACGAGGCGAACATGGATATATCTCCACATAAATGATGAGAGGGACACCATGATCCACTTTATCATATCTGTATTGTGACAACCGGTAAGGCAAAGGCTATACATGAGACGCTAGAAGAGGCTTTGATCGTGGAAACGACGTTGAAAGGACCTGCAGGAGAACTAGTAATGGCGGTAGCATAAGTTCATATCTCCCTCAGACAATATCATCCAACTTCTGATCAACAGTAGGTGCGGAAGTGGCAGTAGGCTCAACCTACTCGATCACACGAGCAAACACTTGGTAGACATGCTTCATGTAGCACTCTCCTCCAGATGACAAGGCTGGTGACAGTAAGTACATGGTGCACACTGAAGTTCACCTCCTCTGCCATGGGCACCACGCTCTCTGAACTGAGATGTACCTCCTCTGCTACGAGATGTGTCTATTTTTGAGGAGTTCTAAGTGGTGGCAGTATATGAGACCATGAACCTATTAAGATGGTCGAAGCCTCCTCCAATAGAGGTACATATGCACCTGTGAGGAGCTGGATATGTGTTGCATCATACTCAAGGTTTAGAGCTGTCAGAAAAACTCCTACCAATGTGGCGTTCCTGTATACCATCTATGCTCCGTTGATGTGGTCACGGGCATGAAGCGGTGCATCTTCCCGAACATGCCTCGAAGTGAAGAGCAATGCAGAGGATAACCATCCTATCTAGTAAAAAAATGTCATACTGTGGTCGGAGAATCGTGGTTTAGTTATTTGCCTGACCATAGCTGGCGGCAAAAACATCACACATGAAGATAAAAAGGCCAGGATAGAACTCGGTTGGGATTGTAGACTGATCTGAAGGTGTCTACACAATCACATGGGAACCCATTGTATGTGTGGACTCAAGGCACAACCGATCCCTTTAAGGGAAAAATTCACGCTAGAGCTAGAGGGATGGTTTACAGATATGAAATCACCTCATTCTGATAAAAATTAGACCTATGTAGCAGAAATAAGACCCATGAAGGGACAAGAGTACCAATATCGTTGAACGAAGGAACTAGACGGCATCAGAAGCATTGGGCGACATCACCGATTATGCTAGAAGTAACCAGCAGTAGGAGGCAGCGACACCATAAAACTAGAAGACCAACAGGAATGCCGCTAGGGGCTACTGCAGCTGTTGCGGTGACGCTAAGGCTTGGTGACTATTACACCGGTGCTAAATGAGTTGGTGACAATGCCAGCGAGCATGGAAGCTAAGGAGGGGGAGCGATAGGGCTAGGTCAACGGGAACGAGAACTCTAGTCTAAGATCGTCGCTCTGATACCATGTGGAGAGAAAAATAATGTCCAGTTTATTCATGAGGCCTTAAGATTCTCTTATATATCGAGGAGAAACCCTGGTGGACAAATTACAAACTAGAACAAAAGAAATAGAAAATACATATAACAGGGAAAGATAAATATATCTCTCAACAATATATATATTTTGGGGATTTTTACATTCATAACCATCTATACTTTCATAATTAAGAGCTGAACATCCTTACTTCCAAATTATAATAAATATATGGAAGGTGAATTACGTGCAGTGTCTACCATTACTTTAGTCATTAACCTAAACATGTCTTGGGGTTAATATAATCTTGCATAGATCCTATGGTTGATATATTATTATTAATTTTATTTATTCTTTCACATCCCTCCCACATTTTCTATCTCCATACCTAATGTGTATCTCCGAGCCACACACAAGCGAAGGGATCTGGCTTATGAGCTGACGAGATCTGAGTGCTGCGACGGAGTTGGTGGTTCTCGAAAAAGCTGGGAATGACAACCTGGAGGGTCATCGCATTAGGTAATGGGCACCTGAAAAGCACATCAAAAGAACATGGTGCTGAGCGGGAATTGCATTTGAAATCATCGTGGAGAGAGCAAGGAAGGAGCTCACCACATCAATGGCCTGTTCGAGGCAACGAGGGTTGGTAGGGGAAGGATTCATAATGGGGGTGCAGGTCAGGGGAGGTGTTGGAGAGAGAGAGAGAGAGGAAGATGGAAGTCGAAGAAGTGATTTGCAACGACGAGCGAAGACGGAGGTGAAGGTTCATTGGGAGAAGGATAGGGGAGGGGGAAGATTGCGATGGGGACAATGGGATCAAGGAAACGGTAGATGTTTGCAGAATGAGGAAACAGGAAGGTCAGGGAGGTCGCGATGGTCACCACGACAACAAAGGTTAGGGGAGGTGGTTGTGTTCGCAATGACGATGATAGTCGGAGATCTTACTCCAATCCTCTAAGACCGGTCTCATAGGCTCCGAGCGGAGGGATCAATGGAAGGGGTCTAGATGATACAACAACAAAGCCTTTTCCACAATTAAGTAGGGTCGGTTACACGGATTCTCCGTCTCCATTAAGATCTATCACGGATCAATCTCGAGCTTATATCCATAAAACTAAGATCCCTTCGTATAGTCTCTTTCCAACACTTCTTGGGCCGTTCTCGCTCACTCTTAGCCGGCTCAACATCCCAACACTCACATCTCCTAAATGGTGCATTAACTGATCTTCTTTGCAAATGACCAAAACATCTTAAGTGGTTTTCTCGCATCTTATCCTCGATCGGAGCTACACCACTTTCTTTTTTATTGCATTATTCCGAATCCGATCTTTGTGTGTGTACACATCCACCTTAGCATTTTCATTTCTGCTACAACCATTTTTTGCACATCTATGGTTCACAGGCGAGCATTCAGATCCATAGAGCATAGCATGTCTCACGACTGCTTTGTAAAACTTTCCTTTAATTTTTAGAAGATTTTTTTATCACAGATGGTTGCTTAGATATTCGGGATCTATTTTACAAAATGATGGAAAAATTGATGGTAATGTTACTAATAGAATAAATGCGGGCTGGCTAAAGTGGAGAGGAGTCTCTGTTGTTCTCTGTGATAAGAAAATTCCTTTAAAAAACAAAGGAAAGTTTTACAAAGTAGCCGTGAGACCTGCTATGCTCTATGGATCTGAATGTTGGCCTGTGAACCATAGACATGTGCAGAGAATGAATATAGCAGAAATGAAAATGCTAAGGTGGATGTGTGGACACACGTAAAGATCATATCCGGAATGATGCAATCAGAAAGAAGTTGGTGTAATTCTGATCGAGGATAAGATGCGAGAAAATCGCTTAAGATGGTTTGGTCATTTGCAAAGAAGATCAATTGATGCATCGGTTAGGAGATGCGAGTGCTGGAATGTTGAGCCGGCTAAGAGAAGGCGAGGACGACCCAAGAAGTGTTGGAAAGAGATCATACGAAGGGATCTTAATTTTGTTGATATAAGCCCGGGATTGATCCAAGATAGATCTGAATGGAGGCGAAGAATCCATGTAGCCGACCCTAAATTGTGGGAAAAGGCTTTGTTGTTGTTATTGTAGAGAACAACAGAGTCTTCTCTCCCCTTTATCCAGCCTGCATTTACTTTAGTAGTAACATATCCATCAATTTCCTCATCATGTTACAAAATAGATCCCAGATATTTAAAAGAATCTCTCTTCTGAATGTTATCATCATCAATCTTCACCTCGATTCCTTCACCATTGCTTCCATCAAAGGTGCACTCCATATATTCCGTCTTAGCCCTACTTGTACGAAATCCTTTACTCTCCAACTCATGTCTCCATACCTCAAGCTTCTCATTTACTCCATCTCTAGTCTCGTCAATCAACACACTATCATCAACAAATAACATACACCAAGGTAACTCATCCTGAATGTGGCTTGTCAACTCGTCCATAATCAAAGTAAAAAGAAATGGACTCAAAGCTGAACATTGATGTAAACCAATGTTGATGTCAAAATAGCCAATCTTCCCAGACGGGATCCTTACACAAAATAAAACCCTATCATACATGACTATTATGAGGTTAACGCATAGGACAGATGCTTGTCTATTCTCCAAAACTCTCCACAATGTCTCTCGTGGATAAAATCATAAGCCTTCTCCAAATCAATAAAGATCATATGGAGGTTCTTCCTTTTAACTCTATAAATCTCCATTGTTCTCACCATGTGGATGGCTTCAATAGTTGAGCGACCTTGCATGAATCCTAATTGGTTCTCTTTTACGTTAGAAACTTGCCTCAACCTTCTTTCATTCACATGTTCCCAAATTTTCATAGTGTGACTCATCAGCTTGATAGCTCTGTAATTTGAACAATTTTGAATGTCACTTTTATTGTTATAAAGATGCATCATGATTCTCCTCCAATCTTCATGCATTTTCTTTCTTCGCCTAATAACATTGAATAGATTCGTAAGCCAAGTCAAACATCGCTCATCTAAAACTCTTCATACTTCTACAGAGATGTCATCCGGTCCTACACCTTTCCCAGGTCTCATAACCTTCAAAGCCTCCTCTACTTCCTTTCTTTGCATTCGTCTATAGCTTGCACAATTCAAATAACTTTCACTACTAGCTAGATCACCCAAAGTGATCTCTCTATTTCCTTCTCCAATGAAAAGTTTATGGAAGTACTGCTCCCATCTAGTCTCTATATCCTTCTAAATAACAAGCACGTGGCCTTCCTCGTCCTTAATGCATCTCACGTGAGAAAGATCTTTGGTCTTTCTTTTTCTTGATTCAGCCAATCTAAATATATCCTTCTGGCCCTCCTTAGAGTCGAGATTTTAATAGAAAAAGCCATAAGCTATTGACTTAGCTTTGCTTACAGCCTTCTATGTTTCCTTCTTCGCTATTTTGTAGTTTGTGACAGCTTCCTCTGTTCTATCCTTCGACATAGCTTTAAAGCATGCTCTTTAATTTTTAGCTTCTCTTACACCCCTTTACTCCACCAAGCCTCCTTTTGACCTGTAGCTTCTCCCTTTGACTCGCCTAGCATCTCATTGGCTACCTTTCGGAAACAAGATGCTACTGCCTCCCACATCTTATTTGCACTTCTGCTACAAACTCAAGATAAGTCTTCTAAAACCTTCTCTTTGAAGCTCGATTGCTTCAGTGGAAGATTCCACCATCTAGTTCTAGTGATCTTAGGAACCCTCCTTTTCTTTACCAGCCCTTTTATTTGTATATCCAAGATTAACAAACGATGTTGGATTGCCAAACTCTCTCATGCGATTACATTGCAGCCTTTATAACACAACCGATCTCTTCCCCTCAATGCAAAGTAATCTATCTTTGATTAGTTGGCAAAGTCTTATAAGTAATCAAATGCCCCTCCTCTTCTTGAAGAGAGTGTTCGCTATGAAAAGATCATATGCCTTTACAAAATCCAGAATGACTTTTCCCTCTTCATTTCTATCCTCAAAACCATGCCTTCCATGAACACTAGCATACCCTAAAGCATCTTTTCCCACATGTCCATTAAGATCTCCACTTATACAAATCATCTCCCTTTGTGGGATTCCTTGTAAAATCTTATCCATATCCTCCCAATAAGCTTGTTTAGTCATTTCATATAAACCAATTTGTGATGCATAAACTGAGATGATATTCAGAATTTCTTCTTCAAGCACCAATTTTAGCAAACTAATCTGATTCCCGAATCTTTGCACCTCAACGACACAATCCTTCAAATCCTTCTGAACAACCACTCCAACACCGTTTCCACCATTATCTTTACCTGAATACTAAAGTTTAAAGCATGTCTTCTCAATCTCCCTTGCTTTCTCTCCAACCCGTTTAATCTCTTGAAGAAGTAGTATATGAATCTTCCTTTTTTCCATCGTATCCACTATCTCCATCAATTTTCTAGTTAAAGTGCCAATATTCCAACTACCAATACGCAACTTCTGTTGCAATCTCTTTTGTACTAACTTCTTTACTCGCATGCGTCCATTATGCGAGAACCCTTGCAAATTTTGGACTGCATCCGAGTGGTGATGCAGCGGAACTAGCTTAATTACCCGCATGCGTTCCTCATGCCCTTGCAAATTTTGAACTATATCCAGGCTGCGATGTAGCGACCCTTGCCAATTTTTCATTGCATTCGGACGATACAAGGCATCGCAAGTAGGGATCGCCCCAACAAAATCTGTATGTTTGTTTAAAGCCATGTTGAAAAGATCCGACTGTCATGAGGCAACTTCCTAAATAGTTTTTTTTTAAAAAAAATACTATTTAGGAAGTTGTCTCCGACTATTTTATGCTAGCAGTCGACTACCTAACACAACCCTCCTCATTTACCCGGGTTTGGGACCGACCATGGCCCGGGAAGGGGTCTAGATGATGCCACCACTATTTTTGGTGGTAGTGAGATGCATGACTCAAGGATGCAAATCGAGTCTGGAGTAGGGAGGGAGGGCTGGATGGTGGAGATGGGAAGAGGAGAGGAGGGTTTTGCAGCAAGGAGGAATATGAGGAGATGGCAACAGAAGGGAGGTGAGGCATTATTCAGAAATTTGTTGAAGCACAAGGGTAAAAATGTTAACTTTAAAGAAATCTCATTAAGTTTAATAGAGAAATTTTTGTGGAAGTTAACACATAATATGTCATTGTAGACGAATCTTATCTTCAGTCAATCGCTCCAGTCTTCAGTTTCCAGTATGTCAGAAAGCAAGGCGGATATCCCATCCATTGGCGCCTTTCGTGGTCCGGCGCCTATTGTAAAGATGGATGGTACGAACTATGAACTGTGGGCGATGCAGTTCATGAGTATGATGAAGCAACGGGTAAGAAGCACATTCTTAACGAAGCAGAGCCTGATGAGAAGACTGGAGCCAATGCCTCTTGGGAGGCCGATGATGCATACGCAAAAGTTTGGTTATCTGAAACGTTGGCGATCGAGATTGCCAATGACATTCTACATCAGCCCACGGCCAAAGACATGTGGGACATTATGGCGGCCACATACTCTCAGGCGAAGAATGAGACGAAGATTCTGCAACTCCAGCATGATATATTCACTATAAAGCAGAATGGTCACCCGACTGCCGATATATTCACCAAGGCATTACTACGAGGCCCATTCCAGAAGTGTGCGTCCACGCTGAGCATGATTGATATCTATGCTCCATCTTGAGGGGGAGTGTTAACATATATATTAGTTTCCTTTGTATTTCTCTGCTATTTTTATTTTCAGTTGTATGCTTTATGTAATTTACCCATAGGCTACTCTCCTATATAAGAGAGCCTAGGGCTGATGGAATAAACATCTCGTTCATTTTTTTCCCAACATTCAACGCGTTCTTATGAAAGTATAGAGGGTTATGGGTGTACCCCTATACTTTTCTTCATAACAATATGCACAAACAGTCAATAAAAAGGGACAATTTGCTTGTTTCTTTTGCAACTTCCCCTTATTGACATATATCTGTCTTTAAATGTAAATGTAGATTATAGTTGAATCTATAGAAAATAAAATTTAACAAGTGCCTTTACTAAGCTTGATAATACCAAATTCCTTGTACTAGCATCCTTTGCACAGTTCCAGAAATCACACCAAAAGAACTTTAGATGCCCAATATAATCTTTCCCTAGGAACCTAAGCTGATCAGGAATCTTATAGAACAACATATCAAGAATCTACATACTGCTGCACTTGACCTTACCGAACTATCCCCATAAACACAGTTGAAAATCCACCTATTCTAATATGACGTCCAACAACAAGGTAGGCTGACCTAGAGTAAGGTGCAACAACAACAACAAAACCTACTCTCATAAGGTGCAACAACAACAACAAAACCTACTCTCACAACGAAATCGAAATGCTACCTTATTTATTTTTTCAGGATTTCAACGAAATTTCACAAAAATTGTGGCATTTCAACGAAACAAAGAAATATGGGAATCTAGCCTATTATTCATCGAAATCCATTGATGTCAACGAATTTTTGCCCATTTCTTTTCTAATGTGGTGAGTTTTCAGAAAGCTTTATATTGCATGAAGAAGCCTTGTTTAACTAACTCCAAACTTGGTGTCTAAAACCAAACTAAATCAGTCAGCTTCAAGAGTTAAATTCAAGTTTCAACAGAATATCGATTTTTTTGTTCCTTATATGTATATTGATGTGTGTGTGTGTGTTTTCGGATTGTTATAACGTGTGTCACTCCATTCTTGTTGAAGAACTGATATCATGGCTTATGCTTCCAGTTCAGAATCCACATCTGATCTAAGAAACATGCTGTTAAATCATATCAGCATTTACAATGATTATGATGATGATACTACTTCAAAACTTACACCTACACCTCTATTCTACATATAAGTGTGTATTTCTATATTATTTATTCATTTAAGAACAGTGAAAACCTTTATTTAAAAAATGAGTTTATATTTCCATGCATCCCAAAAATTTCAATGTCATTCTCCACAATTTCTCTTTTCAAAGTTGGCAAAGCGAAATTGAAATTTAAGGCACTGGTGAGCATCTAGCGACATGCAATTCATTCCAATGATACAACTGCATCTTCGTAGAGGCGATGCAACTTTGTAAAGAGGATTTCGCCGTAGTATCTTTTTTCTCCATTGCTTATTCTTATTTAAACATTCTCACTTCTCTTTTTTTTTCTTTTCACTCCACTATTTTGCATGTTTGTTGGATTCGAGGCTTGATAGATTACGACTTTCGATAGATCTTTCCCTACATGTTTGAAATTTTTAGCCATCTTTTTATGGGGTTTTAAACAAAATGACCTATACAAAACTTTTAGTTAATTATAATTTCTTGAATGTCAACATATAAATTGTAAGCAATAGTGTTCCTCTATTCTGCGTTTGATGTCAATTTTTAAATGAACATTAGGTGCAATGCTTACTTTTATGTATTTTCTAGTTTTATTTGTTTTTTGTTGATTAATGTATTAATTTCAGCCGACCCTACTTAAGCGTGGGAAAAGGCTTTGTTTTTGTTGTTGTAATGTATTAAATTCAGTAGCATTAATTTTTAAAATAAAAAAACATACACATCGGCCCACACGTACACGCATACATTGGAGTAGAGGACTAAAGATGTATTAGAAGAAAACTATTGACCATAAGAGTTCTTGGTTCAATTCGAAACACCAATCATCCTGCAAGCATGCACTCCACCTCAACCCCAATGAAGCCATTAAACATCAAACAAACACCCGACACCCTCCATTAAACATCACCATCTTCACAACCCCAATGAAGCCAACCCCGATGTAACCAAAGCAAGGTCCTTTACGCCGAAGTGATAACCCATTAATTATGACTCGCCTAAAACGTCTAATGATAGTGCACCATCCCTCAAAAGGATTGCCATCATGTCACTCTATCTATAGCATCCAAACAAGAGGAAATCACACAAAAGGACAACATCAATGCAAAACAAAGTCCACAACATTTCACCCCCGCACCAACCTAAATCCACCTTCATATATGTGGCTTCCACATTAAGGACCACGTTAATTCTCTTGCATCAAGAAGGTCGCAAGGCCTCCAGATGCATTAGGGAAAAAGGAGGTGAGAAAAGAAAATAGACGTGATGAAATTTGGAGGACGAGAGAGGAAGGATATAAGGTAAGGAACCCTAAACAATAAGGAGGAGATAATGGAGGAGCACTCTCTCGAAATAAAACTCAATATCCAATAATTCATAAAATCTTCAAACAATGGACTACTATACCTTTATACAAAGAGGTATGAATTACAAAATAAATAAGGAAAATAAAAATTGACCAATTAACATATCTTATTAACTCCTAAAATGATTCTAATTAAGATTACCAACCATAATAATTGAGATTAACATATCTTGATTTATTTAACAACAATAAAAATTGACAAACAACATAAAATAACCAATTACGGACATAAAACCCTAATTTGATAAAATCCATAATCTTGCAACAATTCTCCTTTGATCTGGAAAATTCATCTCCAGCTTCGATTGATGTAAGAATTACAGACAGATTTGAGTGGAGGCAAATGATCCATGTAGCCAACCTTACTTAATGTGGGAAAAGACTTTGTTATTGTTATTGAATCTTCTTACAAATGATTGGTGGTGAAATTTGAAAAGCAAAACTTCTCGCATTATTAATTTCTCAAAAAGAACATTGGATCAACTAGTACTTTTCTTGGCATGGAAGTCTCCCACATTAAAAATGCATACTTTTTTCTTAGCGAAAATACCTTGTATATTGAACTAGTAAGATGGATTGCAAACCTATAACCAAGGTTCAGGAAAGCGGTAAGCGTATGCGTTCGGACTGGTCACCGAATACTGATTAAGCGGTATGCGAAGGCATATGCGGGGTATATGCAGTTCTACGTGGTTTTCTAATTTTTAATTTAAAAATAAATAAACATCTATGAATAACATTACCACTGAATTTATGTATTTAAGTGGAGTTAAAGAAGATTTAAGAAAAACGGATGATGTTAAATGGGTGTGTATATATGCTTTTAATTGTCTCATACTTAATCACAAAAAAACATTTACCATAAAAACTCCACACATTATATGATTCGTAATAACAAAACCTCAATATACATACATGCACTACATGAGCAAAACCTCAATCGACATATATAAAAAATATTCGACGAGACATTGCATATACTCGTGAAATCAATACATGAGAAAAACATAAACATCGCATATACATAATGGTATAATGCATTGCGATTGTATAGAAATGCATGTCATCTTCTTATCATTGAATGAAGGAAGAGGCGGAGTTACGGAATTAAGGACCTGAATGAGAAGATTGAAAAGTTGGAGCTGTTGGAGCAGTATGCGGGGCATATGCGGGATATACGGGGCATATGCGGGCCGCATATGCGGAGAGGCGCTTATTGCACTGATTCATATAATCAATGCGGTCTGCATGTTGCGCGGGCATATGTGGCCGCATATGCGGCCGATTTAGTGAACATTGCCTTAACTATACATCATCATTCGTGTGCATCCGTTGAGAACTTTGGTAACTCAGACTTGCTATTTGTTACACGATAAGGATTGACAATTGATAAGTTACTTATGCTTGTCAATCGGTAAACTTGCATTACTTCTTTCGATGTGCAATTTTGTCAATTCAAACGCTAATCTTAAGAGGTATATTGAGTTAGTGTTAACCAAGACATGCTATACCTGAATTCGCCTCCTTCAAAATGTCTCTACTTGATAATCATGGTCCATGGATACTTTTATGTCATTAGTTATTCTATTGCTAAATATGAATGATGCCTACACGAGGGTGGCATGTAGACAAAACAAGTTGTCTCCAGATCTATTTTGTGTCATAATGTCCCATCATGGAATTCTACAATAACACCAACCCCACATTTTCTCACTTTAAGCAAGGTGTCTAAGCGAACTACTTGCTTCCAAACAGATCTAATTCGGATTATATCCATGCTTAGATGCGAAAGTGAGATCCTATACTTCCAACATTTCTTTAGTCTTCCACACCCCCTCTTAAAAGATTCTTGTTACAATTTCTCGCATCATCAAACTGGAGCTTTACTTGTTGATTCTTTAGTTACTTTCCATTCTATACAATTTCAGCATTCCATCACCACCTGTCCCAATATATTTCGATAATAAGGTAGAATCTTGCAATCAGAAAATTTTGCCGCTCATGAGAGCACTAAACACAGGATATTGTTACTTTCTTGTTGCAGTGCTTTTTGGAAAGATTTCACTTCTTACATATAAACATATGGGCAAATTGTGACATTTTTTAGAGGCACACCCTCATCATTGACTGGATATTTTGTACCAGGGAGAGCATGCACAACACACAATCCTTATCGAGGGTAGATTTAAGAAAGAAAAGGATTATCTTTCTATTTTTTATTTAATCTGGACTTCTTTGCAACTTTTCTGTTCACCCCGACAATTTCTTCTCAGCAAGACGAGTACCGGTATGCTTTAGATTGCCAAAGGATATAATGATTGGGCATAATGTTTATGATGGTTTGATATAGAAAAACATTTGTAAAGGCTATCGTACTGCAGAATAGAGTGTCAAAGATGGGATATAAATTAACGACAAAGAAAATTTTCATTATTAGAATATAAATTATAATGAGAATAGCGAATTTTCAGCAGTAAACTCACAAGCAAAAAGAAGAGAAATAGAATGACTAAAAAATCCAACAGAAAAATCACCTCTGATTCAGCATCAGTGCGGAGAGATATATCTAGTTTATTGTAAATTTCCGACTCTGCAGTAGGATCTCCATCAAAGGATGCAATAACAAACTGGTCATTATATCTACCACACAAAAAGAACCAGAGTCAGGAAACGGCTAATAAAGCATAAATAAATCAACTATTAAAAACAAGGAGACTCGCGCTCTAAGAAAAGTTGATGCAGAGTTATTCAGCACATTCTTTTGGGAAGAGCTCCTTAGATTGTGCATAAGACCTCGGGAGCTCACCCTCTTATCAATAAAAAAAGATTGTGCATAACAACCATGATAGGAAAGCATAAACCACTACCATCAAGTTAAACCCTAGAGAAAAAATAGAACTACAACAAAGCCTTTCCCCACATTAAGTAGGGTCCGTTACATGGATTTATTGCCTCCATTCAAATCTATATTGGGTCATTCTCGGGCTTAGATCCAAAAAACTAAGATCCCATCGTATAGTCTCATTCCAACACTTCTTGGGCCTTCCTCGCCCTCTCTTAGCCGGCTCAACATCCCAAAACTCGCATCTCCTTACCGGTGCATCAGCTGACCTCCTTTGCAAATGGTCTAACCACCTTAAGCGATTTTCTCGCATCTTATCCTCGATCAGATCTACACCAACTTTAATTCTAACGGCGTCATTCCCAATATGATCTTTACGTGTGTGTCCACACATCCACCTTAGCATTTTCATTCTGCTACTGTCGTTCTCTGAACATGTCTATGGTTCACAGACCAACATTTAGATCCATAGAACATAGCAGGTCTCACCAACCGCTTTGTCAAATCCCACTTAATGGTTTAGTGGTAGTACAGTGTGTCTACCACACAAAAGATCAGGGTTCCAATCCCACTCTTGCAGGGGTGCGTTAGGAAGTCGACGGCCATCGTAAAAAAATAGTCAAACATTTCAACATGAATTTGAGCAAGAATCCATGTAGCCGACCCTACTTATAATGGGAGAAGGCTTAGTACATTCTTAGAGATCAGTAGAGGCTCCTCTCCACTTTGGCCAACCAGCATTTATTCTAATTGTAGCATCTCCATCAATTTCCCCACTATGTTATAAAATAGATGCCAAGTATCTAAAATAATCTCTCTTCAGAATGTTATTGTCGACAATCTTCACATTGTTTCCTTCACCATTGCTTCCATCAAAATGGCACTCCATATATTCCGTCTTATCCCTACTTATACAAAATACCTTAGTCTCTAATGCATGTCTCAAGACCTCAAGCTTCTATTTACTCCATCTCTAGTCTCATCAAATAATACAATATCATCAGCAAATAACATACACGAACAAGGTATCTCATCATGAATGTGACTTGTCAACTCGTTCATAATCAAAGTAAAAAGGAATGGACTCAAAGTTGAACCTTGATGCAGACCAATGCTGATGTCAAAATAGTCAGACTTCCCAGATTGTATCCTTACACAAGATGAAGCCCTATCATACATACCTTTTATGAGGTTAATGTATAGGACATGTACTTGTCTCTTCTCCAAAACTCTCCACAATATCTCCCGTAGGACAAAATCATAAGCCTAGAAAAATGCAAACTCTCCAAACAAATATTTAGTTCAAGTTGACATCATTAAAGAAAATGAAGACAGATAAATGGAATTGCATTAGACTAACTAAAATACAAATAAAGGTAAGTAAGAGGAAAGAATGCATTTCTCTCGTAATAAAACTCAACTGAATGAACTTTCTGAAAAGAAGAAACAATAGAAGGTCGCACTAAGAGGCAAAGACATAAAACCCTCATATGATAAAACCAATTCATCTAGAATGTCAGGTTCATCCTCCAAGAACAATATCTATAAGCTAAAATCCATTTAAAGGTCAATAAAAAGGTAGTAGTGATAGAAATACGAGGATCCTATCTGGGTTGCATATCGAGTTTCCTACCTAAGGAGCGGTCTACTGTTTTGGTATGAGGACCCCGTGCAAAGTAGCATCCAATTATATCACCTCAAAATACAAACAAAAAAATAAACGGTAATGTTCACAAGGTTCGGATTGTGACCCATGCACAACCTATGTGGCAGTATGTACTTAACTGGCGACTGAACCATATTCATGAAGTTGATCATTTTGCAGTTCAATCCGTAAAATCACTCTACATAGCTAGATATGCCACATTTTCAGTCTGTGTTCCAAAAGCACTGACATTACAGTTTAATTTTCGTTTTTTTAAAACATTACTTTTGTTGGTAGTATTTTTATTTCTTCTTCAATTTTACTTAAATGGTGAAGCCTTCTCCCAGTTTAAGTAGGGTCGGATACATGGATTCTTGCTCAATTCCATGTTGAAAGACCCGGTTATTTTTTACGCTGGTTGTCGGCTACCTAACAAAACCCATACAAGGAGGGGTTTAAACCATAGTCTTTTGGGTAGTAGGCACATAGCACTACCAGCAGACCATTGAAATGAGTGCTACGTATTTCAACATTACTATATAAAAAATTGAAACCTGACAATAATTGTCATATTTTATATTAAAAATGTAAAACAGTGTATTATTTCGTTGCATATTGCAATATGCAATGACATGTCTGGCTTACTGCATTTCTGAAACTAGAATGTTTGCACTGAGAAGCGCTAAAAAACAACTATAAGGTGCCACTAGTAGCACCATGATAACCTCTCTTTCCTATTTTTGATATTTGTATACTTATGCCCTTCCTAGTTAATTCGATAACACCTATGCTCCTACATTTTTGCAATTACACTAGTCCCGTGTGTTAATATAATTCACAGTAATATCCTATCATCATTGCATTTGTTCCACTATATTACACTAACAAAAGGGCAACATTATGAATTTTTAAGAAGATAAGAGTAAGTGTATGGCAACAACAACAAAGCCTTTTTCCACATTAAGTAGGGTTGGCTACATGGATTCTTTGCCTCCATTCAGATCTATCTTGGGTCATTCTCGGACTTAGAGCCAAAAAAACTAAGATCCCTTCTAGTGTTAACGAAATCGACCGCACGAGCCGCATATGACGCCGCATATGCCCGTGCGGCATGCAGACCGCACCGATTACTTGAATCAGTGTATTATGCGCCCTCCCCGCATATGCGGCCCGTATATGCCCCAAATATGCCCCGCATACTGCTCCAGCAGCTCCAAATTTTCAATCTTCTCATTCAGGTCCTTAATTCCATAACTCTGCTTCTTCATTCAATTGTTACAATATGACAACATTTCTATAAAATTGCAACGCATTATACCATTATGTATATGCAATGTTTTATGTTTTACTCATGTATTGTTTTCACGAGTATATGCAATGTATCGTCGAATATTTTTTATATATGTCGATTGAGGTTTTGCTCATGTAGTGCATGTATGTGTATTGAAGTTGTGTTATTACGAATCATATAATAAGAAGTTTTTATGGTAAATATTTTTTTGTGATTAAATATGAGGCAATTAAAAGTATATATACACACCCATCTAACATGTATCATTTTTCGTATATCTTCTTTAACTCCACTTAGATACATAAATTCAATGGTAAAGTTATTTATAGATATTTTTTATTTTTAAATTAAAAATTAGAAAACCGCGTAGAACCGCATATGCTCCCGCACACGATTAATCAGTATTCAGTGACCAGTCCGAACGCATACGCATACCACTTTCCTGAACCTTGATCCCTTCGTATAATCTCATTCCAACACTTCTTGGTCATTCCTTGCCCTCTCTTAGCCAACTCAACATCCCAAAACCCGCATCTTCTAACTGGTGCATCAATTGGCCTCCTTTGCAAATGGTTAAACCACCTTAAGCGGTTTTCTCGCATCTTATCCTCGATCGAAGCTACACCAACTTTCATTCTGATTGCATCATTCTAAATCCGATCTTTACGGGTCTGTGTCCACACATCCACCTAAGCATTTTCGTTTCCGCTACTGCCATTCTCTGCACATGCCTATGGTTTACCGGCTAACACTCATATCCATAGAGCATAGCAGGTCTCACGACTGCTTTGTAGAACATTCCTTTGATTTTCAAAAGAATTTTCTTATCACGAAGAACAGTAGAAGCTCCTCTCCACTTAAGCCATCCAACATTGATTATATTTTTCGTTTCAGATAAGGGTAAGTGTAATTACAAAAAAGTTATGGGCACATTTTATGGGAAAAACTCAAAAAGGGCACAAGTGTAAACATCCATCTATTTTTTTGTTGAATCGTGGAAGTTATACAAGTAAGATAAGAGAATTACCGGGAGCTCGTATTTTTTATGTCGCATACCATTGGTGACAAAATCGAAGCATGATATGAAAGTTTGAACCATAATTCTAGATCACAATTCTAAGTTTGAGTTTGTACATGAAATAATATTTCAAACATCTCTCATTTTTTGACCATATTTTTTATGTGAAAAGGAGGACGTCCTTTATGGTCCACACACATATGTTTTATTAAAAAACTACAAAGAACTGACAATGGAAAAATGTTTTAACACGACGCCTCCAAGCGATGTCCAAAAAATCCAAGCCCACAAGTAGTGTCAACCCACCCACTCCATTGAGGTGTTGAGTGAAACATCGTTAGTCTGATGCACGAGAAGACCGGATAATCCAACCTATTGGAGAAATCAGAACACAATGGGAAGCACCACCAGACCGACTCAAGATCATGGCATAATGAGCATTTGCCATCACCCCCTTATGAAAAGCAACTATAACAGGTACACCACTACCACTACTACTATCATACTCGCAACAAGTCACCATGACCAAAGACTCATGAGGAAAGCAGACCATCTCAGAGAACTTCCCATAAAATCAACAACATTTATCACGACCATTAAAAGCCCCTCAACCACGCCACCAGATTTTCACATCATCATGGAGTTATGCAACATGGACTCTGAGAAACATGAATGTAAAGAAGGAACCCATGAGCTAACAGATAACCCATGTAAAGAAGAAACCCGTTAGCCCGATGCACGAGAAGACCAGATAATCCCCCTTCTTTGAGAAACCGGAAGACAATGGGAAGCATCACCAGTCGGGCTAAAGATCAAGGCATAATGAGCATTTTCCATCACACCCCCTCATGAAAAGCTACAATAACAGGTACACCACTACTACCACTACTATCGTACTCGCAACAAGTCATCGGGACCAAAGACTCATGGGGAAAGCATCCTGTAGACCTTCTCAACAAAGAACTTCCCATAAAACCAACAACATTTATAACGACCATTAAAAGCCCCCTCAACCACGCCTTTCACATCATCATGAAGTCAAGCAACATGGACTCTGAGAAACATGAATGTAAAGAAGGAACCCATCAGCTAACATACCAAACATCTGAAATACGTAAACCCAATTGATAACCAAGGCATACAACTTTGGGGACGGAACACATAATGCTACATCCTCAGACTAGCCATTTATTTAAGGGATTTTATCACTTGTGCCCCTCCGAGATATCGCAATATCAGTTATGCCCCTATCTTTTTGGTAATATCCGTTGCGCCCCTCACTTCTTGTTATTTTGTCACTTGTGCCCCTCAGGTTAGTTACCGTCCATCCACAGTGCAAACGGACGTTACTTTGAGGACATAGGCGGAAATAATTTAAAAAAATATTATGAGGTCATTTTACATCCTCTTTCTCATCCTCTTCTTCTTCCTCCTCTTCCACATCCTCTTCCTCCCCCTCCACCTCCTCCTCCTCCTCCCTCTCTGCCCCTGCCCCTGTCTCGCGCCGCCCAGCTCCGCCCCGAGCCCGCCGCACCTCCTCCTAGCCCGCAGCCCCCGCCCCTGCCCTGCGTCGCCCAACCCCGCCTCCTCCCAGCCCGACCTCCCCCACCCCCTGCCCCGCGCCCTCCCCTGGGCCGCCCCCTCCCAGCCCCGCACCCTTCCCAGCCCGCCGCCCCCACCCCTGCTCCTGCCCCCTCCCCTCCCCGTCCCTGTGCTACCTCCCCTGAGCCGCCCCTCCCACGCCCCGCCCCCGCCGCTGCCCCTGCCCCCTCCCCTCCCATGTCCCTGTGCTACCTCCCCTGAGTCGCCCCCTCCCAGCTCCGCCCCCACCGCTGCCCCTGCCACCTCCCCTCCCCGTCGTCGGCCTTCTCCTTGAGATCGCGGAAGATGTGCGAAACCTCAGTCGAAGAAGTGTGCCCCCGTCCCCTGCCCTCGCCTCCCCTCCTCGCAGCCTGCCACCCCCTCCTCCTCCCCGGTGGCCAGCCCCGCACCTCCTCCCAGCCTGCCGCCCCCGTCCCCTGCCCTCGCCTCCCCCTCCCCCTGAACACGCCGCCCCCTCGCCTACCCTTCCTCCGGCCCCCGCGCCTCCTCCGGCCCCTTCCGCCCTCCTCCTCCACTTGTGGCTGAAACGAGTTTTTTTTTAAATTTTGATAAATTTTTGACTAATTGATTCATAAAAAGTCATCCGAAAATTCAATAAAATTCATCGTCTGATCTGTAACGAATGATATGTCCGTGGAAATGTAAAAATTTTAGAGATGTGATGGATGCATGAAGGTGTGAGTAAGAGAGAAATTATGAAGAGAAGGAAGAAGAGCAAATGGAGGAAGAAGATGAAGAAGATGTATGGACCATAATACCCTTCTTAACCACACCATGGTTTGAATAAACCATGTTTATTTTAAATTTTTGACGGTCAATCTGACGGAAGGGCACAACTGATGACGGAGCAAGAAGTGAGGGGCACAACTGATATTACCAAAAAGATAGGGGCATAACTGATATTACGATATCTCAGAGGGGCACAAGTGATAAAATCCCTTTATTTAAAGACTAAAACTTCTATTGTCCCCCAAAACAAGTCTCAAAAAAGGTAACTTCATACAACATAAAACAGACCTCCTTACGGATTTTTTTTTAAAGGGAGATTCACCGATAATGTATTCGCCCAAAAACTTCTTCATTGATTCAAAGGATTGCAAGTACAAAGCTAAGATTCATTTATATTCCACGGACCAAGAATCAGCAAGGCACTTCGCATGCTCTATTACATTCTTGTTATAGGAAATATTACTTTTGTTATCTCTTTCTTATATTATTTATACTCAGTGTATTTCTCCCCTTGTAACTTTGACATCTACAATTTCTCCACTATACAAAGGAACCCTATGGTCTTTAAATAAACAAGTGATTCATTTCTTTCCACAGGGTATCAAAGTAGCGGTTCAAAACTGGAGCTCGGATATCTTCTTAATACACCAAAGTCCCCACCTGTCAGCAAGGTAGGAAATATCGTAATATATCGGCGATATATCATCGACAAGTCGGTATTGACATGAGATCGATATCGACTGATATATCGACGGTATACTTCTTTTCGGATCCTTCCTTCATAAAAGTGTGTCGATATATCACTGATATATCGTCGAAATATCCTATCGACACCATATCATTATGTTGTTGATATCGACATTTCCTACCTTGCTCGTCAGCCTTCTCCTCAGATCTCACACAAGGGTATCCTAGCCATCTTTGATATGCACCTACGACACCCTTAGCCAACCTCGGAAACCACGTCCTCTCCAACTAGTTCCTCTGCCTCCATAGGGCCCCCAACAAGTGGAGTCCTAGCCACCGTAGCACGGAGACGGTACCCAACACCCTCACATATGGTGCTCCTTCGACACCTCGAGAAGCACGCTAGCGTGATGCTATGTCCTGCAACATTCATTTGATCAACAATGCAAATCTTGAGTCCCAAGCGACTCCTTTTTAACACTCTTGCATTGATTTTAGTGCAGTCTAAGTTGGCTTAGGTCATCTAAATCCATGTCTACCCCAGAGTGCCAACAAGGATGATAGAAATGTTGTGATTTAAGCGCACATACACAACCAACTCTGTACATGATAGTGTAGACACCAACACGTCGATCTATCACCTAATCGTGTCCTTCCCAGTCTCCTTCGTTCATCAAACATAAGATAAGGTTAATGTGTCTCCGTCTCCATCTTTCGAGACGTTCAAAAGCTCATGTCCCATTGTCAAGATGGATGGAACCAACTATGACATTTGGACGAAGCAGTTCACGAGCATCGTGGAGCATAACAAAAAAGAGAACATCATGATGAAACCCAAGCCAACCGACATGACTAGAGCAAAAAAATCATGGAAGTAGAACAATGCATGGGGACGTGTTTGGCTCTCTGGTACTCTCACAAGGGAGATAGTCAACGATATTCTACATCAGCACATAACAAAGGCGATGTACGATATTCTTATCACCACGTATTCCCAAACAAAGAACGAGGCAAAGATTCTCCATCTCTAGTATGACATCTTCACTATGAAGCAGGATGGTCACCTTCACCATGCATTCTACTCCAGTTCAAGGGTTTAAATATCGGTTTCGGATATCGTATCGATACCCTCTCAATACGATATTTCGTCGAAATTTCAACGACATTTCGCCCATATCGACCACCATTTGTGAAGAAATGACCGAAAACTACCCTCATATTCGCTCGAGATTTCGGTTCCTTGTCAAAACCGAAATTTCGCTGAAATTTCGCGAAATCTGAAACCATGCTCCAGTTTGAGAGGCATGTTCATATGTTCGAGAAGCTTCATATCTACTTATGAGTGTGAGTCGTGATCAACAAATTTTCTACAAGAACATCACAATGGGGGAAGGGCATGTGTTCCAGTTTTACTACTCAGATTTCCTCTTCTATAGTGGCATCACACGATGATGGGAGTTCAACTCAGTTCAGAGAACATGGTATCTGCGTAAGAGGAAGAGGTCTCCTAGCCCTTAATGCACATACTGCAACCGACTAGGGCACTTTGAAGAGACATGTTATCATAAGCATGGTCACCATGCATTTATTTGTGTTGTTGAATAGTTAGAAGACACCACTACGCTGGTTGATCAGAAGTATAATAATTTTGCAATGGTTTCTCAAAACGAGGTTCAATAAAATGCAAGATCTAATAATTAATTCTTAGTAATAATTCTTATATCTAGTAATTCTAATACTAATAATATACTAATAAAATATTCTAACAATAAATAATAATAATAATAATAGAAATTTCATAAATGAAAATGAATGAATTTAGATTCTAAATTCATTTCCAAAAATTTGCAGTCAAATTAACGAGTTTTTTTGCTCTCGAATATCTAGTTGACCTATTAATTTTTTATAACGTACTACTAATGCTCCTCCAACCTTGTTTGGCATTGCTACCTTCGTGAGCACATCATGTATTGATTATTTGCTTACCGCTTATCACAATATGGATATTATAGAATGGATCGCCAACACAGGAGCATCTCATCATCTCTGAGGCAACAAAGAACAATTCACAACCTACATCACCATTCATTTAGCTCAGTTTGTAGTCATTACCAATAGAATTGTAGGAGACATTGCCCTACACAGAGCAGGGAGAGATTCAGTTGATGCCTTATGGCCTTAAATGTCGGCGAAATTCGACCGAAATTCGGTCGAATTTCGGTTTCGGTCAAAAACCGATATCGATACATAGTCATATATCTTTTTCCAGGATATCGATACATATCGACCGAAATATGACCGAAATTCGGTCCATGTCGACACCTTTCGGCCGAAATGACCGAAAGTTGGAATATCTACACATGCAGTCCTCGAATTTCGGCCGAAATTTGGTCTTTGTCGGCCACTTTTGGCAAAAATGAAAAAAAAAAGTGCTGAAATGACTAGAGAAAAATATGAAATGACTAAAATTGGCTAGATTCTTTGAAATTTGGACTCACTAGGACACCTAGCTAGTATTTCAGAGTCTAAAATACTAGCTAGGTGTCCTAGTGAGTCCAAATTTCAAAGAATCTAGCCAACTTTAGTCATTTCATATTTTTCTTTAGACACCTATAAAGAAGACCTAGCTATATTATATGGATTTCATCCATATTATATTGGTTGTAGGCTCTTGATAAAGATTCTTTGGAGGCCTATAAATGGTGGCATCCATTGCACCATTTCACCACACACACAATACAAAGAGTTCTTACAACTCACAAGCCTTCTTGCTCTCTTGCTCTCTCCTTGACGACAAGTCTTGCTGTGTTTGTAACTGTCTGTAAGTACTTTCCTTATAATTTCGTTGCTATCTAAGATTAATTCTCAATTTGTCACTGCTCTAAATATGAGTTAATTTTCGATGCTAAAAATATACATCATTTTCTTTTCGACGAACGCCACCACTATTATCAGAGAATGCATGCCAAGGTGAGCAGCCATTCTATATATGTGGCATGTACTCAGCAGAACATACGATTAGGAATCAAATTATACGATCTATATCGACACTTTGGATATCTTTAATGACAACTATAGTCAATGACTCCCTTTTTGATAAATATTTTAGTACTAATTATAGTAAATAATTTCTTTTGATTGGGTACAAATTTAGTAGATTGGTTTATGGATTTTACATATCCATTTTTTCATGCTCTTATCTTCATAATATCATAATATATTACATTGTTAATTTGTTAATGCTCAAGAGGTGAAGATAATGGCTTCTGACTCTGGTTCCGACTCTCAAATGGCTGGTGGAGAGATTGGATGGAAATATGCTACTGCTCCTGACGGCAACAAGTCAAAACCTCAGTGCAAATTTTGTGGGAAGATAATTGGAGGAGGAGGAATCACAAGACTGAAACATCTCGTTGGCGGCTACGTGAATGTAGCTAAATGCCCTACATGTCCAAAGGAGATCAGAGCTGAAGTAAATGCTCACTTGGAAGGGAAGAGTGAGAAGAAGAAAGAAAAGGGGCGAAGAGATGAGGAGTTTAATGAATTCATGTTCCATAGAGAGTTCAATGTCTTGTCTGATTCCGATGATGATGATATCCAATACCCACAAGATATTCAAACAGAGGCTGAGAGAAATGCATATAAGGCAGCATTACGCGACTCTATGAGGAGCGAGCATGAGAGGCGGGAACTCGGTGGTCGTGGTGGCCTTGGACGTGTCGGTGGCAGTTCAAGGTTCCCGATAAATATTGGATCGGGAAGCGGCAGTGGAAGTGGAAGTGGTGCAGATATGGTGCCACCAAAGAAGAAACAAAAGGGCATAGAAGCATTTCTGAGAAGGAGCAGTTCCGGTCACTATGTTCCGAGCAAAGATCCAAAGCAAAAGACATTATAGGGCATGTTCGGTAATATGAGGGAGCGGGTAGGAAGGGTTGTTACAAAGTTGTTTGTTGGAGAGGGTATTCTGGCAAATGTGGCAAAGGGACCCTTCTTGCAGCACGCAATTAATGAGATTGCTGCAGCAGGAGGAGGCGTGACAGCTCCTACTCCGTACGAGATAATGAACAAGTATCTTCCCATGGAAAAAGAGGAGATTGGGGAGTATATTGCCGAATTGAAGAAGTGGCCGGAGTATGGCGTGACCCTCATGTGTGATGGTTGGACAAGCTATACGAGAAAGCAAATCATCAACTTTCTCGTATATTGTGATGGAAAAACGGTATTTGTAAGGTTAGATGCATCTGAGCATGTCAAGAGTCACAAGTACATACTGAAACTCTTGAAAGATGTCATAGAAGAGGTCGGTCAAGAGAACATTGTTCAAATTGTGACCGACAATGGGAGTAATTTCAAGAAGGCTGGTGAGATGATCATGTCTTCCAACAGGTATGGCATCTTCTGGACACCTTGTGCTGCACATTGCATAGACCCGATCCTTAAAGATTTTGGAAAGAGGAAAACCCTCATGAATGTTGTTGATAATGCACGATCAATCACGACATTCATCTATAACCATTCAAAAGTCCTAGCATTGATGCGAAGGATGTGTGGTGGTGACATCGTAAGGCCTGCAATTACAAGATTTGCAACCAACTTTATAGCGTTGCAAAGCATGCAACAACATAAGGTTGGTTTAAAGAAAATGTGTTGTTCAAGGGAATGGTTCGAGATTCCCGAGGTTCGCACCGATCAAGGAAGAAGGGCAGAAACCTTGATCAACAACGTCAATTTTTGGGACGACATTGCCAGGGCGATAAAAATTATGGAGCCAGTTGTGTCAGTCTTGAGAATAGTGGATGGTGACAAGAAACCAACCATGGGTGTGATATACGAAGCCATGCGGGTGATGAAGGAGAAAGTGAAAGAAAATGTTGGAAAAGGTTAAAAGGTGTGGTTGGGCATCATCGACGAACATTGGTCGAAAATGTTGTCACATCCTTTTCACCAAGCTGGTATGCATTTTGAATATTACGCTCTTTAAGTTAATATTTTAGCTTTATTCAGTCACCCTTAAGTACTTTTTTTGTCTGTTTTCAGCGTACTATCTTAATCCAAAATACCACTACAAGTACAACCTTGGCACTCGTCCCGAGCTCCTATCAACCCTTCAAGTTGTAGTGGAGAAATTAGTGAAGTCAAGAGACATCCAAACTCATTGCATGAATAAGGTATACAATATCATATCTTCCTAATATCTGATGTCTTCTCTTCTTAAATTTATTATTGAACCTGGTATTTTCCACCTTGTAGATAAAATACTTTAGGGAGTCCTTGGGTTCTTTTGGAAGAATAGTCACGATCAACGGTTGTAATAATACTCTTCCAGGTGTGTATTAATGTATGATCTTGAAGTATCAAGCAGTAATATTACTTATATAGCATGACTAAAATAATTTGTACCTTGGCTTGTAGGTGAATGGTGGATCTTGTATGGATTAGATGCACCTAATTTGCGACAAGTTGTTGTGAAGGTATTGTCGCAGACTGCGTCCGCTGGAGGATGCGAGAGAAATTGGAGCACCTTCAACCTCATCCACTCCAAAAGGCGAAATTCCTTAGGAGTACAAAAGCTACATGACCTTGTCTATATCCGCTACAACCTCAGGTTGAAAATGAAGCATGCAAGGGAAGGACACGACAAGCAAGAATGCATAGATCCCATCGACCTTGCATATATATTCAAGATTAAAGATGACGATGACGATGAGGAAGACGTCTTACAGAAGTGGATGGATGATAATGGCGCTCCCGTACTCGACGAGAGAGGAGGGAGACCAAATACACAGATTGCCTCGCAAATGGAGGCAAATGTCGAAGATTATATGGCTAGATCAGGGAGACATCCAGACCCAGCTGGAGGGTTGGAAAGTGATTCTGATGACTCCTCCTCCAGGTCTAAATCAAAATCCAAATCAGGTGGTAGTGGAGGTGTTGTTCCAGCAGAAGATTACATGCAAGATGAAGGGGCGACATCTGGTGGAGGTGCTACTGGATCTGGATTTGAAGGAATACATGCTGGACTTTCTGCAGGACCTGTACAAGAATACACGGGCTACCGTACAAACATACATGGTCAATATATTCCAAGTCCTAATCGAGACTCATCTGCAGAGCAAATGGATTACTGTCCATACCCCTCGTACCCGTACCCTCGGGGACAAGTCCAAGATGACACCATTATGGAAGATCTCATACCTTCGGTGGGATCATTGAGTATGGATGTTGGAGATTCAATATTTGCCGGCGGGACAACTTCAAGCCCCTTCAGTGGATATGGATCTCAAGGGTAAAATGATGCATATGATGTTTTCCCTCCCGGATATGGGCCATATGGCTATAGCAGTGGTACTTATGAGGTATTTCCGGGAAAATCAACAACAATATACCAATACCTCTTCCCAATCCCAGATTGGCGCTGGATCAGGATATGGTATATTTCCAGATTATTACCCTGCAGTACCTCCATCTCAACCCCTTCAGATGGCTTCTCCTCCTGCGGCTCCTGCTCCATCTTCTTCATCTCGAGGTTCTCACGTTGCATCCTCCTCGCATCGACCTCCGCGTGATTCTGCGGCTTCTGCCTCTTCGGGTGACAAGTATCCTAGGATTGGCTTCCTTGCACACGTGACTGAGCATGAATACAGGGAGTACTTAATGGACTACAAAACCATGTACTCCTATATGACATGGGAGGATTACGTGGAATATAGGGACACAATCAGGTCACGTTATGGAGGAAGGGATCATACAGGATACATGGATCCACCTAGAAATTCTTGGTTTGGATGATTAAATGTCATTCCTACTCTCCCAGATAAATAAATGTGGTACTAGACTACTACTAGTAGTAAGGTAGTGCATCTGTCTATGCACATTATGTGATTGAAATTTCATGTGTCATGTTACGTAATTTTGTGGTTGTGGACTTGTATAATAATAATATGAATATATGATATTTCAATTTGAAAGGCATCTATGCATATAAAATCATTGCTTTTCTTTACTTCTTTCTGGGCTTGAAGGAAAATTTCAATGTCAAAACTCAAAATTAATATTATCATATGTACCAAAATTTGATTCCAGCCAATCACCGATATGGTGACCGAAACCGATATTTCAGGCCTTGATCATGAAAACATCTTATTATTATAGTAAAAATTTGTATGTCTATCTCAATTAATGCTTGACCAACATCAGAAATCTTAATTTTATAAAAAATTGAGATTTCAAGTCATTTCCAGAATTTCCGGCCATTTCACCGAAATTCCAGCCAGTCTCCGAAATGATGATTGAAACCGATATTTAAGGCCTTGATCATGAAAACAACTTATTATTATAATAAAAATGTGTATTTCTATCTCATTTAATGATTGACCAACATCAGAAATCTTAATTTTATAAAAAATTGAGATTTCAAGTCATTTCCAGAATTTCCGGCCATTTCACCGAAATTCCACCGAAATTCCTTTTCCGGGGGTACCGAAACGAAACCGAAATCCGACATTTGAGGCCTTGCTGCAGAACATGTTATGTGCGCCAGAATTTCCTATGAATTTAGTTTCCATTAGTTAGATTACTGACGAATTAAACCACCATGCCATTTTTGTCATTTTTCTCCTATGTTTCGTTTCAGGATATACTCACATGCAGAGTGATTGGAAGTGACCGTGAGCAAGAAGACCTGTGCAGACCGGTACAGTCACCTTAAGCTGTAAGATCTTTCGTTTCTACTGACCGACCTCTACTTACCTACAACACCTTCAGTTTAGTCATTTTCCTGTACAGAAGCAGTGTAGAGACCAAGGCCTTAAATATCGGTTTCGGTCACCAAAATGGTGACCGACCGAAACATAATTTCGGTGGAATTTCGGTTGAATTCGACCGAAATTTCTGTCATTTTTTGTACTAGGACCCCCATATTTCGGTCATTTCAGCCATTTCGATCGAATTTCGATTTCGACAGGATATGGATATTCAACAGAAATTCGACCGAATTTCGCTAAAATTTGAGGCCATGGTAGAGACGCCTGAACCAGCTTGGGAAGCATCATTGTACCAATCTTCGTCGTCATCGTAAACAACAAAATACTTCTTTATCCGAGATTTAAGGTCCCAAACAAGTCTCAGATCACCAATGGGCCAAGTTCCATTGAGTTGTTGATTTTCCAATCTTTCTTGGGTATTTCTGATGAAAAATAAGCATGACCCATCTGTAGTGAAAACGATTATAATTAAGATAAAGAATCTATTTTCTGCTACTATCAAAGATGTCCGCTCGGACAATGCTTAGGACTTTTGTAATGATCAATTATCTTAGTTTTTAAGTCTCGTGAAATCCTACATCATACATTATGTGCATATATTTCCCAATAGAACAGTGTTGCTGAGTACAAATATTGTCATCTTTTTGACGTTACCAGGTCCCTCAAGAATAGAGCTGAGCTCCTCACTCCAACTGAAGAGATGGAAAAACTACATGGAAGTTTAAGAACCTTTAGCACCATACACTAGACCCTTTTGAACAAAAGTTTTGCCAAGCAACGACCACCCTTATCAATTTCCTTTTTCCCGTAATTAGATTCTAACACCGTCTGCTTTGTTTCAAAAAGAATTAGAGGCACATGTGCTTCGTATGAATCCCGTAAAGCCTTGAACCTGGTTGTCTCTCGGATCCTATAGCATAAGATCCGGCTCGTCAAGAGGAAACCGACAGAATTTGTTTCGTATGAATCGGACTTCGTTTCGAATTGTTATGATTTTCGGAAGAAAGAGAAGTAAGGATACTTACGGTGTCATTAACCTGTCATGACCGTTATTAAGACTAATTAAGCATGATTAAAGAAACTAGTAATGAATTGAGGATCGTTAATAATCATTAGTGAACACTAATTAATGGTTAGCAAATGTTAAGCATAAACTACGAAAGTTCAATCGTGATTAGTAAAAGTTAATCATGATTAGCGCTAATTAAGCGTCATTAGTAAATCTAGAATTCTATGGAATGTTCTAACTTAAACCTTAAGTTTCGGGATAAGCTTTGATCAAAACCATAGGCTAAAACCATAGGCCTCTAACCGTGGTTAAGGTATAAATCATGATTTACTAACCATGGTTAGCGGTTTTCTGAAGCCCATAAATAGTCCCCCTACCCATTCATTCTCTATGATTTCCACTACCACCACCACCCCAAGGGCTGGCTAAGATTGAGAGGTCGGGAGGAGGAGTGGGAGGCGGGGAAGGAGCAGTAGCGAAGCGCTGCCGGGAGAATGAGGAGGAGGAAGGTATGATCCTCTCCTAGTTGGTTTTGCAAGTATGCTCGAACTTGAGCTAGGGTTTTCAATTCATCTTCCTTTTTAAGCTTAGTTTCGATCCATCTTCATTTTTGATTCATTTTTTGTTGTGGATCGAAGAGAAATCTATGTAACACCCTACTTAGGTACGGGTGGCTATGCACGTCAGTGAACCCTACGATTCGTCGCACTTTCACTCATCTAAGATACGTGGTGCCTAACGATTCTCCATTGCTTATGGGTTTATTCTTTTGATTCCGCTTTTATAATTATTTTGATGGAGACATCTATGTAATACCCTACTTAGATACGAGCGGCTATGCACGTCAGTGAACCTGTGATTCGTCACATCTTCACTCACCTAACACATGTGGTGTATACCGATTCTCCATCTCTTGTTGTTTAATTATATTCTTTCAATTTCGTTGTGGTTTTCCTCTGAGAGATTTTATAGGCAACTCTTTCTAGTTTTCTTTTAAAATAAATCCTGATATAAAGAGAAACTCAGTCGAAATTTTCATAGAAATATGTCCTGATATAAGGGGAAACTCCGCTGAAATTTTCATAGAAATATGTCCCAGTATAAGGGGGAACTCTGCCGGAATTTTCCTAAAATATCACCATGTATAAGAGGAAGCTCTGCCGAAATTTTAAGAGAAAATATGTTATTCGTGTTCTTTGTATGTTATTCGCGTTCTTCGTGTTCTTCGCGTGTTCCTCGTGTTATTCGTTTGTTCCTCGCATTCTTAGCACGTTCTTAGCATTTTGATACAAAAAATGAAATTCGATCGTTTCAGGAGCGGTGAATCATCCTTTCTGAAAACGAATCACGATACAGTACTGCATACGCGAGAGAGATCTCGACTAGGTAACGAAATCCTTCCTTTTGCTGTTGGATTTTCATACGAACTTATTTTATGTTTTTCATTACGAAGAATCCTAACTTGGCTATTTTTTAGAAAATACGAAAAGTGGCTTTGCGATTTCAACTAAAATAAGGTCTAAGCACCGAATTGATGCAATAGCTTGGAAAGTTAGGGTTAGGACGTTAAAATGAGCATAAATATGAGTATATAAATATATGAGTTAATATATGTGTATATTTATACTCAATGTTGATGATTATGCAAATCGAAAGCCTAACGGAGGAATTACATCATGGGAATTGATGTGTATTGATTTGGATCCTGAAAAGGATCGTGTCTTACGTTAAGAACGAATGGGAGTAGAATTACAGGTCGGGCATGCAACCTATAGAATTGTCGGAAAGAACTTGCATTGGCGTTTCCCTACCTAGGCGGTACATCGTTGCCTTGTTGTGAAAAGTGTGTACGAAATGAATAATTTGCAATGCGTGATACCGGGTGCCAATATATTCAAGTTGAACGACGGAAGATGTGGTCATACTATGTGGAGGTACGGGCGGTTGAATAGCGGCTGGATCACGATAACATGTATTTAAAGCCGCTAGGTTATGTGATTAAAGGTTAGCATGAGGTTTTAAGCAATCGGATCCTTGAGGATGGTGTGTTTCTTTGTTTGCTAGGCTGAGGGTTTGAAACCCTGTATAAAAGGAAATAGTCAGAGTAGTATTGGAGGATTGGTTGAGGCGACGTGCGGCGACATAAGCTCACCAGATCAACGCAATCTCCAATCCCGAAGCTTCCACATCTTCGGAGTTCATGAATGGTGGGATTCCTCGGGACTAATCATGGTGTGGAATAGAAGGAATATGACTTAAATTAATAAGGAATGAACTTTTTGTGACAACAAGTTTTACAAAATTACACCATTTGTTTGCTTTTCTCTTTCGCGTTACTTAGCACTCGCTAATTGTTATCATATGATTTATGAAAAATCCAACAGATATCGGTGAGCCATCGCAATGACTTTAGCCATCCAACCAACCACATTAGTTTTACTCTATAAGGTAGTTGGTAATCTTTTATGTATTTCCTTCCATTTGATTTACATATAAATGGTTATAGTGGGACAATGTATTAGGTAAGCTTTATTTTGTGAATGAAAAAGAACTAAATACTTCTTTCTGAGTATTTTTATTTACAGTCTGTTTCTGAATGTTAGTTGTAATTGCTGAATAAATTATTTCTGAGTAGCCAGATCCAAATATGGGAGGATCGGACGACCCGTAATTGGGGTCTTAACAAATCTTACCCTTTTCAACCCCTTCCTCGAAAGGGAATGCACTTGGTTCCCAGGTTGAACCCCTCCCCCTAACACCTTTTTCCCCCATACTTTTTTGAGCAATCTTTCATTTCCTCCATCTATCTATAGGATCGACGTCCCCTTGGATTGAACACGGGTCGGGCTTAGGCATACATGCGAGATTATTCAATAACAATCAAAGGAAACCTCTTTTTGTCTGATATAGTATTAGGTCACTTCCCGAAGTTGTATAGAAAACATGGTGCGTGCCCCTTCAATCATGTTTTCAACCTGCTTGGGATGATAAGGCCTGCAACTCTTCATAAGCCGACAAGGTCGATCTCCATCCGGGTTCAAGGCCTTCGATGCCATTCTCCCACTTTGCAAGCATCTTCTTGATGCTTATAGTCTAGTCTATCATAAACCAGGTTCTTCGAAGATGCCTAGTGTTGCGTCTAGCTCTCCATAATGTTGGGTCTAGGCCCTTCCTGTGTCTACTACACAAATCTTTCTGGCTCTTTGATCTCTCTCTTTGCTATGTACAATCATGCAGGAAAGACCTCTTGTGAGGAGCTCGTCGAGCCTTCCACGGTCGATTATTAATAACTAAGCTCCACCAACCACAGCTCTCTATAGTTCAATGGCTTGTCACTTGATTCTCTTTTATGGTCTTCTTTCACTTGTTCTTCAAATTGCCACAACACTGGACCCGCTTAGTTCGCGAACTCCAGGCTAATATGAAGTGCATAGATACAAGTTTGGAATGAAAGACAATTCTGAATCCGCTTTATCTACAAACAAGGAAGCTATATGTAATGCAACTATGAATCTCATGAGGAGTTCGATCCAGATGAACGCTGGCGGCATGCTTAACACATGCAAGTCGGACGGGAAGTGGTGTTTCCAGTGGTGGACGGGTGAGTAACGCATAAAAACATGCCCTTGGGAGGGGAACAACAACTGGAAACGGTTGCTAATACCTCGTAGGCTGAGGAGAAAAAGGAGGAATCTGCCTGAGGAGGGGCTCGCGTCTGATTAGCTAGCTGGTGAGGCAATGTCTTACCGCTGGTCCGAGAGGATGATCAACCACCGACAACCACCTTGGAGAAGCTCAAGGGAATGCTTCCAGACGGAAAGACAAAGGGAGGGCCATGTCCACTACTTCAAGCAATTTTGAAGAAGGTCTGAGGATGGCATATTGTGTAACCTTACTGCCTGCTATCTCATTCCCTGTATGTCGTCCTCCGAGTAAGAAGAAAAGGTTCCTTATTCGATTGTGTTTCCTGAAAACATGTTCCTCCAACACCTTGCATCTTTCGTTAAGTTCTTTAATCATCACTTGTAATGCAGTTCATAGTTCATACTCAAACATAAGGGTCCAACGTCGAAGATATCCTTGTAATTGCGCCGTTAGGGGTTTCCATGTAATTGTTGTCTTTACTTTGAACCTACAGTTTAGAAAGGTACAGTGCATGTGTCTATGCTGCAGTTAATTTAATTGCAATTTTTTGATTTTTGAAAGCAGCGGCCCAAGTTATAAAATGGGGGGAGCAACTAGTTAGTCTAATTGAGAACAAAGAGAACCTGTATGGGCCCCTACCCCCAACGTTCTCCCACCCATGAGTCGCCCCTTCCCCAACTCTCTTCCCACCAGCAGCTCCGACAGCCCCCACTTCTACCCACAATGTTCTCCCACCCGCGAGTTCCCCATTCTTTGCTCCTCTTCTTCTCCAACCCTAAACCCAACCCTGCCTGCAATGGCAACCTCTGCGGTTCAGCCCCATCCACCACCAGCCGACTGCAACACCAACGGCCCTGCATCCCCACGTGGCACTTTGCCTCTACAGTCCTTAGATTACTGGAATTTTTTGTTTTGCTTATGGCATCATTTACTTTCTGGTAGGTTCCAGTTCAACGTCTGAGTCAGAGTAGGGCCTGAGATTGCTTCCTGCTTATCGGGAGCATTTCATCTATTTAATGCTCTACTCTCAGTTATTCATTTAAAATTTTCTTATTCATTTATTCTGCATCATCTGCATCTCATGTGAAGTCCCATAAGATATTCATCACCGGAATCTCTTGGGAAAACACAAGTTTCAGATAAATTATTTTTAGTTATTCCTGTCATTGTTGGCTTTTTTTTGCAGAAATGTAGCCTCGGTTCCCCGGCATTCAGATTTAGAGTTCCTGTCCAGCCTCGCTGGGGAAATTAAGGCCCCGCAGAAATATTGTGCCACCTTCGTAATTAAATAGTCCATGTATGTAGGGTTGCAACAAAGAGGTATCATAATAGCCTGTAAAAAGAAAAAATTGTCATGTCATTGCAATTGTATCCATGGAACTCCTTTTGTGGCAAGTATTTTCTCATTTGCTTATTATAGTGTTCGTCCCAGCCAAATCCCCCGGCTCATTTTAGTGTTCAGCACAACCAACAGTTTATTTGCTCACAAATGTACGGCTAAGCTAGCCGTTTCATTTTTTGCTAAATGTTCAGATGTGCCGACCATTTTATTTTCTGATGAATGTTTGACTCAGCCAAACATTTATTTTCTGCCAAATGTCCGGCTCCGGCGGCCGTTTTATTTTCTGCAAAATGTCTGGTTCCGCCGACCGTTCTATTTTCTGTTAAATGTCTGGCTCCATTTTTCTACTAAGTGGTCAGCTCGGCCGATCGTTTATTTTCTGTCAACTGTCCAGCTCAGCCAACCATTGTATTTTCTGCAAAATATCCGGCTCTGCCGACCATTGTATTTTCTGCTAAATATCTGGCTCTACCGACTAGGATAATAAGCCATTTTATGCCTATAAATGGCACCCTTGTGACTTTTTACACAAGTCACTCATGAAAGCATTCTTATTCGTACACGTGAGGAGTGCTTCAGTTCGCATTCTTTGTGTGATATTCTCAAACTCAAGCATGGTCAAGATATCACTCTGATTCTTGTGATAAATCGAGTATTGTCTAATCAACAACCGCCAAACATTGAAACTTTATGCTATTTATTTTGACACTGACGAGGCTTTTCTCATTTAGCAATGTTGTACACTGTGGGTTCTCTTCTGTCCATGTGATAAAAGCTTCCTTGGAGTTTGTCCAAAAGTATATATGTAGGTTAGGTTGTGCTACACTCAATTTAAAGTAACAGGATAGTAGAAGGTTACTTCATCTAAAGAGCGATAAGAGCTTCCTTGGAGTTTTTCCAAATGTATAGATGTAGGTTAGGTTGTGCTACACTCAATTCAAAGTAAGAGGATAGTAGAAGGTTACTTCATCTAAAGAGCGAAGAGGAAATCCTAGAATGGAACATTCTAGATAGTAGTTTTTACTAGCTTAGGTTTCCACGTTAGAATATATGTATACAATGTAGTTTGCATGTCGATTCCTATATTTATAGTTTCTTAAAGATTTAGTTCACAATTATCCATTAAAATGCGTACCTTGCATAGTTCGCTCCCCCTTCCTGTACCATATTCACAAAGCAGATTTCTCTTTGTTCACTTTGAGACTCCATAAATCTCAAAAAATGACCTGAATCACCGAGATCCTATAGGCCTCCAACGCACCCCATCCTCCCTAAAAAGAGAGAATCTTGTTATGGGCATGCTAAAGAACACAGATATAAAGATCACCTTCACAATAACCGATGTAAATGCCAGCCTACACCACTTGCCCTATTGTCACCACCAATGTGTCTACCACAAAAGGTACAAATGGATAGACTACCTTATCTCCATCTAAAAGCTGAAAGAAACCACTATTGGAGTGCTCATTTATCAAAGACCAAATAGAACATAATTCTGACATAGCACTTCATTCAAGCAATACGGATCTCAAAGAACCCACGATGCTAGAGGGAGGTCCAAACGAATTTCCAGACAACACAAACATATACCTTGGATAACTCAACTCAACCTTCCAAAGCCGACTCAATATATTTTCTTGGCCACAACCAAACTATCCATCATATGGCGACCAAGAAGAAAAGCCATTTGGATAAAAAATATACGATGTCACCCAATACACACCGGAAAATGATTATCTAGCAACTTCACCACAAAGACATGGGGAGGGCACATAAGCATGTTTTCCCCTCTTTCGTCTAAAAAAACTTCATTACAAAGAGATAAATCACATTAAGAAAGAAATTTGTTAAGATTTCTCCACACATACAACAACCTCCTTCTTTGGCTAAAGAAAAAATGAGGGCAACGTTAATTCCACCAAAACCAAGGTTGCATAATCTAAACACAAGTAATTCTATGGCATTCTTCTCCCCAACTTCCAAAATTTATCTAAATAAGAAGACAAGGAAACCAGCCGATCAAGAAAACGATCTGCCTTAAGCTCGAGTCCAATACAAGGCCCCTTAACATGCCCTTGAGTCAGCTCAGTCACACCTAACCAAGGCAATGCCATTCATCCACATTGGCATTCATCCTCACCTAGTGGAGATGACCGACCACTACCTTCTCGACCTTCATTACCGTGAACATGTTTACTCCCATCAAGATTGAGTAAATTAGGTGCTTTATCCTTTTCCCATTGGCCATAGCACGGAAAAATCAAGTTCGCATCACCCTTCCTCAACTAGGTCTGCCTCGACCTCTGCCTTCATTCCACCTTATGTTTCTTATTCTCCTCCATCACCAACTTCTGAAAGTCGTCTATCTCTCCAACTTGACAACTCTTGTGTATCTGTCGTCCATTAATTTGTAAGTTTGACAATCTCTTCCACCGCAAGATGTCATGTGTTCCCTTTCGATACATATGTCTTTCCTAATAGAGGTTAACAATCTTTTGAGGACCACTACTTCGTTGCCACACTTCTGGTCCTTAACCATTTTAACTAACAGCAAAGGATTTCATTATCTCCCATGGAAAAAGTTGTGATATCTCTAAAGACGGAAGAAAGCAATCAATACGAGATTGCAGGTTCAAATTCTGCCAAGTATATTAGCGACATGATGCATCCATTACCTCCAACTAAAGCTCATCAACCACAGAAGAAAAATCAACCAACCCAAGGTGATACCTGAAGCAACCCATGTCCACAATCATGAGACATGCAGGAACTATTAATTAGCCACATATAGATCCTCCCAAAACTCCCTTCTCATCGACTGCCCAATAAGGTCATAAACGCTAGTGGCTGCTACATATACCCCATCAAAGATTTTCCTATGCACTCTGTGACCTAATTCCCTATTCTGTAGACAAAAAAGGTCATTGTTCCAAGTAGTCTGAAACCCCTCAAAGCTCGCAACCGAGTTTAACACCAACTCCAAAAGCCAACTACCACGAATAGACTTCCAGGGTATGCCATCCCAATTCCTCAACTCGGTTTCTTGCAGCATCACTACCTCTGTCATCCAACACCCTGGTTGAGCACCCATTGCATCCCTTTGCTCTGTTTCCTACATGCCTTTTACATTATCGAAGACAGCCTTCAAACTTTATGGGCCCCACGTGCGCAACTAGGGATGAGCATAGGCTCGGACCTTTGCCACGCATGTAGGGCTCATGCCCAAGCCTATTTTATACAATGGGTTTTCAATTGGGCCAAGGCCCGAAAAATCTAGAAAAGTTCAGCCCAAACTCTAGGCCGAGCCATCCAAAGAACTTGAAAATCCGGCAACTTAGATAATCTACTAAGTTCCTAATTCAATGTAAATACCGTCAGCATGTACTCTTTTGATTCATTATTGGAAAGGATCAAGCTCCAGTATCTTCGTATAATTTCTCATAAATGGTCTTAGGGAAGTGTTGTCAAGCTTCAGAAATGTGGTATGCACCAGGGAAGATATGTCGTTTATGCAGTTTATAATATTTTAATTTAAAATATTAAAAACATAATAATAAAATATGATTATATAAAATTTTGACAATTTAACAAAATCTAAAATCAAAAAATTTAGATAAGGCAATATAATATATAAGATATATAAGGATGATATTACATATTTATTATTATTATTATTATTATTTATTGTAATTTTTGAATTCAATGCATATTTATACACATAAAAATTTGGATTCGACAGAGAACACATGTATTCCACAAGAAAGCATTCAATGTAATGGATCCTAAAGATAGTTGTTGAGATATTTGTTATCTTTTATTCTTTTTATGTATTATCTTTACTTTCTAACCACTTTGTGTAATTTGCCCAATAGGTTTCTCCTCTATAAAAGAGAACATAGAACCACATGAATAAACATCTCTATATCCCTCAACATAGTATCAGAGCAGCGATCCTAAATCGGAGCATGTTCCCCAGATCCTTCCCTACCCACAAGCGCTATGTGTGTCGTTGTCACCGTTCTCTTCACGATCATGCCACCTGGGCTGTAGCGGCACTCGGTTGTCGTGTGGGCCATGGATCTCCAGTCTCCACCCAACAACACCACCGCACAATAGCGCTGCACAACAGCATCGCCGCTTCATAGTGTTGACCCTGGATATGGCTTATTTGGCCTTAGTTGCTCAGATCTTGCCTATTTTGACCCATTTTTGGTCTGATTTTGCTCTGTTTTTTGTCAGTTCAGGGCAAAATCAGGCAACAAAGGACTTCGTCGAGCTTTACCGCGGACGAGTTTGTTTAGAGTTGGTTGTGTCACGAGTCTATACCAACAACCACCCTCTTTGATGTCCGTGTAAACATTCTATCATCTGTCTACGATCTCAATCGTTTACCAACCTGACAATATGTCAGAAAATAGAGTTGATATCCCATCCACATGTGCCTTTAAGGCTCTGACGCCTATTGTCAAGATGGATGGCACAAACGACCAGTTGTGGGCGCCGATCATGAATCACTTGCAGAGCCATGGTAACAAGCACGAACACAAGACAAGCCTGAAGACAAGACTGCGACCCATGCCTTACGGGAGGTCGATGATGCTTATGCAAAAAGTTTGGCTATTTGGTATTGTTTCTGTAGAAATAGCGTATATGATATTTTAAGTCAGCCCACATCAAAGGCAAGGCATCCTTGCATGAACTTATTCTCAAGCGAGGAATGAGTCGAAGATCTTGCAACCCCAGCATGATATCTTTACACCAAACAGGGAGATTGTTCACTTCATGCTCGATACACATCTCTTAAGGGTATGTTTGAGATGTTTCATATGACTGACAACCTCACAAGAGCAACACAAGACCTATCGTGATTCGGTCATGATTGGGGTCTTTCTGGTAGCACTTAACCCTGAGTATAACTCAGCTCGCTTTCAACTACTACTACTACTACTATATCGCATATGGAGGAGGCGCAACACAGACTGAGCAGATTGAGCATCCCCTCCGCCATGTCTTCCGGACGTCATTGGCTATAATAGCTTCCTGTGGTAGAGGTGACTCGTCTCCATTCGAAAGATGAGGCAAGGAAGAGGAGGCATACGCCCACACCAACCCAGTTCATATTGTCACAGATCAGGTCACTCAGAGGATGTGTGCTACTCCAACCACGGATTTCCACCATCAGCCCGTGCTACTAAGCATGTTCAGATTGTTCCTGATTTTACCAACAATCGTTATGATGACTTTGTTGCCCGTCCGAGAGAGCTCATGCCACTAGCCATAAGATCTTCTCGTTAGGCCCATTAGAAGTTGTTGTGTATGCCTCCACTGGCACTTCTGGTATTATGTATGCATTTACTGGTCGCTCTAGACCATATCCTTCAGAATGGATTATGGACTCTGGAGAGTCACGTCATCTATGTGGAGATCGCTCAAACCGAGTAGATCATTGGTCATTTTTGATGGGACGCATTCTCCTATTATTGGACATGGAGAGGTTCATTTGTCTCCATCATTGCATTTATAGAACGTTCTTCATGTGCATGCCTTCTCAATGATTTTATTGTATATCATTCAGATTACAAAATATTTACACAATCATGTTATATTTGACCCTACTTTGCTTATTTTTCTCAGGATATACTAACGTACATGGTGATTGGATGTGGCCGTCAAAGGAAGGCAATACAGGTTGACCCAGTCTCCTTATGTCGGTGCCATCTCTTTCCGTTGAATCGATTTTGCCGAATACTTGGTGTTATAAAATAGAAATGCGAAAGCATATTAGAAATAAAGAAATAAAACACAGAATAACATAGGGATTTTACGTGGAACCCTACTCCCTAAGGTGTGGGATGAAACCACAGGAGAATCCCTCAAAGGAGCGGGAGTTCTATTGAATTTCTCACCAGATACAACAGTGTGGGGGTCTATATATAGCCCCCATTGAGTTTCCACATCTCCAAACTGGTAGATGTGGGATTAAGCAACTGGATGGGGTAAGTGGCTCCTGGAGGTATCCATTTACCCATCTACAACATAAGAAGTGCACAACCAAATAGACCAACTCTCCCCCCTCAAGCTGGAGCATGCAATGCTCAGCTTGGACAAACAGAAAGAAGTCTCAACCTACGCTACATGACACTACAGACAATATCAACTCAATGTGCACAACTGTCGGGTGTTGTCGAGGACGTTGCTTCTCATGTCGTGCAGGCGAGGAGGACGAACGAGCTAGAGTGTGAGTCAAACCGAGGACTCTGACCATCGAGTTTGAAACTGCGTCTGAAGAATCTTAATCTATGAATTGTAGAGTCCGAAGAATCTGAATAGCCGGAAGTCTGGAGAATCTGGATCTTACTTGGACCTGTAACTCTACACAATACCCCTCCCCTTCTCCCATGCTTGTCGGAAAATCAACATCGACAAAGTTAGGAGAAGACAACAAACATAGGGAGAAACATGAATCACTCAATATTTTTAATAAGTCGTATTATCATTTTTCCTTTTTTTCTCGGCTTCTCTTCTCACATTTTTTAACAGTTTTTTTAAAGTTGTTTCCTTCATCATTGTTTTTACGTCTTTTTTTCTCTCTTTTTGTTTTTTTTTGCACTTTTTGTAATATATTTTTTTGCCTTTTACGTACGGCTTTTTTTAATTGTACACACATTTATCAAAAATATATAAAACCATTTTTTCATTTTTTTTAACTCTCGATCCATCGCTCCCCTTCTCATTTTTTGGACGAGCCCCTTCCCTTTCTTTCTTTCTCTTTCCCCTCACCATTTTTTTATATATTCTGCAGCCCACATTTGTGCTCAAATAAAATCTCGTCGGCTGCTTGAGCCCAGCCTTTGGGTTTATAAAAAAAACCCTTTTTATATAGCACTCGGACCTAGGGTTCCCATCGTGGGAACCCTTTCTCTTTGTGAATCGGGAGCGTCGCCGCCAATTGTGGAGGGAAGTTGTGCGCCTCCTGTGCACGATGGAAGGAGGGCGACTTTTCAGCACAATGGACAATAGGCGCACGATAGGGAGAGAGCCCGGACCTTGCCGTTGTAGTAGGAACCTAGACCCCTTCCGCCACGAGGCATCGAGTGTGACTCCTGTGCAAGAATGGTGTCACCACCTGCGAGCTGCTAGGGTGTTGCGCGGAGTGTGCTGCCAGGCACGATGGAGGAGTTCCACGACAAAGGAGGCTTCCGCGGGAGCTGTCGCACGGAGAGGAGCAGTTGTCTCCTGGAGCGACGACTTTGAGAGTGTCGCCTGGGGTGCAGGAGGTGTGGTGCGCCTCCGCTAGAGGTAGCAGGCATCGCTGCTAGAGGAGGATCTGCGGGTGCGGTAAGGGCTCGCCGCCGTCGGCTGCTGCATGGGGAGACGCCACCTATGGGGCTACCGAGGAGAGCTATGGCGAGACTGGGATGCATGACCTCAAGAGCGAAAATCGACGCCTGACACATGATGATCTAGGGTTTCATAAGAAACCCTAGAATCAACTTAAACAATACATACTACTGGTCTTCAAGTATAAATCTTCACAACCATTACAATATCTCAAATAAAGATCATAAAAAGATCTTCAAAAAATAAAACCACCAAAATTGAATCTCGAATAAAATGATGACATAAACCCTCGAAAATCGAACCCGCTCTGATAACATGTTAGAAAATATAAATGCGGAAGCGTATCCGAGATAAAGGAAGAAAACTTGGAATAACATCGAGATTTTACGTGGAACCCTACTCCCCAAGGAGCAGGATGAAACCACGGGAGAAGCCCTCAAAGGAGCAGATATTCTATTGAATTTCTCACTGGACGTAATGGGTGTGGGAGGTCTATATATACCCCCCACTGAGTCTCCACATCTCCAAACTAGTAGATGTGGGACTAAACAATTGGATGGGGTAAATAGATCCTGGAGATATCCATTTACCCATCTACAACATAAAAGGTGCACAGCCACATACTCCAACACTTGGCATCTCAAATTTGGTCATCTTCCATTGCAGAAGATTACACACCTCATCCATGCCATCTCTAGCAAGTCCAATTTTCAGTGTGAACCATGTCAACTTTGAAAGCATCACCAAGAGCTTTCCAAGTAAAGGTGGTAGTCGTCATTCATTTTGATAATGATCTGGAATTCGGTACTACACAACTGTCTAAATTTTTTAGCTTATGAGGCATTATCCATGAGATTTTGTGTCAGTATACTTCTCAAGAGAACGATGTTGTTGAATGCAAACACCGTCAATTTTTGGATAACACCAGGACTCTTCTCATACAAAGACGGGCTCCTCATTCCTTTGGGTGATGTTGTGATGACGACATATTACCTAATTAACCGGATACTTTCTATCATTCTGGGTGAAAAGGCACCCTTATCCCTTGCTTATCCTAAAAAGGGCATTTTCTCTCTTACAACTTGGGTTCTTGGTTGTGGCATTTGTCCAACTTTTGCATCCCGATCGTGACAAGCTCGCTCGTAGAGTTGTCATATGTATTATATTGGGTACTCTCATACCCAAAAGGGTTATAGGTAATTTGATCATGTACAAGAAAAGCATTATGTCATTGCTGATGTTACTTTCATTGCGTCAATCATGTATTATTCTCCTATAAGTAGTGTCGCAGAAGTTGATATTCGGTATTCAGTCGGAGGGGTCATTGAATATAGAATTCGAGAGACAATTCAGAATCATTCGATCTTGTATTTTTAAAATTATTTCTATTTAAAAATGATTTTTATACATATATTCTTATATATTTATACATGTATTATCATCAACCAACAAGAATACAAGATAAAAGTATCCATTAATAACATATATACAGAGCTTTGACATTTTTGGTAATATCATTACAAATGACAACTCTTGAGAATTTAAAAAAAATAAAATAATAAAAAATCCAGCAGTTAACTACCAGTCGTCCAGTTGGTCGAATAATCAGACAGACTATTCAGTTAGGCCTACTAAAGGTTATTCAGTCAGGACCCCCCACATCTCATAGTTGGACTGAATAGGCGACCGACTATTGCAACGCTGCCTACAAGTGACATTAAGTCCCTCTGTGTCTGAGGATGAGATGGTTTTTCCTCCACCAACACATGTACCTCGGCATGTACTCCATGCTCCAATACCTTCCCTAATATCCAACATGCCTCAGGTAAATTTGGTTTCAACTGATGACAGTAGTGGGGTGAATGATGAACATGGACATTTATAGGATGAGCAAGAAGATATATAAGATGAGGATGGACCTCTACATGAAAGTGATCCGAAGTGGCCTATTGACTTGCAGAAAGGCAACCATTCTTGTGTGCGATACCTCGTCTGGCGCAACTATCATCATATTTCAAGCAGTTTGCTGGGGGTCTGCCATTGAAATTCCACGCACATATCAAGAGGGCTTCAAGGTGAACCAATGATCCCTAGCCATAGAGGAGATGGTCACTTTACAGTCACGTGGCATGCGAAGCTTATAGCTCCTACAGACGTGTCCATTGTGAGACGCAAGTGGGTGTTTACTGTGAAGAATCGAACAAAGACAGCATAGATCGCTACAAGGGAAGACTTGTGGCTCGTGGTTCACCCAGACCCATAGGGTGGACTATCAAGATACTTTCTCTCCAGTAGATCGGGATTCTATATTATAGATCCTTCTCTTAGTTGCAGTTATACAAGATTGGCCTCAATATCAGCTCGATTCGACGAATGTGTTCCACTATGGCTACATACAGGAGAAAGTCTACATGCACCAGCCACCTGGGTTTGCTGATGAGTTGGAGTGTCAGAATGTGTGCAGACTTCATAAGGCTATCTATGGCTTTGTGCAAAGTTCAAAAGCATGATTTCAGAAGCTCTCAGATGTGATAGATCAGAAGGGGTTTGTGAGATCAACTGAGGAGCATTAACTGTTTGTTCAGAGGTCACACAGAGGTACGGTTGCTATACAAGGGATAATGCGCATGGCATTCAAGCAGCTAAGGCTTTTCTCGGTCAACAATTTGTAACCAAGGATCTTAGCAATCTATGTTACTTCCTTGGACCGGAGTTAGCGAGGAACCAGCAAGGTCTTGTGATGACACAGAGAAAGTATGTTGTGAACCTTCTCTCTGACACGAGAATTATAGATTGCAGGTCAGTCACTACTCCTATGGGCCCAAACATGAAGCTATATGATGATGACACTGAAGAGGTAGACAAGAGGAGGTACAAGGCGCTCATTGGGAAGCTTCTATATGTGATTGCCACCACGCCAGATATATCCTTTACCATGAGCAACCAAGACATGCACATATTGATGCAAGCCATATAATTTTGAGATATCTGAAGACCTCACCTGGTATCAATGTTTCGAATTTCGCAAAATTTTGCCGAAATTTTATTATCGACACTCTACCGAACCGAGACTGAAACCTCAATATGGATCCTTCCTTCACAAATCTAGGCGATTTTGACAAAAATTGGCAAAATTTCGTTGAAATTTCGAAAAATTATGAAATTGCATCATTTTTTCGTCGTCGCGAAATGAAATCAAAAGAGAGATTTAAAACCTTTCCTAGTATCAGTCTCTTGTTTACCACAGGCGCATCCCTTGCCATTACAGCTTGCACATATGCAAATTACGTGAGATGCCCCAAGGACAGAAGTCTACCTCTGGCTTTGTCATGTTCATGGGGAACTCCTTGGTGTCATCGAAGAGGAAGAAGCAGAAAGTAGTCGTCAGATCTAGCGCAAAATCAAAATACATAGCCATGAAACCATGGAGTATAAAGATGATGTGGGTCAAATCCATTTTGACTGACCTAACTATTGATGTGTCTCTTCCCATGCAATCTCCAATGCGACATCCAGGAAACACTTTTTATTGCCAACAACCCAGCCTTGCATGAGAGGACTAAGCATATCAAGGTAAACTGTCACTACACTCGAGATATGATTCAGAAGGGTCTCATTTATACCTCTCATGTTAGCTCAAGTGAACAGACGACCGATGTGCTCACCAAGGCACTAGTTAAAGGGCCTTTCCAGAGATGTTGTTCCAAGACGAGCTTAATTGAGATCTACGTACCAATTTGAGCGAGAGTGTTGAGATATTTGTTATCTTTTATTCTTTTACATTCCCTTTTCTTTCTCTCAACTCCATGTAATTTGCCCAATAGATTTCTCCTCTACAAAAAAGAATCCTAGGGCCACATAAATAAACATTTCTATTTCCCTTACCAATAGCAAAAACTAAAGAACAACTGTAGGCATAAAAATCACACACCCAAAAGTATGCATTTATATGGATCTCCAAGGAACAAAACTTGTATGGATCTCCAAGGAACAAAACTTGTTGACAAAAAATATAGAGGTGAATTTTTATTTGCATATAAAATTTCTAAGAAACACGAAATATAGTGATAGATGATTAGTCAGTTGTCGACGTTATTCGAGAATTAGAATAAATTTCAGCTAGATAAAAAATCAAAAGACAGTAAACAATTCATTAGTAAGTGTTGAGAACAATGGATAGATATGGATATAAGACAAATACCCTAGAATAAGTTCCCAAATGCGACATATACGAGAACAATGAAAAGATGCATCAATGTAAATAATGATATAAGAGTTGATTGGAAAAAATATATCAAGTTAATGTGTCATCAATGTATTATGGATTAAAAAAAGGGAGATATGGATCCCATATGCAAGTCCCTTGTTCAGATGTGTAGTCGCATATGTCGCATGATCAAACCGCATGTGTGTTTTCACTACATAATGTTGCATATGGCATATGTGCTTCTGCCAGGTGATCGAATATGCATAAGTGATCGCCTAGACCGCATTTTCAAACGCTTAGTGTTGTATCTTACATTTAAACTTATTTTAGGAAATATCTCAAGAACTAGAGGTTCATTAAACACAATATAGTATATTCACATCGATTAAGCAACTTTTAGGCGAATGAACACAATATCGATAAAATTTTTCTATGATTAAAATAAAGCATGTATTTCTTGGTGTATAATATATATCATTTTTAATAATGTATATTATACAGGGCTTCGACCCAAACTCGAACGGAAAAATCATATGGGCATAGTATATAGCATTTTAGTATCGTATATTATATTGAGCTTCGACCCAAACTCGATCAGAAAAATCATATGTGCCTATATTTTGGTCTCTGCCCACCCCTTTCAATTTTGGGATTGAGTTGGGCCAGGTTTCTAGCCTGATCGAACCAACCCAACTAAATTCATTCAACCATGTATTAGGGGTTTCAATAAAATAAAGTTTTTCCTCAATTTGAATAAGTTGTCGGTTATTTTGTATTGGACCCAATAAATTGAGATCAATTTACGATCTCAAAAATTTATATCTGTAATTTCACCCCTCTCCATATAAAGGGTTATGAGGTTAAGTTACTATAATGAATTGTTAGATTACGAAAAATTAACTTTTGGAGATAAACTCCACGATTATTTCTCTGTGTTTTCTTCAAGTGATTTTGCCCCTCATCTCCATTCTCCTCTCGTCTCTCTAAGCTTGTTGAGTGATTTCTACCCTCTTCCATAATCGCCAACATTACATTTGTATCAAGTGGTATCAAAGTATAATTCTCATGATTCAATGATCATATTGTATTTTGGTTTTAAGTTACCTAAGCCACGTAGAAAAAAGGGTTAAGCAAACCCCATATAATTATGTGTGAAGGTACAATGATGGCTAGATTTATTGCTCGAGGAAGATACGTCACGAAGAAGATCCAATCGTTACAATGCATTTAGAAAAGATAACAATAAAGAGAAAAAGAGAGCAACCTCCATCAACAAACTCTTCATTCATTCAAGTTCTGTAGCAATGACACATGGACCATCGCTAGATTCCTGCAATTTGGCTCCACAAGAAGTCAAGTTTATGGACCACCACATGTCTCCCTATGATTCCCCTGATTTTGTTTTCATTGATGACTTTGAGAAAACACGATTAATTGCACCTATGGTGTCGCAACCTTCTCTGGTACTACTAACTCGGTATTGATATCGTTATCATGTCGATACAATATATTGTCGAAGTATCAACACCATATTGTGCCCAAATCGGAACAATTTTGTGAAGAAAATGGCCTTGGAAGGGAAAATATCAGCCATCTCAGCCATAAATCTGTCACCTATCAATACTGATATATCGTAGATGTATTACGATATGGATTACTATGATGCAGACCATGTTGTGTCGTTATCTTGAACGTACACACTCCTTATTACAGTAAATAACCATATCACCCATGAATACAGGGTCGCCTTCCATCGCACTATCCTCCCATGTCACCATGATGTGCGATCGAGGCTCTGAAGATTTATGTTGTCACCTCATGCAACTTCAACCACAATCTAGGGCCTCTACACCCATCTTGACATGGCCACGATGTTAAGGCAAGCAAGATGGACTTCCCCTCGACTACTCCATCCTTAATGGTCGGTCACAAACAGATATGTTATGAACCACGACAGCAGCCATCGTTGCCCTCCCTGGTATCAACGTTGCCAATTCTACTGCCCTCTCCCCATCGAAGGGTACCAGAGCCACCTGAGAGTCGAGGTCTAACTTTCTAGAAATCCGCGTGACGGTGACACCCCACCGCTAATGCCCTCATCGCGAACGATGTCGTCGCTGCCATGCCACCCTCTCCACCAAACACCGCACCGCCCTCTTCAAGGCCACCACTACTGCCTTTGGAATATCTAATGTCGATGTCGCCCATTCCTCCGAATTCCACAATGTCGTCACCATATGTGTTGAGAAAGAGAAACACTAGGGGCCTGTTTGGTTGCAGGGTTGGGCAGGGTTGGGTTGGGCTGGGTTGGGATGGGTGAATAGTTATCTGTGAGGAGGAAGTACCCTTGTGAATAGTAACCAGGGTTGGGCCAACCCTGCCCAACCCTGCAACCAAACAAGCCCTAGAAGGGTTGAGGGAATCTCTCAATAGTGCACCTAATCCCGTAAAAGAGCACCTATTGGTTGACATGGGGCATTTCTATAGAAGTCCCTCCACCCAAAAGTTTTTATCAAAAGGCTAAAGATGGGAGTAACCAAAGTAGAAGAATTTATTTAGGTGAAGGGTTAAGAAAACTACAAATATACCCTCCATTATATAAAATCTATAAATGGAGTGATGAAATAGGAAAAAGAGAGCAAAATACTATTCCAAATATAACCAGTAGCCTTGGATCATCTTTTACAAAAGGATACTAAGGCCAAGGCATATCAAATACTTCCTATCACTGTCTTTTCAGCATTCCGTCTCCATCCACAACAATTCTTGAACCATGATTCTATAGATGTCAATAGTGATTCCAGGAAGATCATGATATCGACATGAAATCCACTTTATGCTCTATATTTGTTCTTCCAACATGGATTTGGGTACAAGAAACAAGGTATCACGTCATGCACCCACTAATAAAGCAAATCATCATGAAATAAGTTTTTCAATGCGAAGGAGAATTGGTGCAAAAACGAATTTGGGATTTCAATAAATTAAGGTTTTCCGCCAGATTAAGATTAAGCCAGTCAGTTTTTATTTTGGATCCAGTAAATTGAGATCAATTTACAATGTCAAAAATTTAGGGTGTCTAATTTGCTTAGTTAGGTGATTTCAAGGAGTCAATCTGGATTTAATATATACTATATATTTATCTATATTTGTAATGTCACCTCTATTTAATTTGGTCATGTTTAAAAATTAGATTATCAGATTACGAGATTACGAGTTCTGGAGATTTCCACCACAATTATCACTCTAATTTCTTCGAGGGATTACACCCATCATCTTCGTGCTTTTCTCGTCCCACGAAAATTAACGCATGATTTCTATCCTCTTCCCTCATCCCCAAAATCTTGTTTGCATCATCAATGCTCATCCATGTGTAGACCAACCCCCCCCCCCCCACACACACACACACACACAAATGTCCACCATTTTTGCACCACTTCTCCCTCACTTTCATTCCCCCCTCCACAGCGAACTCTCTCTTAACGTTTTCTTTCAATTATCTTCTTTTCCTCGAGGAAAGCCTCTTCGTCTCTTATAAGTAAACCGTGTCATCATCAAACCAAAGAGGCTGTCTACCTCTACATCAAAAAAACAATTCCAAAAGGCAATTGATTCCTCATTTGAAGTCACTATCTTTCCTAAAGCTCTTGCAAAAGGCAGACTAGTAATTCCCGGCCAACTCCAAAGGGATTCGCTAACTACATAGGGCCCAATTCCTAGCCCTAGAAAAGCATCCAAAAATGTACCCCATTTGACATATGTAGGAACGAATAGCAACCGCCAATTAATCCCAACTCGAGCAAGCGTTGACACCTCAGTCTACATGACAACAAAGTCAGCATGGGTATAAATCCTTCCCAATGATTCAAGAATGACACCCCATTGCTGATTTAGCAAAAGAGAGCCATATGCATATAATCTCAAAACATCAAACCATCATACTCAAATTGATGAATCACACATTCATCATGCGCCCACTACTGAATTAAGTGAAGACCAGCTACTTCTACCTATACTACCACATCACAACAACAACAAAGTCTTTTCCCACAATTAAGTAGGGTCGGCTACAAGGATTCTTCGCTTCCATTCAGATTTATCTTGGGTCAATCTTGGGTTTATATCCAAAAAAACTAAGATCCCTTCGTATAGTCTCTTTCCAACACTTCTTGGGCCGTCCTCGCCCTCTCTTAACCGGCTCAACATCCCAACACTCGCATTTCCTAACTGGTGCGCCAACTGACCCTTGCAAATGACCAAACCATTTTAAGCAGTTTTCTCGCATCTTATCCTCGATCGGGGCCACATCAACTTTGTTCTGATTGCATCATTCCGGATATGATCTTTACGTGTGTGTCCACACATCCACCTTAGCATTTTCATTTCTGTTATAGACATTCTCTACACATGTCTATGGTTCACAGGCCAACATTCAGATCCACAGATTATAGCAGGTCTCACGACTGCTTTGTAAAACTTTCCTTTAATTTTTAAAGGAATTTTATTATAACAAATAACAACAGAGGCTCCTCTCCACTTTGGCCAGCCTACATTTATTCTACTACTAACATTTCCATCAATTTCCTCATCATGTTGAAAATAAATCCTAGATATCTTTTTTGAGTCGAAAAGAGGGAGTAAGACTCAACGGTGTTCGCCCCAAAATTTTATTAAAAAGACAGAGAAAAAAACGGGAACAAGAAAACAAACTACAGGACGCACTCCACTAAACTTGTAGAATGCATCATGGAAGGAAATATCGACGATATATCGCCGATATATCGATATCGACATGGGACCGATATGGGTATCGAATGGCGATATATCCCGATTTTCAAGCATTTTCTTCACAAAAGCTTGTCGATATGAGCGATATTTCGACGATATATCGTCGAAATATCGTATCGATACGATATCGAAACGATATCGATATCGATACAGCCTTCCATGGAATGCACCCAAACATTTTTCTTATAGAACCTTTGACCCGAGAAGAGTAGCGCATTCCTGGCCAGCCAAATAGCCCAAACGATAGCAAGTGGTAGCCGCAGAACACGTTGAGGCCGCATTCTGTTCACCACCAAGGAGCTGCAAAAGGAGGGCATGTCCGTCGTAGAGGCCCATTTGAGATCCGGACCACCCCAGATTGGGGTCGTCTTCAGAAACTGGAAGAACATGTGATCAAGTGATTCAATCTCAACATCACACAGGAGGCACCGATCAGAAACGGTGCCCAAAAGCCTAGCACAACGATCTCTCGTCAACAATCTTTGCTGCCTGAATAGCCAAAAGAAGAAGTCGATCCGCTCAAGGAGGCCAACACCCCACAGGAATCTGCAGTCCCTAAGCAGAGCGTCAGAGCGCGAGGGGGGCGGCCGACAAATCACCCCATATGCCCTCTTAACAGAAAAGGGTCCCCCACACCAGACCCAATGATCCATGTGCACAATCGTCCTCCCCAACTCACGCAAGGAATCCAGTAACACAAGAAAGTCTTGAAGGCGTTGATCCGAGAAGTTAGCAGAGAACGTAGGCATCCAGTTTCCATCCGACCAGTACGAAGCAACACTCGCCAAAGCAAACAGGCGGGGAAAATGCTCATTCAAAGGCCCAACATCCATTCAATCATCAGTCCAGAAAGCGAAAGAATCCCCATTGCCAAGCACCGGCCTGAAGAGAACCTGAAGACGAGGAAGAACCCCCAGGATCCCCTCCCAGAAGGGCGTGGGAGACACAACACGGAAGCCAGGCAGAGGCGAGGCACCATTGACACCATAGATCCGACGTAGAAGGCTGCAACACAGATCATCACTGGCACCCCAAAGTCTGCTCATCCACTTCGTGAGTAAGGCCTCATTCATAACATCTAACCTCCGGATACCACGGTCCCCCTCACACTTAGGAAGCGTGACTCATCCCACTCGACAAGATGCATCCCACCAGACTCCCGCCCGACCTTTTTTTTTGACACTCAAAAGAGGGGGAGACACTCATAGGTGGGATGCACATAAGAATTTGCGCATAAGAATTCTTTTTGACACTCCCGCCCGACCTTGCCCCATAAGAATTTGCGCATCAATCTCTCCAGACGGCCACAGATCCCCTTCAGCATGAGACGAGTGGACATGAAAAAAATCGGGATCGAAGATAAATCTGCCTTAAGCAGCACCAGACGGCCCCCCTTGGATAAGATGGCCGACTTCCAGCCAGCAAGCCTACACTCCAGCTTCTCAACAACCTATAACCAGTCCGCCAACTTGGTTCTCCCCACATGCAACGGAACCCCAAGATACCCAACAGGGAGTGTACTGCAATCCGACCCCAGGGCCTGACCGCAAGAACGAGCCTCCCCCTCCGATAAACCGAAGGGAGTGTACTGCAATCCGATGACCTTGGACTTGCCAACGTTCTTAAAGAGACCAGAAAGTTCACTGAAAAGATCAAAAGCCAAAGCCATGCCAGAGGCCTCCTCCGCGCTCCCCTCGATGAAGAAAACAGTGTCGTCGGTGTACTGAAGAAGCAGGATCATAACACCATCCAGCGAATATCCTGCCGAAAAGCCACCCTCAGTAACCCGGGTCACAATACGTGCCAAACCATCCGACGCAATGACGAAAAGAAGAAGGGAAAGGGGGCACCCCTTCCTGAATCCCCGCCGCGGTAGAAAAAAGCCACCCTCCAGGCGACCGTTCACCAGAATGGACATAGAAGAGGTCGTTACACAACGCTTTATCTATGAAATCCACAAATCCGGAAATCCTCTCCTGCGCAAGGCTGACCAGAGAAACTTTCAGTCCAAAGTGTCATAGGCGTTTGTGAAGTCCACCTTAGAAAGCACCCCCTCCATCCCACGCCTCTTCCAGTCCGCAACAATCTCCGAAGCAAGAACCAAACAATCAACGATTTGCCTGCCCGGGACAAAAGCCGACTGTAAAGGTGATATAATGTGCTCAGGCGTACGGCTCAACCTTAACACAAAGACCTTCGCCACAATCAAGTAAAGAGCATTGGACAGCGCGATGGGTTTGAAGTCCTCGATGCGCCCACCGCCAAGCTCTTCGGAAGGAGAAAGATGAGGGCCTTATTTATCCTTTCGAAGCATGTGTTTCCACCGCAAAATTCCAAGATGATTTCCAGCATATCTGCGCCGACCAGATCCCAAAAGTCTTTGTAAAAAGCCATTGGAAAGCCATCGGGACCCGGAGCCCCATTGAGGCTCCAAACCGCATTCTTCGATTCCTCCATTGATACGGCATGTATCAAGCATGAAGCCATAGACAATGGCAAACTCGGAGCACCAAGCCCCGTCCACCTCCAACGCCTCACAAACGAGGTAGCCGAGAAGTCCCGGAAGTGGTCCGCAATCGCTTCACCCATCTCTTTGTCGCCGTCCACGAGCAAACCGTTCACAATCATCGATCTCATAGCATTTCCCATACCTCTCCCACTAGCCACAGTGGAAGAAAGCCGTGTTCACATCTCCCTCTCTGAGTCGTGTGCTCCTAGATTGTTGCCTCCATTCAGAAACTCGCTTCCTATCCTCATCGTCTATTCTCTTGTGGGCAAGCATACATAGGGCAAGCTCATCGCTTGACAGGTCCCGAAGGTCCTCCACGGCATCAAGCCTAGATACCTCCTCCTCTGCCTCCACCCCAACCGCACGACGCGCATTTCTGGACTCCTTGAAAGCGCATAAACGCGTACGCAAAGAAACCAATTTCTGCACAAACCTTGACGCTGTAGACCCGTAAACCGCCAAGGAGGACCAGTGCGCCACGACCAGATCTCGAAAGGAATCCTCCAGAAGCCAGCTCCGCTCATATCTGAAAAATCCCCTCGCCAGCACCACCCCTCGAATCCCAAAGAGTCGGAGAGTGGACGGACAAAGTCCTCGATCTAGCAACCACAAAAGACATGGGGAAAAGATCGAGCAGCTCCGCGGAGGCCAAAAATCGATCAATGCGAGATCGAGAGTTAGAATTCCTCCAAGTGTGGCCTGAGCCAGTCGCATCCAGCACCTCCAGATCCATGGAGTCAATAGCATCAGCAAACTCCTCGGAGCCAGGATCTTGTCCCCCCTAGAACGCATCCTATCCGTGGTTCGAAGCGTAACGTTGAAATCGCCTCCAACGAGCCAAGGGATCCCCGCAAAAGCTGACCTTGCCATCTGCAACTCCGTCCACAATTCATGCCTCTGAATATGATTACACGGCCCATAAACACGAGAGAGGGTCAAAAGGGACGACGAATGAGTGCACTCCAGGAGGATAGTGAGGACATGTCTCCCTCGGAGCTCCGCACAAAAACCGAGGGCAGAGGTCCTCAACGCCACAAGCAAGCCTCTCGAGGAACCAACGGCATCGATCGCCCTGAACTCCCAATGCCACCTGTATCAAAGGACCTCCAGACGAGGTCAGAGATAGACTGAAGCTTCGTCTCCTGCAGTAAGAAAGCATCACAACCCCACTCCCGAAACACGAACCGAGGGTTTTCCTTTTATCCGGGTCACCCAGACCCCTAACATTCCATGAAAGAACCTTCATTGGGAAGACAATTTGGGACCCTGAGTGCGAACCACTCCTGCCACCTCTGCAAGTCGTGCTTTCTGCTCCGAGTATGGCGAGAACACCCTAAGATGAGGCCTTGACCTCTGCCTTCTCCTGTACTGCTTCCGGGACTTCTTGTTCGTTGCATTGTCTCAGAAAGACACCTCTGTAACTACTCGATTCGCTTCCAACGACAAACCGGAAGACACCTCTCTAACTAACTGATCTCCCATTCCCGCACCACCTTCCGACCGCTCAGCAAAGGTTGATGACGCAAAAGAACGTGAGAGCGCCCCTCAACAGATACCAGAGGATCAGCGAAGCAAACCTGCGGCTCAAGCGAGGGAACCTCCAACCCCCCGCGAGCCCTCCATAGCTGGGGCATGAAAGCAAAGGACGAAGTCCAGTTCGAAGGCACAACCGGACCCGAGAATCCCACAGAGCCCGAAGTACCAAACAGTACATAATCGGATCCCTCTTGACAGAACCCTCAGACGGGTCTGAGAGCCCGACCACGAGAGGGGAAAAACCCACGAACAAAGCACCTGAGACTCGGAAGGTACCCTAACGCCCCACTTTCAGCATGCCTCGAAAACGAGGAGACCGAAAGTCCAATCACCCGAGACTGGTCCACCAAAGGACGTCGGCCAAACCTCCTCCCAACACGAGCCCGACGTGCCAACTGCATGGAACCCAACTACCAAACAGGAAGACGAAGCATCATCTGTCGACGCCGGAGAAACCGGTGGCAGCGGAGGATCGAGAAGTTGCAACTCCACACGAAAGCAGAACCGGCCGACATCCAGGGCCGCGGAGAAGATCGAGTCTTTCAGAAGAACCACATCCATACTGTTGCAGTCCATCAACAAGAGCGTGACTACCGGATCAAACCACGGGCGCAAGCCATCCTCCAGCACTGAGACCATCGAGCCCCAACGTCTGAGGGTCGGCCCCATGCAGGAAACAGAACGAGAGAGGAAGGGGACGCCACGCACCCGCACTAAGCACCTCGCAGAGTCACACACGACCCCATCCGCAAAACACAGTACTCTCCAAGAAATCACACCCACGCCGCCAATAGAGAGAAGGCGGTCTTTCTGCGACGAAGAAAGACCATGGACACAGCACCTACGATCTTCCAGCAACACCACGTCTCCTGAGAACTGAGCGCTAAAAAGATCGTAAAGATAGGCCTGCAGAGACTTCACCGAGATGCAGCCCTCCAACGAAGACCCGATTAGCGCACGGGGCACATGGCCCGCCACAACGGAAGCATATGAGAGAAAGCCTCACAGCCCACCACTAGCAGACGAAGACGACTTAGCCTCAGGCCACCGCATCGGCCCACGACCCAAAGCGATAGGGCAAGAGACTCGTCGGTGACCCAAACGCCCGCACCTGAAACAACGCTGATGAGGAACTGAGCAGGACGGCGCCAAATGCCCACGAAGACCACATCTGAAGCATCATTTTCCCGGCTTCTTATGGGGGATCTGCACCCAATCCCCTCCATCACCGCGCGTCGCCACACCACTGCCTGCCGCTTCCAAACCGTCGCCCACCCCGCTCCGCACCACCCATCGCCGCACCATCGCCACAAGTCAACCAAATAAATCCCAGATATCTAAAGGAATCTCTCTTCCGGATGTTATCGACACCAATCTTCACCTCGATTCCTTCACCATTGCTTCCATCAAAGGTGCACTCCACTATACTTCCACATCAAATCGCACATAAATCGCAACACATGACATTTACATAATTGCATATAAAAACAGTTAAGAAAACAATTGTAGAAATTAAAATCCTAAAAAAACTCATAGAAACATAAAATCATGAAAAAAAGAAACATTCAAAGCCTCCATACATGTGTATACTCGTAAACTTGTTCGTATATATACACATATGACCCAATTCTTCGTAGGCACTTCAAATACCTAAATATCCTAAAATATTATATATTACACCAACATATCTATAACAGCTATATTTATATAAATAAATAATTATTATGTAAATATATTTAACTATGATAAAACTTATATACAACATTATTTATCCACATTACATATACATAGTCATATTTTTATATAGTAATATATGTGTATCATAAATTAATCTATATAAATTATATATAACAAAATATGATTTAGTGAACATTTGAGAGACAATAAATTATATAGTCTTACATAAATATATTTTGAAAATATTATATCTAAAATACAATATAACTATATATACGTAAACATGCATCTTTAATATATATGTGTGTGTATTAATTGATATATCTGATAAACATGAATTAATAAATATTTATATAAACAAATAAACTTTATATATTGTTTTCATGATAAAAATATTGAAAATGAGCCAAACGGTGACTATATGGCACATGATCCCCCCCCCTCTTCTATTCATTCAATCACCTTTTCCCCTATTTAATTCCAAAATTTACCCCTCCTGCCGCAATAAAAATAACAATATTGTTAGAAAATAAGAATGCGGAAGCGAAAGTGGAGAAAAAGATAAACAAGAACAAACATCAGGATTTTACGTGGAACCCTACTCCGTGAGGAGCAGGATGAAACCGCGGGAGAAGCCCTCAAATAGGGCGTGTTTGTCTATTGACTTTCTCAATGGATACAGGAGATCTGGGGCTCCTTATATAGTCTTCCCAGAGCCTCCAAGTCCCACCACTAGGCGGTGTGGGACTAAACACTGGATGGGGTAAATGGATCTTCTCCAGGATCCATTTACGCTGCTACGTCGAGTCTGAATCTTGCACATGAAGAATCTTCGTCTGAAAATTTGGCCAGAGGAGGTGTGGTAGGAGGCGCGCGCGCGAGGGAGGACTCGTTGGAGGTTACTTCGAAGCACGGTGCGCGCGTTGCGCTGCAGATCGCAGCCGCCTTTCTGTTGACGATGGAGGTTGCTTCGGTGGCGATGGAGGGCCGCTCGGTTCTGGAGAAACTCCAGAAGCTTCAGATCACCGCATAGCGGCTTTGTTGACGGGAACCGTTGTAGATTAAGATGCAGCCTGCTGCAGAATCGAACGCCGCCACAGGCCGCTGCAGATGAGCCTGAAGAAGAAAAAAAAGCGGCGTAGACAAGATCTTGTGTTGATAGGGTTTCGACGTAGAAACCCTATAACTTAGAACAAATCCGAACTTAATAATAACAACATCCAAAAAATCGAATCTCGAATATGAACATGAAATCCTCGAGAATCGAACCCGCTCTGATACCATGTTAGAAAATAAGAATGCGAAAGCGGAATAGAAGAAAAAGATAAACAAGAATAAACATCAGGATTTTACGTGGAACCCTACTCCGTGAGGAGCGGGATGAAACCACGGGAGAAGCCCTCAAATAGGACGTGTTTGTCTATTGACTTTCTCAATGGATACAGGAGGTCTGGGGCTCCTTATATAGTCTTCCCAGAGCCTCCAAGTCCCACCACTAGGCGGTGTGGGACTAAACACTGGATGGGGTAAATGGATCTTCTCCAGGATCCATTTACCCTACTACAACTCATGACGCATAAAATGAATACTCCAACAAATACAATTGGGGGACCCACTTTCCTTCATTTTTAAACCCACAACATGCCAATATTTTTGTTCATGTACACCACCACCCAATTTTTGTTTAAAGAGTAGCCCCCCACTTCCCATCACCTCTTGAATTTAACCCTTCCAGCAAGACCCACTTCTGTAAATGGTAGCCCAAGCTAATACCTTCCTAAAAGTGCGACCCACTTGAGTCTCTCCCAAGTTCTCTCTCTTCTTCCCAATATAAAAGCCGATCATCTTCGCCCCTTCCTCGTTCAGAACAAAAATCATCAATTATGGTGGCCCCTCCTTCGTTTAGCATGACACATCACATATTGTGTACCATGCAATCTGTCTGGCCATTGCCCCATACCTTCACTCTCCCCCCCCCCATTTGGCACATGAGTGACGCATTTCAAGGTATCATGGGGCACGAGCGGATGAGCCTCCCCATCGAGTCTGGCGTACATACGAGCCAGGTGGTGGCCCGACTTCCACATAACTGACTTAGCGACTTCACACGTGTGGATTTACCGCCCTCATCCACTTGATGAGTGATGGTCATCGACCCTCAAATCACAACCTTGTCGCCAGCCTCGTCATTCTCTTCTTCATGCATGACCCTTATTACACCCATTAAGCTCCTCAACTATGACGGTTGTCTATCCCATTCGCCCTCGCTATAAAACTCGACCAGCACAATCGATCTAGAGAGGAGGCGAGCACAACCAAATAATGGTCAAGGCCAAGTATGCAGCCTTACACTTGATTCTTTGAACCTCCATGAGAAACAAATTTACCATCCTCTAAAGCTTCACACCATGAATCCAATGCCATCAACATCGCAATCAGACCTTTGTAGCCCTTTACAAACTACCCAAAGGGTCTAGCCAAAGGGTTCGGTTGCAAAAGATTTGCAATATTTTTTAATTAAATTTCAGTCAAAATAATTTCATTTCTTTCCCAGCTTATTTTGGATCTATTTGCATTTACATCAAACTTTGCTTATATATTTTACAATTTCTCCTATTTTTGAATATATTGGTCTGGCAAATTTATAGCATCACCACTCCTTTCAGAAATAATGTGCAGTTAATTTCTAATCAATTTATTATTATTTTATCCCATAATTTCAGACTAAATGGTCGATTATCCCATAATTTCAGACTAATTGGTTGATAACACGTCTCTTCTTTTTTAGCATTTTATGGATCTAAAAATTCGGAACATTTTCAAAAAAGAAAGCCAAAAATCAATATAATGGTTCGAACATTGTGGCACAAGCTCCATTGCATTTGAAACATAAAAAATTTATATACTATCTGACACAAACACTGTGTGAATCGGAATTGATCAAATTAAACTGCGAAAATTCTTTGTCTTTGTGCTATATATCAAACTTGCTCTATATATCTCAAATAATTGGGACCTTGTTTGTTCTAAAAAAATATTTGATTAATCAAATTTTCGATCGTTTTCACAATGAAACATTAAAATCACTTTGGAAAGCATCGAAAAACTACATTCATCAGCCTTAAATGACACTCATCCCACTTCCATTGTCTCAAAGAGGGGATGTTTCACCTTTCATGGTTGCACCTTTCCAACTTCTGAAGCGGAAGCAGTCCTCGTTTCCATAGTCATGAACCATTAGTGCATGTTGCATCACTAGCCAACCAAAACAATATACCAATTTTAAAGAAACTCTTCCAACAATGAGAGAACTCCCTATACATATAGGGACGGGGCCATGCACCTCAACAATGACGTCTATCAGATCCCTCGACAAAATACCATCCGAGGCCAGTGTCCACACCTTAATAACCTCCAGGAATGCACACACTCTCGAGATTTCAACATTTTAAAGGCACTATACCTTACATTGATGGTGTTTGGATTCAGAAACGTGCCATCACAAACAAGTAGTTGTGCCACTTAACCTGCATAGACAAAGCACCACTATCATCTTAAAGCAGCTTCTAAGCTTGTCAGGCCGAGTCCAAGGATGCATACCACCGGTCCTTTGTCTGGTCGAGTCCAAGGATGCATACCACCGGTCCTTCTAATGTCACCATGTCCCTGAAAACGCATTGTGGCTTGAGCATTGACCCAAGCATCAAGGTTGTTAATCCATAAACACCCTGATTTCCCCATATATTCTCCCACAAAAACATCATTGAGAGAATGACTAAATGGATATGTCAAACCTCGTCCACAAGCACATGGACCTTAGCAGTTGTCGGTCTTCCCACGATAAATCCCATGGAGTTGTGACACAACAAGGAAAGGTAACCTCTACAAAATAAAGGAAAAGCATCGAACCGACCCCAGGTGGAAACGAGAAACACTACATCAAGACTCTACAATGTCCCCACAAGATGCAAAGAATCCCCTTGACCTTCGACGCTCATCTATCCAAGCTCCACATCCACTATTATCCTCCTAGAGAGCGTCTAGACTCTACAATGTCCCCACAAGATGCAAAAGAGCCCCCTAACTGCCTCCTTCGGCTTTCTTCTATCCAAGTTCCGCGTCCTCTATTACCCTCCTAGAGAGCCTCTACACCTACTTCCACCCCCTTCACCATTGTTCTCCCCCATCTTATAGCACCTTCAACCACCCTAACCCTCTTACGCTCCTACGTCGTTCTCACTCTCGCCCTCTCAATCAATTTATCTCACATTCCAAAAAGTTAAACCTATTTTATTCATTCTAAGCATAAGGATGTCTTGTCATGTAAAATTTATAGGGAGAGCTTTAGAACCATGTGTCATTGCTACAGAACTTGGAATGAATGAAGAGTTTGTTGATGGAGGTCGCACTTTTTTCCTTTATTGTCATTTTTTCTAAGTGCATTGTAATGATTGATTCTTCTTCGTGAATGAATGTATCTTCCTTGAGCAATAAATCTAGCCATCATTATACCTTCACACATTATTACATGCGGTTATTTAATCCTTTTTGCTATGTGGCCCAGGCGACTTACTTTTAACTTAATCTGTCAAAATACAATATGATTATGGAATCATGAGAACAACGCAAAATCTATACTTTGATGTCAAACTCTTTACTCCACTTGGTATCAGAGCAACGGTCCAAGACCGGAGTTCTGACCTAACTCCATCCTGCAGCCACCTTCAAGGCTCTCCACGTGCCTGCACGAATCCTTCTTCCTCGCCTAGGGCCCCGCACTTGCTCTTCTAGGGTCATCGCCATCAACTTAAAGGGTTTGATCCTGTTGTAGCCTCCTCTAGGGCCATCGCAGATGCTGCACCAGCCCTCCATGGCCTTCAAGTTGCCGTTGGAGCCTTCTAGAGCAGCCGCCAGCCCTCCAAGGCCGTCGTTGTTGTCGTAAGGTCCTTGTTTTTCTCCTGAACAGCTGTGGAGCGTGTTTTCTAAAACCTCTTACGCGTCCAAACGTAAGTTTTAGAGCATCTTTTAGCCCTCATTGTATACTTAGTTGATCAATAGATCTCCTTCATCTTTAAAGACCACCATGGCACCTACTTCTTCTACCGAGACAAAGCCCCTTGGCCACAAACATGATGGTGCAACGCATAACTATCAAACATAAGGGCACAAAAAATTGAGTGCTTCGGTCCCGATCTTTCTTGGTGTTCATTGGTGGTCAACGAAACCCTACAACATGATTCAAGATCCTCTATATAAAAACGAAAAAGAATATGACAAATGGAAGACAGACAATTATTTGGTCATCAACTGGATGACCAACAACGTTGAGGCACAAATTGCCTCGAATCTTCTATACAAGAACACATCCAAGGAGATGTGGGGGATCTTGAGCAGACAAACTCCCAGAAGAAGGCAAAGTCACGCCTTACAAACACTTATAGGTGGATCTGGTCTGAACCTCGTGGTGATTCCACCCATGTTGAGTATTGCATGCATCTCACTAGCCTATATGACGAGCTTGCGGTATTCAGCCTTCATGTTGTACCAAACATGTACAAGAACGTTCAAACTGGCAGGTATATCATTTTCTTGATAGCCTGCATTCCAGGTACCATGAAGCAAAGGAGCAATTTCTTATATCGGATACATTGTCAACGGTGAAGGCCATTTTCTTACTGTCTTGAGGAACCGGAGACATCCACTGCCCGGTCTCTCCTCTTACCTTCAGCAGAGAGCTCTGCGCACATAAGCTCATATGAGAAAGGAGGTCGATACAGCTTTCAAGGAGGATGTGGTCGTGAATCAAGTCGTGACCGTGGACGAGAACCTAGACGTAGATGTGACTTTGATCGTGGCTGTAGGTGAGATTCTACTGATCCTCATTTTCCACAATGCACTCACTGTGGTCAGTGGAACCATCCGTCTGAACGATGCAAGCAGAAGTTTAAAGTACCTCCCTATCACACCAATAGTGCCTATGAAGATGCCTACGATATGGAAGAAGCGTCAACTACAACAACCCCCAAAGGCAAGATTGTCCATCTCAATGGCGCATATTACTCTCGTCTGATGCAGATTCGCCAGACTCATGGGACTACTACCTCCAATGTTACTACCACTGCTTCCCTAACTACTCCTACATGTATAGTAGCCAACTTTACCATCATTCCTGCTCCGACTTGGATTATTGATTCTGACACCTCTACTCATCTTACTGGAGAAGGCAGTCTGCTAACCTCCTCCATACTATCTTCCTTCGTGATGTCAGTTCGAGTCGCCAATAGGACTCACTCACTTGTTACTATTATCAAAACAAATGGAGTTCTCCTCGAAGCTTTGACCGTTTGGGTTCATTGTGCTCCCGATTTCCCTCTTAGCTTATTATATATTCATAAGCTTTGTGTTGAGCTTACTTGTCATGTGATACTTAATGAGTCGTTGCTATTTTCAGGACATCCGGATGAGGCAGATTTTTGGAGGGGGTCATGAGAAGAACATATATTATCTTGACATACCATCAGATTTCAAGTTTGTTTGTGTTGCGTCCATCTCTGAATACCTGCTCCTATGGCATTCTCGCCTTGGTCGTCCCTCAATCAAGGCTCTCGCCATGACGTTCCATGAATCCTCTACTATGAATCCCTTTTAGTGTGATGGCATGTAAGTTCCAGAAACAACAAGTTCAGTTTCTATTCGTATTGAGTTTCGTAGTACTACTCTTTTCGATCTTGTTCAGTGTAATGTTTAAGGACCTTGTTCGAACGTTGAGCAGCCGTCAACATTTTATTGTCTTTCTCGATGATTAGAGTAGATCTTCTTGGGTGTATCTTATGACGCAGCATTCGAAAATTAATAAGATTGTCAGAATTTCTTTCAATACGCAAATACATCTTTTTCTACATGTGTTAAGATCATTCGAATTAACAATGCTCTTAAGATCCCTCAACAAGACTTGGCACCGTTCTTTGCATCTCAGGGGGTTGTTCACCAAACCTCCAATCAGTAAACCTCCAAGTAAAATGGGGTAGCGGAAAGGAAACTTCGACACTTGCTAATATTGCCATGCCTCTCCTTAATCAAATGAGTGTTCCTAACCACACTATTGAAGGGATGCTATCCTTACTGATATCTATCTCATCAACAGAGTCCCTTCTTCTGTTCACAAACGAGGAACTCCATTCTCTTTACTATGACCTACTGAGTCTCCTTTTCCTCTACCTCTACGAATTTTCGGATGTATTGCTTTTGTTCATAACTTCCATGCAGCTGACAAATTATCACCTCGGGCTATCAAGTGCATCTTTCTTGGATACTCTCATACTCATAAAGGATATTGGTATTATGATCTTGTTGGGCATCAATATAATGTGTTTGTCGATGTCACATTCTTAACTTCTTTGAGCAAGCAAGCTTCTTCACACAGGTTTTGGGAAACATCCCATTGGTCCTCCCTCCTGCACCAATCGTTTATACCCGTAAGCATACCCACTTCTGCACCTTTGTATGTCCATTTACATGTCTCTTTTATGCAGGATGATATAACCATTTCAAGTGCTCCCACCACTGCTACCCCAGATGTACCCGAGGAGCTTGTATCTCTCCACAAGCAAAAGAAACATTGTACGTATCACCTTATGTCACATTTTACTTTTATTGATGGTTTATGTAGCTTTGACAAGAGGTTTGTCGATGTCTTGAATACTATTTCTACCCCAGAGATCGTCATATTACGATGCAGGAACAGAATTGGTCACATACCATGGATGAGGAGATGCATTTTCTATACTATCATAATGAAATAAAAGAAGCAATTATCTTTAAATATAATATTAAGCATATTAGAATAAGTTTTCTTTTCAAAAATCAAAAAATTAAATATCCGTATGTAAAAGTTGGTCGACTAGTCGGGTTGTGCTTTCTCTTTTCTGAAGTTAGTCTTCACGATCACTCGCTTCGCACTTCCCAGGCTCAAGTGAAGAAGATGCTCTCGGGTTCTACTTCCTCTATTGTTCCTTGCTGAAGGCGCGGGCAAGCAGAGGAAGGTAAAGATCCTGTGCAATGCCATTCTAAGTGGTACCATCGCCGCTTCGAAGATCAAAACTAGGGTTCTCTCAGACATCAACATACGTCAACTAAATTCAGCTATCTTGTCCAAGAGGAATAGCACTTCAAACTTGAGTAAATGCCTTTTTGAACCACTTGGTTAGCTCCCCAGTGGTCAACTCTTTGGTACCAGCGCCAATCTGAAAACAAGAAGCTTTCCCAGCGCGTCAACCAAGGCAATTTCATCCGTCAGTAGTCTGACTGCAGAGCGACTGGTGCGAGAAACTCAGATGGATTGTCTGGCAAGCCTCTGTCTTAGCAGTTTGACCCGTTGAGACGTTTGATTCTCTATACTCAAATTGAATGCCAAGGGATCAGAGAATATCCCCAATGAGGAAGGAAGCACGAGTCAGGGAAGCAAACAAAGAAGAGGTAGACCCCAGACCTCAGACCTCACTGCGAAGAAGACTAGCCAATGAAGAGAAGACATGCCTCGTTGTTTCTGAAGAGGTGCGTATAGCTTCATCACTGTGAAACTGGGATCCGAAGTGGAAGACATCTTATCAAAGGGGCTCTATCCTCCAGAAAACAGGGGATTAGGGCTCGCAGCTTTCAAGGGTTGTCCTCTTCTGTCTAAGAATGTTAGGAATGAAAGTCGGTAAATGGATCCCAGAAGGTGGGTGACGGTTCGAGAAATAAGTGGATCAACCATTTCTTCTGACTCTTTTTCAATTCAAGTAGGTCAGCTCTCTAGAATTCACAGTAGGCCTGTCATTATTAAAAAAAGGTCAGTATTTTCTTCTTCAAACGTGGTTATGGTGGCTCCTCTAACTAATGGTTGATTAGGCCTTGTCGAGTCGACTACCCCCTCCCCCCGACTCGCCTAGTCGGGCCGACTAATCGGCCTAGTCGACCGGCTTCTGAAACAGTGACTGCATCCTTTTTCTTGCTTCCCATCTGACCAAAAGAACCTTCTCATCAAGGCATCCAATCTCTTGCGAACCCTACTAGCAATAGTCTTGTAGAGCAAAAGAATGTCGGAATAACCGAGAGGACATGCTTGAGCAAGATCAACTTCCTCCCTTAAATAGGATTGGTGTCTTCCAACCAGCCATCTTGGTCTTCAGTCTATCAAAAATCGAGGCAAATTCCTTCGTAATGTCCCGGAGCTACATAGGACCTTGAGTAATGCAGAATGGTTTTTTACTTTAGTAAATTGTTTTTTACTTAAGTAGTATGGCAAAATCGCATGTTTGAAATGCAACACACATATCGCAATTTCCAAATACGGTGTTCCTTTTACTTTCTTTATCTTGAATTTTAAAAAATAAAAAAATTAATATCACATTTAAGACATGTGATGTCCATTTTTTAAATTTTTAATGGATGCCGCATGTCATAAATACGACATCCATTTTTTACTTATTTTTATACATGTCACATTTAGGACATGCGACATCCCTTTTTATTTTTTTAAAGTCCAAGCTTTGCAATAGTGCAGATAACACATTTTCCAAATGTGATATGAGTGTCGCATTTCAAAAATGTGATATTGATGCACTACTGTAGAGACTTATATATGTTACGTTTTATTGTTCCGTAATTTCTATTTATATTTTGTAAGACTCTGTAATTTACCCAAGGGTTTTCTCCCTATATAAGAGACCCGAGGGCTCTATGGAATAACATATCAGAGAATCGATTGCTCTAACATGGTATCAGAGCCAAAACACTAACCCTAGGGTTTCCTCCACCTTCCCCCCCCCCCCTCCCTCTCTTCTCCCGCCGCCACAGGGCCCCCAGCCCTCCGCCAATCCTCCAGCCCTCCGCCGAAGGGCTCCCAGCCCTCCGCCAGGGCTCCAGCTCTCCGCCGAAGGGCTCCCAGCCCTCAGCCAGGGCTTCCATCCCTCCGCCAGGGATCCCTCCCTTCCAGTCCAGGCGCCGCCAGCCCTCCGTCGAGCCCCTCCGTGCCGCCCCCGATGCCGCCAGCACTCCGACGAGCATCTCCAGGCCGCCAACAGTGCCCAGCCCCACTGCTGGGTACCCCTAGGTGCCGCATATCTCTTCCGCTAAAGCTTCCATAGCCACTACTCGTCCTCGGGACGGCTCACCTTCGGTCGGTTCCGGATAGATGATGGATTCAAGTGCATAACGTCTACATGTGCACTTGAATCCTCACATGTCGTGGTAGACACCAGTTTCTTGGTCTATCATCCCTAGTTGTTCTTCTCCGGCAGTATGTCAGATCAAAAGGTCGATATGCCCGCCATCGGTGCCTTCAAAGGTTCGGCACCTATCGTCAAAATGGACGGGACGAACTACGAACTGTGGGCTATGCAGTTCCTCAGTCTCATGAAGTCGTGTGGTAAGAAGCATATTCTTACCGAAGATGAACCGCCGGAGAAGACAGGAATATATGCCTCATGGGAGGCCGATGACGCGTACGCAAAAGTCTGGTTGTCAGGTACGCTCACAACGGAGATAGCAAATGATGTCCTTCATCAACCCATCGCCAAGGCGATGTGAGATATTCTGGCCACAACGTACTCCCAGGTACGGAACGAGACCAAGATGCTGCAGTTGCAGCATGATATTTTTACCACGAAGCAAAATGGGAGGCCTCTTCATTCTCTGTATACTTCTCTTCGTGGAATGTTCGAGAAACTTTATAGCACAATTCCACTCACAGCCACGCCGGAACAGCAGAAGACGTTCCGCAACGCTACTATGGTTGGCGTCTTACTTGCTGCCCTTGATCCTGAATATGAGGCAGCACGCTCTCAGATCCTTGCTGATGCCACCATTCCACCAATGGAAGAAGTCTACAGACGACTCAGTCGTGTCCCTGTTGCATCGAACACCACGACTACACCTCCCTCGGCAATGGCTGTCTCCAGAGGACGAGGTAGTTTCTCCTCATTTCGTGGCAGAGGAAGTGGTGGATGTGGCCGTGGAGGTCGCATACGTTCTACGTGCTCATTCTGTCGTCGTACTGGTCATTCGGAGGAGACATGCTATTCCAAGCATGGCTTCCCTCCTTCTGCACGTGTCGCTGATCATGTTCAGGGTCCACCAGCATCTACTCTAGATCACAGGTTCGAGGAGCTAGTGGCACGGCTTCGTGATATCATGCCACAGTCATCATCAGAGGGTGCTGATGCGTCTGATGTTGCGGCTTCAGCATCAGCGAGTACATCTGTCTCAGCCAGTGCCTCAGGTAGTCCATCCGGCTCATATCATAACCATGATCTCACAGGATGGATTGTTGATTCTGGAGCCACCCATCATCTCTGTCGTGAGAAAGAGATTCTACAGTCCTATAGAGCTGTCCAGTCTGGTCATTCTGTACTCATTGCTGATGGCACTCATTCCCCTATCATCGGTCAGGGGGAGACAGCTTTGCTACCATCTATGCACTTACAGAATGTTTTACATGCACCAGAATTCTCGATGAATCTTTTATCTATTAGTCAGATTACACGAGATTTGCATTGTCATGCTATTTTTGACCCATCGTCTGTTATTTTCAGGACATACTAACGGGCAAGGTGATTGGCTGTGGTTCTGAGCACAATGGCCTCTATCCTCTTGTATGGAACTCTTATGCTGGCGTCTCACTACATTCCCAGGGTTCTGTGTCTCCGTATACCTGGCATCTTCGATTCGGTCACCTGCCACTACAGAAAATGCGTCACCTCCTGCCTCAGATTTCTCCGAGTTCATCCTTTCGTTGTGAAGCTTGTCAGTTAGGGAAGCATCATCGGTCCAGCTTCCCCAGTCGTCAGAGTCGGAGCAGTCGCTCCCCATTTGAGTTATTTCACATAGATATATGGGGTCCCAGCCGTGTCCCAGATAATCAGGGGCACAGGTTCTATTTAGTTATAGTCGATGATTTTTCTAGAGTGTCCTGGACTTTTCTTCTCAAAAATAAATCCGAAGCAGGAAGCGTTATTCAAAATCTTATTAATGAAGTTCAAAATGTTTTTTCGTCTACTGTTAAGTATGTGCGTACTGACAATGCATTGGAGTTCTGCACTCGTTCCCTTGCTAGTTTTCTTTCTTCTAAAGGCATTATCCACCAAACAACATGTGCATACACATCTCAACAAAATGGGGTTGCAGAACGGAAACATCGCCATTTCCTTGATATTGCTCGCACATTACTTATTCAGAGTTGTGCCCCATTATCTTTTTGGGGGGATGCTATTCTTACAGCATGCTATCTGGTCAACCGCATGCCTACAACTGTTCTTGGGGAAAAGTCTCCTATCTCTGTTCTCTTTCCTGACAGAGATTTGTTTACTCTTACACCTCGGGTCTTTGGCACTGTTGCTTTTGTCCACCGCTTGTCTCCAGGACTTGATAAGCTTTCTCCTAGGGCTATCAAGTGTGTTTTTGTGGGCTATTCCAGGACACAGAAAGGATATCGTTGCTATGACCCCGTTCATGACAAGTACTATGTGAGCGCTGATGTTACATTTTTCAAACCTGTCATGTATTTTTCTCCTACAGGTGACAGATTGGTCTCCTCCACGTCCACAGATTCTAGTGTCTATGTACCGCCACCTCCAAGCCTGGGTCAATCCTCTACTCTACCACCACCACCACCACCACCACCACCTTCAATTGAACATTTTCCTAAGTTCTATACAAGGCGTACAGGACCAGCTCAAGCTACATGTCAACCATCCAATACGCCTCAGGTATGTTCTGATGTTATCACTAATGATGGGTTAGAAAATGCACCAGTGCAGGAGCCTCCACAGCAGGACGAGGATCATCCGGTTGACACAATGATAGATGATCTGGATCGGCCCATTGCTCACAGGAAGCAACGAAGACAATGTGCTTCATATCCTCTTGCCTCTCAAGTCTCATTTCATCGTCTCAATGGGGACTTCCAGAAGTTTGTCGATGATGTCTCGTCTGTTGAGATTCCACGGACCTATCAAGATGCCATGAAGATTGATTGATGGCGTCTAGCCATGGAAGAGGAGATGTGTGCTCTGCAGTCTAGAGGGACTTAGTCTCTTGTTCCCATTCCTCCAGGTGCCTCCGTGGTGAGTTGCAAGTGGATCTTTACGGTGAAATATCATGCGGATGGACGTCTTGATAGATACAAGGCAAGACTTGTAGCACGGGGATTTACCCAGACATATGGGGTAGATTATTTGGATACTTTTTCACCAGTGGCTAGACACTCCACTCTTCGCATCCTCATATCTGTTGTTGTGGTACGTAACTGGACCATTTTTCAGCTTGACGTCAAGAATGCTTTCTTGTATGGAGACCTGCAGGAGGAAGTCTACATGCAGCAGCCACCAGGATTTGTTGCTGAGGGGGAGACTCAGATGGTGTGCAGACTTCATAAGGCTATCTATGGCCTCAAACAAAGTCCCCGAACATGGTTCCAGAAGCTTTCTCAGCTAATTGAACAAACAGGGGTTCAGGAGATCAAATGCGGGCCATTCGTTGTTCATTCAGAAGACCCCTAGAGGTACAGTAGTTGTTATGATATATGTTGATGACATCTTGGTCACAGGAGATGATGCTCAGGGGATTGAGACAACCAAGTCCCTGTTGGGAAACCAGTTCATTACGAAGGATCTGGGCACGATACGATATTTTCTGGGGATAGAGTTTGCACGAAATGCACAAGGAATGGTGATGACTCAAAGAAAATATGTCACGGACATGCTAGCTGAAGCAGGAATGACTGGATGCAGACCTTCAAGTACACCTATGAACCCAAGCATGAAGCTGTACGATGATGATACCGAGGAGGTGGACAAAAGAAGGTACAGAGAGATGGTGGGTAAGCTCTTATATATTACTATAACTCGACCGGATATTGCCTTTGCAGTAAACCGGGTGAGTCAATTTGTGGAGCAGCCAAGGCAAGTTCATATGGATGCCTTGTATATGATATTGAGATATTTGAAGTCTTCCCCAGGCACAGGGTTGCTATTTAGGAAAGATACGGATCTGTCTATTTCAGCTTGTGCAGATGCAGATTATGCAGGATGTCCAAGGGATCGTAAATCCACTTCTAGATTTGCTATCTTCATAGGAAGCTCTGTAGTTTCTTGGAAAAGCAAGAAACAAACTGTTGTGGGGAAGTCCAGTGCGGAATCCGAGTACAGAGCCATGGCACAAGCAACTGCAGAAATGATGTGGGTTAGAGCAGTCTTAGAAGATTTGACTGTAGATGTCCCCGTGCCCATGAATCTCCAATGTGACAATCAGGCAGCATTGTTTATTGCCAATAATCCGGCTTTTCACGAGAGAACAAAGCACATCGAGGTGGATTGTCATTTTACTAGAGACATGATTCAGAAGGGCTTCATTTCCACCTCTCAGGTCAGTTCAGAGAATCAGACTGCTGACATATTCACCAAGCCACTGCTCAGAGGACCTTTCCAGAGATGTTCTTCCAAGCTGAGCATGATAGATATCTATGCTCCATCTTGAGGGGGAGTGTAGAGACTTATATATGTTACGTTTTATTGTTCCGTAATTTCTATTTATATTTTGTAAGACTCTGTAATTTACCCAAGGGTTTTCTCCCTATATAAGAGACCCGAGGACTCTATGGAATAACATATCAGAGTATCGATTGCTCTAACAACTACTAAAGTAAAAAAACATTATGTATTACTCAGGGACCTATGTAATCCCGGACATTACTAAGGAAAGTCCCTCATCCAAAATCATCTCCAGTCAGTCAGTCACCTTCACACTCCTCGCCCCCTATGAGTGCCAAGTCCAAGTATGTAATGAGCAACTAGCCATCGGTCAATGAAAAGTCTCAGCAACCTCCTGCACCTCCAGCTGAGAAAGAGCAAACATCACCACCATCAACTTCTCCATATCAACTTGGAGGTCCGAAATATCCCACACAAATCTTCAAGATCTGAGTGATCCTTCTATTCTGCTCCAATCGTCCCTCCAAAAAAATAATCACATCATCTGTATACTTAAGGAAAGGAATCGTAATATCCTCAATGCAATAACCTGGGTACAAACCACCTTCCGATACAAGCCACATCATAAGTACCAATACATATGAATGCTACATGAATAACAAAGGGCGCGTGGGCACCCCATGGTAAACACCCCATTGAGGCTGGAAAAAATATCTTTTGATTGTCCATTCACCAAAACCGAGTAGGATGTCGTAGTACTGCACCACTTCATCCATGAGATCTATATCCGAGAAGCGCCTCTTTTTCAAGGATGCCTAGAGGAAGCGCCAGTTAGTGTAGTCATAAGCTTTAGTGATGCAAACACGATTCGGCGCGTCGACGATAAATAAAATAAATTAGGCAGTGGAATTTCGGTGGAGAAACGGAGGGATTGAGAAGAGAAAAACTCGACGAGGGGTTGAAGAAGAAGAACCGTGAAGACCACGTGGGGAAGGAGAAGGAGAGGAGATAGAGAGGGAGATAAAATCTCAATTTTAATTATCACTCAACTTAATAAAACATTGGACCCTCATCCCTTTATATAGGAGGGATGACATTACAAAAATAGAAACTAATTTAAATTGACAACCAATTTATCCTAAAATGACTCTAACTAATTTGAAATTCAAAATCGACAACTAATTGATTGAGATTACATGCAATCTCTTTTATTTAATTAGAGATACGATAATTAAAAAAACGTAAATAAAATTGACCACTAAATTAATTAAAAATTCGGCCCTATAATTTGAGATCACGATGCATCAACTCTCCTCCGCTTTTAAAAATTCGTCTCCCGACGAATTGCTTAATGTAGGTGCGTCGTTGGAGAAGTTGTCTTTGAAATTGTAGCTTGCAAGTAGATCTTTTTTCAACATTACTTTTGTAATTTCTTTCCACGGAGGGGTATGGCTGAAAATATTCTACCCCTTCACTTGAAAGAACTCCATAGTTTAATTTATCTTCCACTGGGCTCTTTTGATAAATATTTTTTTGAGGAGGGGTCCCCTTGTAAAACTTCCAAGTCAATACTTCACCCCTTGATTTCAGGGATGCACCTGCCGAAAACAACTTGGTTAGGGTTCTGCGCACCCTTGATAAGTGGCGGCGGGTCATGGCGGCGATGGAGGGCCCAGGGCGGGGCGCGCGATCCTGATTTCGATCGTGCTGACGGTTTGCGGGAGCGTAGCGTTTCGCGTGGTGGTGGGGGTGGTTGTACTCGCACGGAGGTAGCGGCAATTGGGGGGCTGTGGCAGCGGTGACTGGGCGGTGCGGCAACAACCAGGGTGGGGGGGAGGTCGCGACGCGGCGGGAAAGAGAGGGATCGGGGAAGGGGTAGGCGGGCGCGGTGGCGAAGAAGAGTTGTAGGCGGGAGGGTTGTACAGGGGAGGAGCAGTGGCGCGAGGAGGCGGAGGTGCGGCGAGGGTTGGGGAAGCTGGGGTGGGCGTTGGCGGGTCTGGGGGTTGGGATGAGGCTGCCGTGGTTGTGGGAAGGGGGGCAGAGGGCGCGGGAGGGGGCGGAGGTGGTGGTGGGGCAGCGGGAGGGGACGCCGGTAGTGCGGCGAGGATCTGGACGGCCTGGGGAGCCGCTGGGGTGGCTAGGACTGCCATTGGGGCCGCCGTTGGTGATGGGGGTTGGTCCGAAACCTCCTGGACAGCAAGCGTTTCAGCCCTTTCTTCCTCTGAAACGGTTTGGACAGCGGCCGTTTCGTCGTCGATGGCGAGATCCTCGTCGTCAGCTTCGCGTTCGTTGGTTGGCGGCTTTGATTCGGCGCGTAGGTACTCGAAATCAGCCCTAAGTTCTCGACGCATGGATTCGACGTTGGCTTGTATCTCGAGTAGCATGCTTCTCATTTTCTCGTTGTGGGCTTCGTCGGCTCGCCGTTATCGTTCCGTCGAACGATGGTGTGGCGTCGCGTGTCGGCGCGCATGTCGGTACGGATCGTCAGATCGTGAGGACGATCTGTAGGCCATGCTCTGATACCAAATGATGCAAACACGATTCGGCGCGTCGACGATAAATAAAATAAATTGGGCGGTGGAATTTCGGTGGAGAAACGGAGGAATTGAGAAGAGAAAAACTCGTCAGTAACGAGGGGTTGAAGAAGAAGAACCGTGAAGACCACATGGGGAAGGAGAAGGAGAGGAGATAGAGAGGGAGATAAAATCTCAATTTTAATTATCACTGAACTTAATAAAACATTGGACCCTCATCCCTTTATATAGGAGGGATGACATTACAAAAATAGAAACTAATTTAAATTGACAACCAATTTATCCTAAAATGACTCTAACTAATTTGAAATTCAAAATCGACAACTAGTTGATTGAGATTACATGCAATCTCTTTTATTTAATTAGAGATACGATAATTAAAAAAAACGTAAATAAAATTGACCACTAAATTAATTAAAAATTCGGCCCTATAATTTGAGATCACGCTGCATCATTTAGAGAAATCAACCTTCCACAACAAGCCCTTCCCCGTGATCCTCTTCCAATCCAATACAATTTCCGAGGCAAGAACCAACCCATCTGTCATGGAACTTCCTGGAATGAAGGTTGTCTGATCTGGGGATAAAATATCATTCATGACGGAATGGAGCCGATTCGCAAGGATCTTAGCGACGATGAGATAAGATGCACTAGAGGAGTGCAATAAGTCCGAAATCCTCAATCCTAGTAAGCACCTCCCTCTTTGACAACATGAACATAAGTACCATGTTCAACCACTCAAAGCTCAAATTTCCTCCACTAAATTCCTATACCATCTCCAACCTTGATAAAGTCAACCTTGACCAAGGTTTTAAATCTCGATTTCGATTTCATTTTGAGATAGTGAAAAAATAAAAAAAATCAAAATTTCATCAATTTCACCCTAGATTTGCGAAGGAGCCCATATCGAGATTTCGATTTCAAAGAAGTGTCGAAACCAAAATTTCGACGATATTTCGTCGAAATTTCACGAAATTTGAAACACTGACCTTGACTACCTCCCAAAAATATCTATAAATCAATACTAAAAAATCATCCGGACCCGAAGCACCATCAACTTTGAGCCCAAAAATTGCCTTTCCAACCTCCTCTTCCGTGAACGAAACTGTCAAAGCTTCTGCTGACTGCCTGCACCGTTGGAATCCCTTTCATGCCTCTACCCTATCAACCCCAACCAGCGAAGGTCATCCTTCTAACCGCATGGAAATGAGAACATATATCCCTTCCTACTTGTTCATTATCGCCCTGGCATGCACCACACCCACATCTATCTCATGAATACAGTTCCTCCTTCTGTTGGACGCCGCAAAATGGAAAAAATGTATGTTTGTATCGCCCTCCATTAACTAGCATTGGGGTCTTTGGTTGTACACCTCTTATGTGGTAGATGGGTAAATGGATACCTCAAGGATCCATTTACCCCATCCAGTTGTTTAGTACCACATCTACCAGTTTGGAGATGTTGAGACTCAGTGGGGGCTATATATAGACCCCTCCCCCCCCCCACCCATTGTATCCAGATGAGAAGTGCAATGCATAAATCAAGCCTTTGAGGCATTCTCCCGTGGTTTCATCCCGCTCCTTATGGAGTAGTGTTCCACGTTAAATTCCCGTTCTTCATGTTTTATTTCTTTATTGTTCTGATATGCTTCTGCATTCCTATTTTCTAGCATGGTATCAGAGTGAGTTCGATTCTCGCGGATTTGTTCTTGAAAGTTTTATCTTCATACTCTGTTCGAAATTTGAGTATCAAGAAGTTCGATTCTAGGGTTTTTGTTTAAGCCCTAACATTTTCGGTCAAGATTAGATTGTTGAAGATCTAGTATGATCAGTGTTCAAGATCTACGTGAGATCAAGAAATTCGAGGGTTCCACAAGCGTCGAGTTCCAATTTCTAAGGGTTTCTTAAAACCCTAATTCAACACAGGCGAGCTCCGCCATGTTCTGATACCCTAATTATTTAGGGTTACATGTTCTGAAAATCGCTCCAACCATGTAGCAGCAATGGCAACCATCCAATTCCATGAAGATCTCACGCAGCCGCTTCGTGCAAGTGGCGCGATACTTGTCTGGGCGATGAGCAATACATCTCATGTAACCCATGTTCGAAAAAGATTATCACCTCCAAGCCGCCATTCTCCATCGTCCAGGATCCCTCTCCCTGCATCGCGCAATCTCCAGGCTTCTCCCTCGCACACTTCCACCCAGGTGGTGCTAGGAGACGACGCAACCAAAGGCCCAGGTGCTTCCAACTACCCAGGCGATGCCACATCTACTACCGACGACCCTCTTCTGCCTCGCGACCTCCAAATCAGCGAGCCGTAGCTACACCTCTCCTGTGTGTCCTACTGGCGAGCTCACAGATCTCCAGGCGAGCCTCCTAGCAGCGCACAAAGCCGCTAGCCCCATCGTGCACAACCCTAGATACTATTCTATGTTTTTTTCGAAAGCGTGCTAATCCCTATGTTGTGCGGAGCTGAGCATCTTATATTCGCTGGTACCAAGCTTTTCCTCTGCAGGGGCCTTGTGCAGTAAACCCCCTACGGGCGGTCCTCCGTCGTCGTCAAGGGGGACCCGCGAAGCTTTCGGGAAGAGGGGTAGTCTTGTGTGTAAGCATAGCATTTCTGGTCGAACCACCGAACCACACATCTTTTTTTTGTGGGAGGGTACTCTGAGTAGTGGGTACCTCGTAGGACCTCGACCCGCCTACTCGGATCTTGTATGGATATGCAGGAAGGGGTGCTCCTAGGTGTGTGTAGGGGGTGTGTTTGTTCTAGAGAATGGATTCCTCGTGTCAGGGGGTGTGGACACACTTGCGCGAATTCGGGGGAAGGCTACAAGGGAGAGATCAAAAGGAAACTCCGACCAGGGATGGACGTAAACTCGGGAGACCTCGAGGGTAGGGATAATCGTCCAGGTCTTATTGTGAAAAAAAGCCGCCCCGCCAAATATATAGTTTAGGTGACGCCGGAAGGTTCCTCCTCGCTGGGGAGCTCGTCGGCGAGCGTCAGAAAAGTGGACCCTAGGAGGGGAGGATCGACCCGTTCAGTAGGAGACCGAAGAAAGACTGCAGCACCCGCTGCTTCTCGGGTGATAGCGAAGCATCTGCCCCTCGCAGATCTAGCATACGACGGTGCCTCTTCTCTTCTCACGAAGAGCTTCAGGCGGTGTTGCTGATTCGAAGGAAGCAAAAGTTGGGTTCCCAATGGGAACCCCCAAGTCGAAGCAAACATGCTACCCCTTAAATAAAGGGATGGGCCGAGAAAAAGTAACCATGTATTTTGAAAAAAAAGGCGAAGGGCCCCTGAAAGGTCTCTAAAAAAGAGAGCAGTTAAAAAAAAGAGAAAGGTCTAGTTAGAAGAAAACAAGAGGCGCATACAAAAGAAAAGACGTACGTAGAAATTTGCACAAAATGCCAAAAAAATGATAATTGAATGGCTTAAAATAAAAGTGATTTAAAAAAAGTGAGAACAAGCCAAAAAAATAAGATAGGCTTATGATATTATTTTTCCCCATTTTATTGTATTCTCCCGACATAGTCGATGTCATGTATTTCGACTAGTATAGGAGAAAGGGGGAGTATTGTGTAAAGTCATAGGTTAGGTTCCAGATTCAAATTCTCCAAGTTCCCGACCATTCAGATTCCAGACTCTACAGTTCAGATATTCAGACTCGATGTCAGATTGGTTCCGAGTCTTCAGTTCAGACACGTACATATATGTGGTCTTTTCAGATGTGCACATGTTTTCCATCTTTTGTGTGGTCCCCATCTTTTGTGTTTCCGCTAGGATTTTCATTTGATCCATAAGGACTCCAGAGTAGAGATCTCATTTTCTATGCCATGTTGGTTAGGGTTTTCAAGTGGTTCATAGGGAATCCAGAGTAGAGTACATTCTTTGTGGCAGAAGATAGAGACCCAATTCTCCGACGAGGAGACTTCTTTAGACTCCATTCTCTAGTGACCATGGACTCCAACGAGGTTTACACTCCACAGCTTTTAAGTTCCATCCTTTAGATGGAGCAGTTGTCCACATATTATGTCAGGCCAGAGTACTCCAACGAGGAGACTCATTTCAGTTGCAGTGACTCTGACAGACGCAGTACAGAGCACATGCTCTCTAACGAGGAGATTCAGTTGACACACACTCCAGCCCGTTCGTCCTCACCTACACGATATGAGAAGCAACGTCCTTGACAACAGCCGACAATTGTGCGTATTGAGTTGATATTGTATGTAGTGTCGTGTATTATGAGTTGAGTTTCTTTTTGTTTATCCAAGCTGAGCATTGCATGCTCCAGCTTGAGAGGGAGTGTTGGAATATTTGGTTGTGCGCCTCTTATGTTGTAGATGGGTAAATGGATACCTCCAGGATCCATTTACCCCATACAGTTGTTTAGTCTCACATCTACCAGTTTGGAGATGTGGAGACTCAGTGGGGGCTATATATTGACCCCCCCCCCACACCCATTGTATCCAGAGGAGAAAGTGCAATGCATAAATCAACCCTTTGAGGCGTTCTCCTGTGGTTTCATCCCGCTCCTTAAGGAGTAGGGTTCCACAATAAATTCTCATTCTTCAATCTTTATTTCTTTATTATTCTGATATGCTTCCGAAAGGATATATTCAGGTTGGCCAAAGCAAGAGAAAGAAAATCCAAAGACCTTTCTCAAGTGAGATGCATTAAGGACGAGGAAAGTCATGTGCTTGTTACTCATAAGGATATAAAGACTGGATGGGAGCAGTACTTCCATAAACTTTTCATTCGGGAAGGAAATAGAGATATCACTTTGGGTGATCTAGCTTGTAGTGAAAGTTACTTGAATCGTGCATGCTATAGACGGATATAAAGAAAGGAAGTAGAGGAGGCTTTGAAGGTTATGAAACCTGGAAAAGATGTAGGACCGGATGACATCCCTGTAGAAGTATGGAGAGTTTTAGGTGAGCGTGGTTTGACTTGGCTTACGAATCTATTCAATATTATTTGGCGAAGTAAGAAAATGCCTGAAATTGGAGGAGGAGTATCGTGGTGCCTCTTTATAAGAATAAAGGAGACATTCAAAATTGTTCAAATTATAGAGGTATCAAGCTGATGTGTCATACTATTAAAATTTGGGAACGTGTGATCGAAAGAAGGTTGAGGCAAATTTCCAATGTAAAAGAAAACCAGTTCAGATTCATGCCATGTCGCTCAACTACTGAAGCCATCCATTTGCTGAGGAGAACAATGGAGATTTATAGAGCTAAAAGGAAGAACCTCCACATGATCTTTATTGGTTTGGAGAAGGCTTATGATTCTGTCCCACGAGAGATATTGTGGAGAGTGTTGGTGAAGAGACAAATACATGTCCTATACATTAACCTCATAAAGAACATGTATGATAGGGCTTTATCTTGTGTAAGGACCCCGTCTGAGAAGACTGGATATTTTGACATCAACATTGGTTTACATCAAGGTTCTGCTTTGAGTCCATTTCTTTTTACTTCAATTATGGACGAGTTGACCAGTCACATTCAGGATGAGTTATCTTGGTGTATTTGCTGATGATATTGTGTTAATTGACGAGATTAGAGACGGAGTAAATGAGAAGCTTGAGGTCTGGAGACATGAGTTGGAGACTAAAGGATTTCGTATAAGTAGGGCTAAGACGGAATATATGGAGTGCACCTTTGATGGAAGCAATGGTGAAGGAATCAAGGTGAAGATTGGTGACGATAACATTCAAAAGAGAGATTCCTTTAGATATCTGGGATCTATTCTACAACATGATGGGGAAATTGATGGAGATGTTACTTACAGAATAAATGCAGGCTGGCTAAAGTGGAGAGGAGCCCTTGTTGTTCTCTGTGATAAGAAAATTCCTTTAAAGATTAAAGGAAAGTTTTACAAAGTAGCCGTGAGACCTGCTATACTTTATGGATCTGAATGTTGGCCTGTGAACCATAGACATGTGCAAAGAATGAATGTAGCAGAAATGAAAATGCTAAGGTGGATGTATGGACACACACGTAAAGATAGGATTCGGAATGATGAAATCAGAAAGAAAGTTGGCATAGCTTCGATCGAGAATAAGATGCGAGAAAACCGGTTAAGATGGTTTGGACATTTGCAAAGAAGATCGGTTGATGCACCAGTTAGGAGATGCGAGTGTTGGGATGTTGAGCCGGCTAAGAGAGGGCGAGGACGGCCCAAGAAGTGTTGGAAAGAGACCATACGAAGGGATCTTAGTTTCGTGGATGTAAGCCCGGGATTGGCCCAAGATAGATCTGAATGGAGGCGAAGAATCCATGTAGCCGACCCTACTTAATTGTGGGAAAAGGCTTTGTTGTTGTTGTTGTTGTATGCTTCCGCATTCCTATTTTCTACCAACTAGCATTATCGTTATCTTGCCAAACTTGAGATTGCCTAATGATTAATCATGCCAAATTTAGTTTTGTTCCTTTTGGGGAGGATGAGGAGGAGATGGATGCATGTGAGATTGCCTAGCAGACATACAGGGCAAGCTCCCCATATTTTATATTGGACTACCCCTGACGAGAGGAAAACCGCATCAATCTGATTGGTTACCTCTTATAGAGAGGATGGAGAAGAAGTTGGTGAGCTGGTGTGCAACGGTGCAACCTGCCATCAGAGAGGTAAACACCTAACGTTGTTGAAGGTAGTTTCTCTCGGCTACCTCGGTGTTTTTTATCACGGCACCAAATTTCATTGAAATTCGGTCGAACTTCGATTTCAATGAGTGAATGAAATCGACACAAAATAGACAATATTTAAAGGTTTAGGGTTGCTAATAGAAGGACCGGCGACCATATGGTCGAAATGTCGACGAAATTAGAATTGGATTCCTGTCGAATTTTGTTGAATTTTTGTTTTGGCTAGTCATCAATATGTTGGTTGAAACCAACATTTAAGGCCTTGCTTCATGTTACATGTTGGGGCGAAGGGGAAATTGGAGGCATTTATGAGGCATTTCCTCCGGACCTCTTTTGGGGAGTCGCAGAGGACGTCATTATGGGTGTAGAAAAACATGATGCTTAATAGGATGGTAGGCTTGGGATTGGAAGCTTGGAAGCGATGAATAATGCTTTATTGACAAAGTGCAAGACTTTGGGGTGGAGAGTTTGATGTGCTTTGCAGGACTTTGCGCTTCTCATAAGTTGTTACTACACCTATGCCATTCAACTTTTGGAATGGGATTTGCTCGATACTCCCATAATGTGATCCCACTCATGAGGCATGTTTTAGGTTAATGGTTATGGGTTCATTTCTTAAATAATGATTGGACTGGGCAAAAGATGCTCCGTGCTCATTTCCCTCTCCTTTTCGCTATGGTTGCTGATGTAGGATGCTTTATGAGAGATTATTGGGAAGGTGGCAGCTGGATCCCACTCTTCTGTACTAATTTATCGGACTAGCGACTTGCGGAGTTTTTATAGCTTTTGGAGACTTTAATAATTGTCAAAGACTGTCCAACTTTGTAGAAAATTGTTCCCAGGTTGATAGGCACTTTACAGTGTGAACGCCTACAATGCATTCTGCTTGACAACAGTTTTTATTCGAAGAGTGTCTCAGACCAGTTCATTGACATATGGAGGTGGATGATTTCGTTGTGGATTTGGATTTTTATTGGTTGCTGAGAAGGGATCGCATGATGACTAGTGAATGAAGAGCTAGGTTTTTTTCCTGGGAGTGACAACACATGGCACCGTTGTTTGATAGAAGAGGAGAATGTTAGGCACATATTCTTTGGTTGTTCTGGTATACCTCAATACAATACATTTTTGTTACCATGTATTGGCATGTGGACGATGATTATTTGATCGGAGTTCCATTTGGAATGGATACACTTGACTCGAGGTGATTTGCAAAGGAGATGTGGGCCACCATGCTTAAGGAGATGGTTTATACCTATAACTGGGGTTGGATACTAGCTGGAGGAAATGGGACATGGGAGCAACCCAACTTATGTAGCTTGAATGGAATGGATCTTATTCCGAGGTGAACATATGCATATGGAGATTGAGAATGCAAAAAAAAAGAACCTTTTAATTTTTGTAATTATTTTTAAAACTTGAATATATCGAAGTTTACGAGTAGGAGCCTCCTTAATGTCTTATCATCTTTTTCCTCAAAAAAATCAAGATTCACAATACGAATACAACTAATAGCTAGAGGACCAGATCCACTTTGGTTAATTTTTTTCTTGTAAAAATGCAACCAATAATCCAGTTATGGGCCCATCCATAATACCCACAATTTCATATTGACGGGGTTCGTGCTCCGCAAGCTATGATTTTCTACATGGGCAACTCAGCGAGGTTGACCAGATTGCCGCAAAGATTTCTCAGTACTGTCTAATAAAGAGGCTTCTACACAATTTCCCTGTAATAATTTTATATGTTTTAATGTATTGTTGACTTTGAAATAATATCAGTGTTGAGTATCTCTCTACATAGATGGAACACTAACAATATCATGCATTCCCATCATGATTGTAGAAAAAACTACAGAAAAATAAATATAATCAGATACCTTTCCATGTCTGGTAAGAGGGGAAAGATCCCCACAGGCTCCAACTTGGGATTAGTTTGATGCACCGGGCGTAATTTAGCAGCCTTGAAGGATTCTTCAATAGCTTGTATCTGCTTGTCCCTGAGAACGCATATAGTCTTGATAAGAATCAAGATCATTTCACCTTATTCCATGTCAAGGAAATGTAACTAGAAAAAACATCAAAGAAACCAGATAATATCAACCAACCTGTTATTGAGAGTTTCCAAGAATGTATTACGACCTTCCCTTGCATCCCGTTGTTCCTTTGCTTGTTTCTCACTGATCGACTATCAGTAATAATAGAAATAAATAAGTTCTTTGCAGGCGGGCAATATTGTCAAAATCCTGATAATACTATTACATTCAAATGGTCTCATACCGTTCTGTGATTCTCTGTGCTAAGCGAAGAAATATACTGAGTTTTGACCAGCCATGCAACACCCTTATCCGTAGGGCGATCTTTTCTTCTTATGCCATCATGTTTGACAGGGGTGGCTATATCTGTATCACGTAATAACTCTTCATCTTCTGGGGCAAGCCGTGCTGATCTTGCAGGAGGACTGATGGTAATAAAATTGGTTAAGTGCGCTGACTTGGTGTAGTAAACATAGTTTGGCATATTAAGGGTAAAAAATGTCATACTTGTAGACACTGATATCAAGTAAGTCCAGAGGTATCCCAAGGTCAGGTTCGACGTAAAGTTTTGGCTTGTACATCTTCTCTAAAGAAGAGATTGTATACTTCGTATATCTGCAATATAAAATCACATCAAAACCAGCTCACTGCACGTAAGTCAAAATATATCACACGTGTAGAAGTGACGACAATATGCATCTATTTAAGTTATATGTTCTAGTACCTCAGTACCTCAAAATCAGGTATCAGACCCAAAGACCATATATTAATGTTTTATTTTAGGATGTAGAAGGACACCATCTTTCAACAACGATTTAAGCAAACAATTGCAATTCGCTGGGTGTTCCCTACAAGCAACGTGACGCATTCAACAACAACAAAGCTTTTTTTCCCACAATTAAGTAGGGTCGGCTACATGGATTATTTGCCTCCAATCAGATCTATCTTGGATCAATCTCGGCCTTATATCTAAAAAAACAAAGATCCCTTCGTATAGTCTCATTCCAACACGTCTTGGGTCGTCCTCTCCCTCTCTTAGCCGGCTCAACATCCCAAAACTCGCATCTCCTAACCGGTGCATCAGCTAACCTCCCTTGGAAATGGCCAAACCATCTTAAGCGGTTTTCTCGCATCTTATCCTCGTTCAGAGCTGCACCAACTTTCCTTCTGATTGCATCATTCCTACTTATCCTCGATCAACATGGATTTGATAAGAATCAATGTAGTCAATCCTACTTAAAGTGGGATATGGCTTGACCATGCCAATTTCGAGTCTAGTTAACAAAACAAAATATTGCCCATATAAACTCGATACTCAGAATATGGGAACCTTTCCTCTTTTGAAAATGTACACATTAATAAAACGGGGAAAATGGGGTTGCCCCTAAGGGGAGCTAACTTAGCTTCCCCCACCCCATTTTTCCCATTTTTTATTTTTTTTAATATACCTTCCGTGGATTTTCATAAATATATCCTTATATTATGTCATTCAAGTTTCGTGCAAAACAGAGACTCGTATGGCCTCCATCAAGGCAGGGTCGATTTCAAATATTTTGCGGCAGTTAAAAAATGATTATCTGGATGGAGGTCGTAGGAGTCTCTGTTTCGCACGAAACTTTAATGACATAATATAGGAATATGGTTATGACTTTCCATGGAAACATTTTTCAAAAAAAAACTAAGAAAATGGGGTGGGGGAGCAAAGTTAGCTCCCCCTACGAGACAGCCATATTTAACCCTTGATAAAAAGACCTTAGATCGTTTTATTACAGTGCACAGATATTTTATCAAAATAACAAAAATTTATGAATCCTTGCAACAAACAGCAAAATCAGGAAGCATGCAATTATGACGGAAAGGCAAATTAACCAGATTAATGACACTAAAAGCATCCACTTTTAAACACTAGATTACCGTTTCATAAGGCCATGCCGTAACCATGAAAAAGAAAATCTCAACCACAAATACGAGAGGATTAATACATACAACCAATATCCTGTAAAAACTGTCAATTCTAACAGAGCATGACAATAAAGAAGTCAAAATTAGTAAGAATTCTGAAGAATATTGGAAATCGAGATGAGATCCTCCAAGTTGTTGTGTACCTATCCTTATTAATATTCATCGCAAGTAACTTCGGCTGCGCTGTAGGATCAGGTAACTCATTTCTGAACCTAAGATTGACCAACAAAAATATGAAGAAAAAATTGTAAGCTCTTCAAAAATTACATGATTTTCTGTAAATGGCAATAAAGGAAATAACACTGAAAATTGTAAATCCCATAAGACTATAATATTGGAGTCACATGTTTCCAAATTTTGATATAATCCTGAAACAATCAAGACCTGTAGTTCAACCTATATCAGCGAAGTTTACAATCTATACTATCATGCAATGAATTCTAAACATATGCAACAGAATTCCGGATAAATAACTTTTTAGACGTGTAACATTGAACTTCCACAACCAACTTCTATGTAATTGTTCAAGTAGAAGCCATCAACTTGTTTAACACCTCGAACCAGTTCGTCTATCTATAAAATGGGATGGAATATTTTTTTATTCAAAAGAACATTTCAAAAAAAAACATCTCCAACATTGAACTCTCGACAAACATCAACACCTACTATTTGTAATTGTTCAAGCCAACTGAAATGACAACTCACCTCGATTGCCCTTATTGTTATATCCCCATATAAATGAACAAGCATAACTCATAGAAAAAGTGAGTCTGAAATAGGCAACCATAAACATCAAAGAGTTTCTCTATAAAAGATTTTTAAAGCTCAATATGGCACCGAGTTGACAGACTTACCAAAAAATCACAATCTCGGTATAAATAATGCCACTCTTATTCACTAATATAAATTACTTTCCATGGCTTTGCCAATCACACTGACATTTGTCAACTAAAAAATCTCATTATTGGGGAATGGCAACCAAAGGAACAAGAGATGAACAGACTCGAAAATGACAACAAAAATCAGTCATATTTGCCACGCCTCATTCTTTAGAGATCTACCTTCATCTCTGCAACCATCCATCTCCTTTTTTCTAACAAAAAATTTTTTGAAACGTTTTTTAATAAAATAGTTATTAATTGTGTGCTTGTATTGCAATAGACTCATTTTTTTGGCAAAATGAATAAACTCATACCTTATTTTTTTATAGGTTTCAAAATGAATGGCACAACAACAATACTTGTATCTAGAAGTAACCCACTACAATTGAAATTGATTTCCAACATCTGAAGTGTCTTAGTATCAAGATACCAAAAAGCAATTAAGTTGTTGTAAACTTAACTAGTATGTTTTTATATATAGATATAACGTGTTTTTTCCTGGAAATGGAAAAGGGTGCAGTCCCAAGAGAGGGTATACCCAAACCTTATTTATTTCACAAGTGGACAAGAGCTAAAAACAAAAAGAAATTAAAATAAAGGTCTCCCCTTTGAAGTAAGGCGGTACATTCTTCGGAAACACCAAAAGAAGTTGAAGGACTTATCTATATGTGCATACATCCATTGGATGTGTGCACCACCTCTTGGGTGTATCACGATTTCACCTCAAGAGAATCACCTCAGCAAATGAAGTATGTGGGTCATCAAATAAGCCAATTGTGAGTTGGACAGGCAATTGTAGCCTATAACATGTTGATTATTGTTTTAGAGACAACGTGAGGCAGCCTCATAATCCCTATGAGAAAATCTACGGGAAAGAAATGGGGTTGAATGGGAAGAAAACGATGCGATACTGAAAGCAAACAACTCGTCATATGGAAAACACATGTTCCATGGAGAATGATTGAGCCAATGGAAGAAAAGAAAATCATAAGGGAAAGTGACTACGGATCCAAAAGGAATAGCAAGAGGTAAAGAGATAATGAGTGAATATCCTACACAAGAAAAGATTAGGGGACAACAACCACCCGCTAATATTGCACCCTCTGCAAACCCCACACAGAGCATTTATGTAATATTTAGCAATCGGAAGTATACTTGCCACCATGGCACGCATAAAAAAAAGGAAAAGGAAGAAAGTGTTTATAAAGACAATGGATAGGCCTACAAATTACTAGCCATCTATATGATTAGTTGAAAAGAGAAAGGGGCATAAAGCTTTTACATCACACACCCACCCACATAAAAAAAATAAAAGAGCTGCAAAATTATCTCCTCGCATTTGTTATGTGGGTTGCATCCCACACGGTCTACATGTTTGAACTCAAATGTCATATAATACAGTCTAACTCATTAAAGATCGTATCATTTTGCTCTATCAAAAATGACTAGACCACAGTACATGGTCTGGCTATCTACAAAACTATTTCGGTATGCTCGTATCCCCCCTGCAGAGATATATGTTATGATTATTTGTATTACTTCATATTTTCTATTTTTTATGGACTCTTGATGTAATTTACCCATAGGCTACTCCCCTATATAAGAGAACCTAGGGCATATGGAATAAACAAGTCTCTTATTTTTCTCAACATGGTATCAGAGAGACGGTCCTAGCCCGGAGTTCTCGAACCAAACCCTAACCCTATCCCCCACCTCCAAGCCCTCCGACCCCGCGTGCCCCTCCGCGCGCCGCCCCCCAGGCGCTCCCTCCGTGCGCCCCCTCCGGCGCCCCTCGGCCTCAAGCGCGCTCCTTGCTCTGTGTGTCGCGTGCTCCTTCGGCGGTCCTCGACGCTCTGTGCGCCCCTCCACGCCCACCTTGGCCCTATGCGCGTTGTGACTCGGCCGCGTACATCTCGGTTGTGCATGCATCTCGTCTAGTGCACGTCGTCTCTCTTCCTTTGGGCCTCTTAGGCCTCGTGCGCAGCCCCACGTCCTAGGGTTCGGCCAACCCTAGGGTATCTTCGTCATCAAGGAGACTTTCGCTCACGTCTCCACGTTAATGGTTTTGGTTGCTTAAGTCTACACATGCAACTGAACCCGTGAATGTCAGTGTAGACAATCATATCTTTAGTCTACAACCCTAGTCTTCTATTATCATCATGTCGGAAAGCAAGGCAGATATCCCATCTACAGGCACTTTCAAAGGTCCTGCGTCTATTGTGAAGATGGACGGGTCAAATTACGAACTGTGGGCAATGCAGTTCATGAGTATGATGAAGTCGACCGGTAAGAAGCATATTCTTACTGAGGAAGAGCCTGCTGAGAAGACTAGGGTCAACACCTCATGGGAGGCAGATGATGCATATGCCAAGGTTTGGCTATCAGGAACATTAGCAATTGAGATTACAAATGATATTCTCCATCAGCCCACTGCAAAAGCAATGTGGGATATTCTGGTTGCTCCCTATTTACAGGCAAAGAATGAGACGAAGATTCTGCAACTCCAGCATGACATCTTTACAATCAAGCAGAATTGGCGGCCTCTACACTCATTATACACGTCTTTACGTGTAATGTTTGAGAAGCTTTACAGCTTCATGCCTCTCACATCCACTCCTGAGCAACAGAAGACCTACTGGAATGCCACTATGGTAGGTGTGTTCCTGGCAGCCCTTGATCCAGAGTACGAGGCAGCACGTTCCCAGATCTTGGCAGATTCCATTATTCCTCTGATGGAGGAAGTCTTTCACGGACTGAGTTGTATTACAGTTCCTTCATCTACTGCCAATCAGATCGCCTCAGCTATGGAGCATCTCGAGGTCGTGGGGGTCATCATCAGTTTCGTGGTCGTGAACCTCGAGGCAGAGGGGGCCGCGTAGGCCATCATGCACTTTCTGCCACCGTTCTGGACATACCAACACATGCTATTCCAAACACGGATTTCCTGCTTCTGCACGAGTAGCTGAGCAGATTGAACCTCCATCTGCTTCCTCTTTGGATCAGCGATTTGATGATCTTATAGCTCGTCTGAGGGGTATTATTCCTCCATCCGATCATGTTGCATCAGTGCCTGCCTCTGAGAGTCATTATGACGTTGCTGCTTCCGCATCCACCAGTACCTCATGTAGTACTTATGCATTCACTAGCAGTAGTGGATCTTATACTTTAGACCGGATTATGGACTCTGGTGCCACACATCATCTGTGTGGTGATCAAGGTCGACTTACAGCCTACCGGCAGGTTCCTCCAGGCTGTACTGTGGTTATTGCTAATTGAACGCACTCCCCAATTACTGGTCAGGGGGAGATTAGCCTGACACAATCTATGCATCTCAAGAATGAGTTGCATACACCTGATTTTTCTATGAATTTGTTATCCATTAGCCAACTTACAAAGGATTTACATTGTCGAGCAATTTTTTATCCATTTTCTCTCATTTTTCAAGACATCCTTACGGGCAACGTGATTGGGCATGGCTATGAGCAGGGTAGCCTATATCGTCTCAGTCGAACCCCATATGCTGGAATCTCCTCTTTTCCTGTTGAACCGATCTCTCCACTCATGTGGCACTTGCGCTTTGGCCATCTACCGCTTCAGAAATTGTGTCGTGTTTTACCTCAGGTTTCACCTTACACATCCATCCAATGTGAGGCTTGTCAGTTGGGAAAGCATCATCGGTCTACCTTACACAGTCGTCAGAGTCGGAGTAGTAGCTCCAAGTTTGAGTTGTTTCACGTTGATATCCGGGGTCCTAGCCGTGCTCCTGATCACCAGGGACACAGGTTTTATATGGTCACTGTGGATTATTTTTTTGCTTATAATAAGATGTTATAATGTTCGGTGCCTTAAAATAATGATTTCGGTCATCATATCGATGACCGTCCAGAGTGAAATTTCATATTTCAGTACACAGTTAAATTTTGGCATCCAATTTTTCTGTCAATTCTCAAAAGAATAATAATATTTTATTTAAAAGTAAAATAAGACACGCACACATACACGAATATTTTAACATGTATGCCAAAACAAATGCATAGTAGGGCTTGTGATCGTAAAACGTATGTTATACGAGACATCAACAAATTAATTAACACCAAGAAATTGTGTAGAATTCATAAGCACAACCTACGTCCAACCTAATAGTAGAAAAATAGTTACAGTTAAAGACTTGGAAGGTTGTTAACAACCTACCACACGTACAAACAAGTTGGTCTAGGAAAAGATAACAAGATGGTTATATAAAGATTCTAACTATGAAGATTCTGAACTCTGAAGTTAGCATTCAAAGATGAAAAAAATATATATTTGGCATCTCGAAGTATTTAAAAAAAGATGTGTTATGAAAAAATATGGTAAAATACTTACCTTGCTTGGAATTTGGAAACTTGGCTCTCCAAGACTTAAGTTGGGTTGTGACTTGTGAAGTTGTGAGATGGAATGAGAACATATACATTATATTTATTGGGTTTAAAGAGGATCCTTAACGGCCTCATTTATTACAATGGTGGTCGAAATAGTGGCTTATATTGCAATGGCGGTTGAAATAGTGACCTATAAATTTCATTTAGTGGCCAAATAGTGCCTATGAATATCAATAAGTGGCCTAGGCAAGACATATGGTGACCTAGAACAATTTCAGTCGCAATGAGCCGAAATGAAACGAAATTCCACCGAAATCTGAGAAATCTGTGAACAATTTCAACCGAAGTGGACCGAAATTCGACTGAAATTTCGTCCGAAATCCTGTAAACTGATATTATACATGGTTTCGATATCGGTATCGCTACGAAACCGAATTTCGACCGAATTTCGGTCGAAATTCGTCGAAATTTAAGGCCATGATGTCACCTTCTTTGAGTTTGTTATGTACTTCTCTCGTACAGGTGATCGGTCGGTATCCTAAGACACTGATGAAGTCATATACATGCCACCACCACCACCACCTATACCTACATCACCTACACCTCCAGTTACAGTTCTTGTTCCCCCATTGTCACTCCACTATACCCGTCGGCCTGCTTCTGCTCATGGTCATCGCTCATTATCTAGCTCGCCTAAGGTATGTTCTGAGAATATAATCAATAATGATAGATCTAATGATTTACCTGAGCAGGCTGTGTTACAAAGGACAGATGAGGATGCAAGTGATTTGGATCTACCTACTGCACTTCGGAAACAGAAGCGTATCGGCGCGTCATATCTTATAGCATCCATGATTTCTTTTGATCGTCTATCTGGGGAATTCAGGAGCTTTGCCATTGCACTATCTACGATGGATATTCCACGGAATTACCAAGATGCATTGAAGGACAGTAGATGGCGTTTAGCAATGGAAAAAGAGATGGATGCTCTTCAGTCAAGAGGTACCTGGAGCCTTGTCCCTGCACCTACTGGTGTGTCTACAGTGAGCTATAAGTGGGTCTTCACAGTTAAGCAGAATGCAGATGGTAGCATTGACAGATACAAGGCACGCATGGTTGCTCGTGGGTTTACACAGACATATGGGGTGGATTATCTTGATACATTCTCGCCGGTTGCTCGCCATTCTACCTTAAGGATCCTTCTTTCTGTTTTTTTTTACGCTCAAAAAAGGGGGACGCACTCGATGGTGCTCGCCCCGATTTATTAAGAAGTTAAAGAGAACTTACAGGCGACACGCGTACAGGAGACAAACAAAGATAATACCAGGAGGTATCGAGATCGGATACCCCCGCTAAATTAAGAAATCCCTACACATCAGTCCAATCACGAGTGAGACGCGAAGCCGAAATTAGAACGTTCTCGGAGTAAAATCTCTGACGTGCAAAGAGGGCCTCATTTCTCCCAATCCAGATGCTCCAAAGCCGCGCAATAGCAGAAAGCAGGTCCGTCCTCGCCCTAGCCCGAGATGAAACCAAACTGTCGCAGAACGAAGAAGAAGACGACACGTCAAGCCACTCCAGATCTGCCCAAATGCCATGGGTTCTGCCGCATCGAAAGAATAGGTGTTCGATAGTTTCCGGCTCCAAGTCACAAAGCCCACAGATAGAGCTTACGTTGGGAAATATCGAGGCGCACCGGCTACGAGTCAACAAACGGCCACGCCGAAAGAGCCACAGAAAAATACCTATACGTTCGGGAATCCCGAGGCCCCAAAAGAATTGACAATCCCGATAAAGAACAGCATCGGCCGCATCAGAAGGAGGAAGGATAGCACGGTAAGCCGCACGAGTGGAGAAGGAGCCGTCCTTCCAAAGCAAATGGTCACGACCGACCAAAGGCGTGGGAGCGCCATCGAGAATAGCCAATAGAGCGAAGAAATCCTCCTGCCGCCAATCAGAGAGATTAGCCACGAAACTGGGGCCCCATGAAGCACCATCCCAGCAAGAGGCCACCTTGGAATCCTTATCCGCCGCCAGGGCGAACAGACGGGGGAATATCTCCTGAAGAGGACCCCTCCCGGTCCAATCATCGCCCCAAAAGCGGATCAAGGAACCGTCCCCCATCTTAATTCCAAATAGGGAGCGGTTGCGAGAAAGGGAATTAACAATGGCATGGGTGAAAGAGGAAGGGGAACTCCTCTGGCGGCCGCCGGGAACAAAGAACCTGTCCACTCCCACCGCTTCCCGCAAGAAGTTCAACATAAAATTTTCCTCCCGGCCCCAAAGTCGAGCCACCCATTTGAGCAAGAGGGCCTCGTTAACGACCTCCAACCTTCTCACGGCCAGCCCCCCCTCCTGCTTCGGCCGAGTAACCTCGTCCCAGCGAACCAAGTGCACCCCCCTCCTCCCCTCCCCCTTCTTACCCCAAAGAAATCTTCGAAGGCACGAATCCATCCTCCATCTGATCCCCTTTGGCATACCTTTAACAGAGAAAAAATAGATTGGGATCGAAGACAATACAGATTTGAAAAGAATCAATCGCCCACCGCGCGAAAGAATGGCCGCGCGCCACCCGGCCAAGCGAGATTCGAGCCTTTCCACCACCGCCTGCCAGTCATGTATGCGAGCACGCCCCACCGTCAAAGGAAGCCCCAAATAGTCCAAAGGAAGAGCACCCACAGAGCAGCCCAAGATCCGCGCATACTCCGCGACCTCATCCCGCGAAATGTTGAAAGGGGCCATAGAGGATTTATCATGGTTTATGAGGAGGCCCGAGGCCTCGCTGAAGAGATCTAACGTGGTAGCCATACCAGCCACATCCGAAGCATCGCCCTCAATAAAGCATATCGTATCATCAGCGAATTGAATAATAGGGACATGGTATGGACCAAGAGAGCACCTGCGGGTAAGGCCCGCCGCAGCCACATTATGAATCATCCGAGGTAAAACGTCAGCGGCCAAGACAAATAACAAAGGAGCAAGGGGGCACCCCTGCCAAATCCCCCGCCGAGGCTGGAAGAAGCCCCCAGCCATGCGCCCGTTGATAAGAAGCGAAAGAGAGGCCGTTGAAACGCATCGACGCACCTACGAGATCCACAGCGATGGAAAGCCTCGCCTCTTCAGAACAGACCAAAGAAATCGCCAATCCAATGAATCGTACGCCTTCGTGAAGTCAATTTTCCATAGAAGCCCCCTAATGCCGGTCTTGTTCCATGCGTGGATAATCTCCGAAGCCACCGCATAGCAGTCACAAATTTGCCGCCCCCGAACAAAAGCCGCTTGAGTAGGCGAGATGAGAGAGTCAAGAAGCGGAGCCAGACGCCGAGCAAGCACCTTCGCAATGATAAGGTATATGGCATTGGAAATGGAGATCGGCCGAAAGTCCTCGATACGGTTGGTGGACGATGCCTTGGGAATGAGAACAATAAGAGCCCTGTTAATTCTGTCAAACCCGTGGTTCCCATCACAAAATTCACGGGCAACATCCAAAACGTCATGAGAGAGCACATCCCAAAACTCCCGGTAGAAAGAAATAGGGAAGCCATCAGGGCCCGGCGCCGCGTCGGAGTTGAGAGCCCATACAGCCTCCTTTAGCTCCTCCATAGAAATAGGCCGAATGAGGCCCAATGCATTTTCCTGCTGGAGCGTGCTAGCCCCACCACCCGACCAACGCCACACACGCGCAGACCGGCGCCCGAACCATTCCTTAAAATAGGCCACGGAGGCGTGGCCCAATTCCCGCTCCCCCTGGACAAGGTTGCCATTAATCAGCATCGAAGAAATAGAATTAGAGCGTCGCCGACCGCTCGCAACTCTGTGAAAAAAGGCTGTGTTGGCATCGCCTTCTTTCAACCACCGCATCCGAGAACGTTGACGCCACTCAACGAGGCGTTTCCGATCCTCCACCTTCACCGTGTCCACGGCCGCCGCGCGCTCAACCAGCTCATCCGCAAGCAAGTCCCTGTCGTTCTCAATGCGATCAAAGCGCAAAATCACCTCGTCGGCCGCCAGGCGAGTAGCAATACGTGCAGAACGTGTTTCCTTCTTAAAAGACGCCGAGCAAGCACCTTCGCAATGATAAGATATATGGCATTGGAAATGGAGATCCTTCTTTCTGTTGCGGTTACTCGTGACTGGCCATTATTCCAATTAGATGTTAAGAATGCATTTTTATATGGTGACTTGTAGGAGGAAGTCTACATGCAACAGCCACCTGGTTTGTTGTTGAGGGGGAGTATTATAAGGTGTGTAGACCTCTTAAGATCATCTATGGCCTTAAGCAGAGCCCTAGAGCTTGGTTCCAGAAGCTCTCAGACTTGTTTGAAAAACAGGGGTACAGACGTTCCAATGCAGATCATTCCATGTTTATACTGAAAACATCCAGAGGTATTATTGTAATTATGGTGTATGTAGATGATATCTTGATTACAGGCGATGATGGACAAGGAATTCAGAGGGCAAAAGAAATGTTGGGTCGTGAATTTGTCACCAAAGATCTTGGAGTCCTTAGATATTTTCGAGGACTGGAGTTCGCCAGAAATCCACATGGACTTGTAATGACCCAGAGGAAATACGTCACTGACCTGTTGAGTGAAACAGGAATGCTTGGATGCCGACCGGCCACTACACCTATGGATCCGAGCACGAAATTATATGATGATGACACTGATGAGGTGGATATGAGAAGATACAGAGAACTGGTGGGAAAACTTCCTTATGTTACCATTACCAGACCCGATATTTCTTTTGATGTTAGTCGGGTGAGCCAGTTCATGGAGCAACCACGTCAGGTACATATGGATGTTATATGATACTCAGGTATCTTAAATCATCTCAAGGTGCAGGTCTATTGTTCAAGAAAGACAATGAGATTACTATCTCAACGTGTGCAGATGTAGACTACGCAGGATATCCTAAGGATAGGAAGTCCATCACTAGATTTGTTGTATATATTGGAAACTCTCTTGTCTCACAGAGAAGCAAGAAGCAAACTGTTGTAGCCAGATCTAGTGTTGAGTCTGAATATAGGGTTATGGCCCAGGTTAGTACAGAAATGATGTGGGTGAAAGCTGTCCTTACATATCTATATATAGAAGTCTCACTTCCTATGGCTCTGGAATGTGACAATCAAGTTGCTATATTTATTGTCAATAATCAAGCATTTCATAAACAAACCAAGCACATTGAGGTTGATTGTCACTATATATGAGATATGATTCAGAAGGGTTTTATTTCTACGTCTCATGTTAGCTCTGGGGACCAAACAGCAGATATCTTTACCAAGGTGTTACTTAGAGGGTCATTCCAGAAGTGCTCGTCCAAGCTGAGCATGATCAACATCTATGCTCCATCTTGAGGGGGAGTGTAGAGATATATGCTATGATTATTTGTATTGTTTCATATTTTCTATTTTCTTATGGACTCATGATGTAATTTACCCATAGGCTACTCCCCTATATAAGAGAGCCAAGGGCGTATGGAATAAACAAGTCTCTTATTTTTCCTAACACTACCCAAGGTCCTGCTTTCCCTAATGGGTGGGTATCAGAAGTTCTAAAAGGAGTGTCAACCAAAGGACCAGTAGCCTCGCACACACATGTTTCGAAATTCAACAACATCAATAACAACAAGCATTTTCCCACTTAGTTGGGGTTGACTACATTTTTAAAGTAAAAGAGGGGACAGTCCTGAGGTGGGACCCACCACAAGACTTTAGATAAAATCTTTAGATTACAGAAGACCGGTCCAGAAAGAGGGCCTTTTTATGCTCTAGTACAGTTTCTGAATAAAAACGCTAGCCATGGAAAATTAGCTCACTCCGAATGCACCAAAGAGCCTAAAGATGTAAAGGATCATACAATCCTCATGAGAGTAGCCGCAATACGTCCGAATGGAGCTCCAAAATGCAGCACAATCTTCCGTCCTAAGCCAAGGAATACATGTGTGTTCCCAGATACTCATCAAGTGGTCACATCTGAAAAAGAGACGATCCATATCCTCAATACAATCACCGCATCTTGGGAAAACCAAGTCACAGTTCGAAGAATCGTGTCTCTACATGCCTTCGTAAGCAAATGACCATGCCGCACAAGCCAAAGAAAAATTGTGATTTCTTCTGGGATCTTGTTCTTCCAAATCAGCATGCAGTCGTGTCATAGGTCCTCGTGCATCATCTCTTGCGACACCGAGAAAGCCCTACTACATGGACTCTTTGCGTTAAAAAAAACTTATATGTATCATTCTCAAACTCAGACCAAAAATTCCTCTCATAGATCCAAAAATCTTTCTCCATGATATCGTCTAGCATCTATTTTGTCTTCCCCACCCTTGATTGCAAGGTTCTTCTAACTATTCGCACCTCTTCTTGTAGAAGATAACACCATCATGCGTGAGCCAGATAATCCAAATGACATCCGAAGGTCTAAGTTGCTCGCCAAACGATCGAAACTAGGCTGCATAAAGGAATACCCAAGAAGTATCTATAGAGGACTAAACAACTTAATTGGTGTCCCAAGCCATACCCTTCAAGCAAAGGGACATAGAAAAAAAAAGATGCTCGATATCAGTAGGATTATCACCACAAATCAGGAATTAGTATCCGCAGCGACAAAGCAAACCCTATAAGTCTATCATGCCCCACCATGCCTCGGCAACGGCCAGCGCACCCTCACCAGACCACTCATCATTCTAGATGGAAAAAGATTGATTATTCCCAAGCTCGGCTCGGAACATGTCATGGAAATGAGGCAAGACCGAACAAATGCTTTTCCAGAAGGTAGAAGAGTGTCCCTGAAGATGATGCATATGGGTGGAACAATCCTCAATCCGATAGATCCTACGGAGGAGACGACAACAAATATCCTCATCTCTGCACCAGAGTCGATTCACCCACTTCAGAATCAGTGCCTTGTTCATATCCTCCAAGCTCCTCACACCGAAGCCTCCAGCATCTTTCAGCAAGCAATCAATTGTCCAGTCCACGAGACGGATCCCCTTCGAATCCTGGCCCGACTTGCCCAACAGAAATTTGCGCATCAACTTCTTAGTCTAGTCTTGATACCACACGGCAATAGACGATTAGACACGAAGAAAACTGGAATAGAAGAGAGGATCACTTGGAGTAGCACAAGCCTTCCCCCACGCGATAAGATAGCTAATCCACAATCTTGATTCTCCCCAACGCAAGAGGGACCCCCAGATAGCTAATAGGCAAAGAACCAGAATTCGTACCAATCGCCTCAACACAATCTCTCACAGCCATCTCAGTTAGCCCAAAAAGCACAAAAATAGATTTCCTGTAGTTCAATCCAAGCCCGGACATCTCACTATAAATATGTAATGTAAGAGCCATGTTTTTTATCTCCTCCTTGTCGCCCTCCACAAAGAAGATGGTGTCATCCGTGTACTATGGGAGTGAAATAGATATGTCAACATTTAAGTAACCGCGTGTTAGGCACCTCTCAACTACACAAGTCACCATACACGATAAAACACCTACTGCAATGGTAAACAAAAGGGACGCAAGAGGGCAACCTTGGCGAGCACCACGCTGAGCCTAAAAGAAACCCCCCTCAAAACGACCACTAATTAAAACCGTATAGGAGGTCGTGGTCACACAGCACGTCATCCAGGCAATCCAATGATGGGGGAAATCATGCTTGCAAAGAGCAGCCCAAAGAAAATGCCACTCAACAGAATCACAAGCCTTCGAGAAGTCCACCTTCCACAGGAACACCATTCACACTAGGGTGCTTCCAGTCAGCAATAATCTCAGAGGACATGGCTATGTTATCCCCAATCCGCCTCAATGCTATGAAAGCGAATTGCAACGAGGAAGTGAAGTGCTCCAGAACCCTATTCAGATGAGTGGCAAGAACCTTAGCCACAATGAGATAGATAGCATTAAGGCGCAATTGTTCTAAAATCCTCCAATCTTTTGATCACATCCTTCTTCGACAGTAAGAAAATCATAGCTTATTTAATCTGTCAAAACCATGGTTACCCTCCGCGAACTCATTCACCATTTTAAGAACCTCTGCTCCCAACATTTGCCAAAATTCACAGAAGAAGAAAACAGAGACATCGTCAAGACCAGGTGCTCCATCCGCATTTAAGTTCCACATTGCATTCTTAATCTCCTCCAAGGTGAAGCTCACCACGAGGCTGTTGGCATGGTCAGCGGATATCCGGGTCGCCCCCTCACTAGTCCATCTCCACACTCTCGACTCCTTCCTCCTGTAAAACTCATGGAAATTACCAGCAATAGCCATTCCCATCGGTTGATCGTCTTCCACCATAACCTAATTAACCCTCACAGACCGGAAGGTATTATGATGCATGCCGCCACAAGCAATCCTGTGGAAATATGCAGTATCGACGTCCCCCGCCTTAAGCCATCTCTGCCTAGAACGTTGCTTCCATTCAATAACCCGCTTCTTATCCTCCTCCATTCAATAACCCACTTCTTATCCTCCTCCCATGGAAGGAAATATCGTGATATATCGGCATATATCGCCGATATATCAATATCGAGATGAGACCGATATGGGTACCGATATGGCAATATTTCCTCCTTTTCAGGCATTTCCTTCACAAAAGAGCATCCATATTGCCGATATTTCGATGATATATCGCCGAAATAACGTCGAAATAACGTATCGGTACGATATCAAAACAATATCGAAATCGATATGGCCTTCCATGACTCCTCCTCCTTCCAAAAGTTAATATCCTGTTATAAAATGAGTTGCATATTATACTTTAAAAAATATATTTACATTTCAACAGGTCACATATCATGTGGTGTAAGCCAAACCTTCTATTTATACCTATAATTTAACATAAAAACATGTATTTCTATCTTATTTATTGACTAAAGAATGCTTTAAATCCTAATTTTCGGAAGAAATTGAGGTTTGAATCATTTTCATGATTTTCAACAATTTCATCAATTTTATAAAAAAAATCCCATTCTAGACTTTGGTGAAATAAAAACAAGATCCAAAATTATATGCCATGCTTATAAATTAATGGTTATCTGCATACCAGCGGGTACCATTGAAGCATCATGTGATTATATATAATATTACATCTCTACATTATATTATTATATCGATATATATATATATATATATATATCGGTATGGGAGTACCTTTACGTAAATATATGTTTGTGTTATATGCATACGCAAATATGTGTATTAAGTTTGAATTGGAATAACCGCTGAGAAATCCCAAACCCAAACACATAATGGTATTGGCTTTCACATTTGAGCCATTTCAAACAAATGAATCGGGTAAATTGCCCTTAGATTTGATGGAATGAATTTGGATCTAGCATTTATTAGGTCGTTCTAAATCGGCATCCCCACTTATATCCAATTAAGAATATGAAGGAATTCATCGAAAGTTGATCCGAAAACGAAACGACAAAAGTACCCACTACCTCAATCACCATATTGGCATACTCCACAGATTGACCATCACATCCATGAGCCTCAAACCAAAATTGCAAGTTATTGCCACTTCCTAATAACCTCCCAGCATGAAAGACGTCTTGGGAATAACCTTAATGCTTTTTCAGAACACAGAAGAGGACTCGCTCTTCATCCAATCCACAAGGTCAAAAGTCGAGTCACAACATGAGTGGACAACCTTAAAAGTAAGTGCACACCGCCACTCAGGAATCACATTACCCATTCTGACAAAAAATTTGTATTTGTCTTCTGCAGGTCAGAATTACCAAACTGTCCTCTGAGTGGCCATGCACATCTCACTCTCTTTGTCAAGAAAGAGTTTACAAGCTTATTTCTTACAAGTAGAGTAAATCTGCACAAAATCATAATCAAAGCTCTAAAAAATGCTTCAAAAATGACTAAGACATTGGCCCAAAGGAGTAAATCTATCAAGGATGTTGAAATTTTATTTTGACTTTTAAAGTGGTGAGGTCAGTTCCACTTCTTTCCTTAAAAATTATTATGTAATCTTATATACTCCGCTAGCTCAAGCTGAACCTTCATGAAAGGTTATAAACTTATTAATATATGAAGAGAATGTGTATAAGCAGTAAGGCCTAAATTTTTCCCACATCATGCAGGGTAAGCGCAATTAATAAGAGGAATTCAGTTAGCTTTTGCTTAATTCGATCAATCCTGAGCATCCAAACCAAGCAACAGTGCTACTTCGGTTATGAACTATCATTGTTATGTCGTTGATCAAGTCGAACCTCCACATTCTTACTTATTCTTTATGCAGCATAGTCACGGTACCTAAGCATTTACACTTACAGAAAATATGCCTACTGAAAAGCTCAATGCCCCCAGTTGTCAGAAGGGTTTCAATTCAAAGGATGTTTCGTTAAATAATCTGTCCAAGAATATAGAGGATATATTCAATAAGCACTTACTTCAACTTGCACAGGAACGTCGTCGGCTTCTTCAGCCGGTTCTCGGTTCTGTCTGCCGACAGGAAAGTCCCAGCTCTCCTGTCCAATCTAGAACCCACCATGGAACCATGCTGCTTAGCAGCGGCCGTCAACATCTGTGTCTTCTGCAGCATTGCTACTTGCGACTCCTTCATCATCTGCTGCCTCTTCTCATCCTGTTTCTGCTTCTCATACTCCTTTTTCTTCCTAATCCTCCTCTCCTCCTCCGTCTCCACCTTCCCAGAAGGACCGTTCAGATGGTGTCCCTGCAAAGCGCCCCTCGCCGGGGGAGCTCCAGATGATCCTCTATGCGGTCTGGGAGGCAGCGTGTGCTTCTGATGCGAATGCCCATGCCTATCTTTCTCGTGGGTTGGACGTTGTACAGGCTGTGCGGGCTGCGAATTTACCGGAGGCTGAGAAGGAGGCGGAAGTGGGGGTGGGGATGCGGAGCGTGGAGGCGGGGGCGGGGGTGCCTGTTGGTTAAAGTGGGCACCCGAGTACTTGGATACGGATGAAGAGGGGTAGTAAGCGGGTGGTCCCGGGGGCTGTTGGGGTGGCGGCTGCATGGGAGGCGGGGGAGGTGGGGGGAGGTTATACGCCGGAACGGGCGGCGGCGGCGGCTGCTGGTACGAGAACTGCTGCGGCTGCTGCGCGGCATTGAAGGTCGCACCGTAAGGATGCAGTCGGCCATAACTGTGGTGGGGATTTTGAGCCTGCGGCTGCGGTTGCGGGATGTAGGGGTTGGCGCCGGGTTGGACCGGGCCGCGAAGGGGCGGAGGGGGGAGGGACTGGCTAGGGTTTGGGGGCGGTGGCGGGGCGAAGGCGGCTTGCGGCGGCGGGAACGGGCGGTAGGAGGCCATCGCCACGAGCCCTAGACGCGTCGCGGTCCGACTGAGGACAGCGGCGGTTGTGCTCGACCGACCCGAGCACCGGAGAGGAAAGGATCGGACTTGCGGGGAGGTTCGGGTGACCGGGGAGCGAGCTGTGGGGGAGGTCTGTGGAGTCGAGGAAGAGAAGAGCTGTGGTAAGGAGGTCGGATTTTGGGGGAGAAGCGGACCACCAGCAAATACGTTAGATGTTTTTTCTGTCTTTGAAAATAGTTTTCCTGTGATCTTTTGGTTGTTTGGACTTTGGAGTGTTTTAACTTCTTGCAGAATGTCTAACAAAATCCGATTCGTTATAACGAAGTATTAAAAAGATTGTAAAATTAATTTGCTTTACACCGGATTAAGTAAATCAATAGTTCAAATCGGTGGGACATTTCCCATTGTAACAGGAACATCTCTAACATACGTATCTTCAATTATAGCCACTCTGGTTTGTAAAATATATCTCTTCTCGCTATTCCTACTGTGTATGAGACAATTATATGCATTTTGATTAGGGTGGCATTTTATAGTTACGATTCTACTAAATATGTCTTTTTGGTTATACGCCTTTATGATATCTCCTTCTGTGTCTTCCAGTAATGATTCCTCTGTCACTATGATCTTTACCACAATGATGATGTCTATGTATTAATTTGTTTTTTTTAGATCTGATGTCTATGGCTCGATTTTGTGTGCTTGGGTAGAAGTTTTATATAAATGTCTAATGGAAGTTTTATATGAATGTATCGTCATATTATTATTTTTCTTGTGTATGTTATTTTTTCTCTGTAAGAGGGAAATAGAATAACCTCATTAAAGCGTAATGATCATACGTCCGTAATTAGATTACATTGTATGTCAATGCATGCCACATGATAGTTTTTTTTACTAGTTGGGGGGAATCGATCCATGATCATTTAAAGTGGGAACTATTGCATCTATCACCAGACCATTAGAGGGTATGTGCCACATGATACTTGAGTTGATTATTTAAATGATTTTCATGGATCAAATAACTTCGACTTTACAGGTAAACATAGGAGTAACTCCAACATGTAGATCTATATGTATTTTTTTATTTAGTTTTGAAAATGATAGGTGTTAATTCATTGATCTATGACAATTAATGCTATAATCAAAAGAGCAATAAAGTTTTAAAAAACATGCAATTAGAAAGGAGTACTAATTAAGAAATTTAACATTTTAATGCGATTAACCGATTTGGGAGAACAAGAAAAATAATATATATGTCTATATCTAACTTATGTTTTTGTCTTAATATATTTTTACCTAACCAAACTGCTACGTAAATATATATATAGAGAGAGAGAGGAGTGATCCTATGAGATGGGATTTTGTGAGATGGTGAGATGGGAGATTATGGACCACTAGTTTCTGTCTTCTCTCTCCTTGTTGTCTCTCTCCTAATTGAAACTAGTGGTCCAGAATCTCTCATCTCACCATCTCACCAAAATCCCATCTCATAGGATTGGCCTTATGTGTGTGTGTGTGTTGGGGGAAATGGGGCTGCCCCTTAGGGGTAGCCAACATGGATGCTCCCACCCCATTTTTCGCAATTTTTTTATTTTTTGAGAAAATATCATCATGTATATTCATCCCTATATCTCTCCTATATGTCATTCGAATTTCGTCAGAAACAGAGACTCCTACGACCTCCATCCAGATGTCATTTTTTAACGGTCGTAGGATTTTTTAAATCGACCCTGATTGGATGGAGGCCGTAGGAGTCTCTGTTTCTGACGAAATTCGAATGGCATATAGGAGGGATATAGGAATGAATATACATGACTATATTTTTCAAAAAAATTTAAAAAATTTGCCCGAAAATGAGGCGGGACAGCCATATTGGCTGCTCCCAGGGCGCAGCTCCATCAACCCCATATATATAGGGATAAATGGGGTTGCCCCCTAGGGGGGCTGCCCCATTTTCATTATTTTTTTATTTTTTTTGAAAATTTCTTCATGAATATTCATCACTATATCCCTATATTATGCTATTCAAATTTCGTACAAAACAGAGACTCTTAAGGCCTCCATCCAGACAATCATTTTTTAACGGTAACATGATTTTTTAAATCGACCTCGTCTGGATGGAGGTCGTAGGAGTCTCTCTTCGCATGAAATTTGAATGACATAACATATGGTAATGAATTTACACGATTTTAGATTTCAAAAAAATAAAAAAAAATATGTGAAAAGGGGGTGGGGGAGCTAAGTTAGCTCCCCCTAGGGGGCATACACATTTTCCCCATATATATGGAAAAAATGTGCTGCCCCCACCCCATTTTTCGTCAAATTTTTTTATTTTTTTTGAAAAATAACACCATGTATATTCATCCCTATATCCCTCTTATATACCATTCGAATTTCGTCAGAAACAGAGACTCCTACGGCCTCCATCGAGATGATGACAATTTAAAAAATTTGGTTACCGTTAAAAAATGACTGTCTGGATGGAGGCCGTAGGAGTCTCAGTTTCTGACGAAATTCGAATGCTATATAGGAGGGATATAAGGATCAATATATATGGTGTTATTTTAAAAAAAATAAAAAAAATTACAAAAATAAGAGTAGGGGGCAACCACATATGACCCTATATATATATATGAGAAAATGTGTATGCCCCCTAGGGGGAGCTAACTTAGCTCCCCCCGCCTCTTTTTTCACATATTTTTTATTTTTTTTAAATCTAAAATAATGTAAATTCATTAATAAATCCTTAAATTATATTATTCAAATTTCATGCGAAACAAAAACTCTTACGACCTCCATTCAGACGGGGTCGATTTAAAAAATCATGTTACCGTTAAAAAATGACTGCCTAGATGGAGGCCGTAGGAGTCTCTGTTTTGCACGAAATTTTAATGACAAGGGATATAGTGACGAAATTCCACGGAAGTAATTTTCAAAAAAAAATAAAAAAATCAGGCGAAATGGGGCGGGGGGAGCCAAGTTAGCTCCCCTGGGGGCAGCCCCATTTAACCCGTATATATATGGGGAAAATGTGTATGCCCCCTAGGGGGAGCTAACTTAGCTCCCCTCGCCCCTTTTTGACATTATTTTTAATTTTTTTTGAAATCTAAAATCGTGTAAATTTATTATTAAATCTCTATATTATGTCATTCAAATTTCATGCGAAACAGAGACTCCTACGACCTCCATCCAAACGGGGTCGATTTAAAAAATCTTGTTACCGTTAAAAAATGACTGTTTGGATGGAGGCCGTAGGAGTCTTTGTTTTATACGAAATTTTAATAACATAATATAGGGATATAGTGATGAATATTCATGGAAGAAATTTTAAAAAAAAATAAAAAAATGGTGAAAATGGGGCGGGGGGAGCCAAGTTAGCTCCCCTAGGGGGCAACCCCATTTATCCCTATGTGTGTGTGTATATATATATATATAGGAAATATTTCAAATGAGGTGCACCTTTCCTGGATGCATGGAAAGACACGTCAATTTAAGCATTTATTCTATTTATTTTACACATTCTAACTCCATAAATTTAATATTAAATATTAATATAATATGTATGACATGAAAAATTTATGAAAATATTACTATATTTGACATTAAAAGTTTGTTACAATATGGATGATATATTTTACATAACTGTATAATCGTCAGTATTTTACAATATGTAGTTTAAATTTACAAAATTATTACGTAATTTACAAATTTGGTAGTGGCTTTCTGAATTTCAGGAAAGACCCACCTCACTAGAAGGGCCCTATATATATATATATGGGTAAAATGGGGCTGCCCCCTGGGAGTAGCCAACTTGGCTACTCCCACCCCTATTTTCCCCTCATTTTTTTATTTTTTTGGAAAATAAAAATTTGTATATTCATCACTATATCCCTCTAACATTCTATTAAAATTTCGTCAGAAACAGAGACTCCTAGGCCCTCCATCCCGACGTCAATTTTTTTAACGGTCGCAGGATTTTTTAAATCGACCCTGTTTGGATGGAGGCCGTAGGAGTCTCTGTTTCTGATGAAATTTTAATAGAATGTTAGAGGGATATAGTGATGAATTTACAAATTTTTATTTTCCAAAGAAATATAAAAATGAGGGAAAAATAGGGGTGGGAGTAGCCAAGTTGGCTACTCCCAGGGGGCAGCCCCATTTAACCCTATATATATATATAGAGAGAGAGAGAGAGGTTAATGGGGCTGCCCACAGGGAGTAGCCAACTTGGCTACTCCCACCCCTATTTTCCCCTCATTTTTTAATTTTTTGAAAAATAAAACTTTGTATATTCATCATTATATCCCTCTCACATTCTATTAAAATTTCGTCAGAAACAGAGACTCCTACGACCTCCATCCAAACATGGTCGATTTAAAAAATCTTGCGACCGTTAAAAAAATGACGTCTGGATGGAGGGCTTAGGAGTCTTTGTTTCTGACGAAATTTTAGTAGAATGTGAGAGGGATATAATGATGAATATACAAATTTTTATTTTCCAAAAAAATTAAAAAATGAGGGGAAAATAGGGGTGGGAGTATCCAAGTTGGCTACTCCCTGGGGGCAGCCCCATTTTACCCATATATATATATATATATATATATATATATATATATATATATATATATATATATGGGATTGGGGAGCCTACACCCATGTGTAGGTAACTTACCTACACCCACCTCTTTTTCCCTCATTTATTCATTTTTTTTCAAATGGATCTTTAGGGGATTTACTTAGAATATTAAATGAAACATGTGTTTCAAATTTCATGTAAAACAGACATTCCTAACAGCTCCATCAGAAGGGGTCGATTTCAACAAATCTGAGACCGTTAAAATTTGACGGTTATGATGGATAAGTTAGAAGTCTCGAAATAAGTTGAAATTTGAATGACATCATGGTGATGTATTGTGATCTAAATTCCCCAAGGATTCAATTCAAAAAAATCAAAAAATTTGAGGGAAAAAGATGTGGGTGTAGGTAAGTTACCTACACATGGGTGTAGGCTCCCTTTTCCCTATATATATATATAGAGAGAGAGAGAGAGAGGGGGGGGGGAGGGCTTATCCAATGAGCCCTGTGTCCATTAACGTTTCGGTGAGCACTCATTGTGGGTCATACACATGTATTAGTAATAACCATACTTCTAATTATAGGCTACCACATATTTTAAAAAATCCTATATTTCCTATTATACCGCATCCTTAAAAATTGGAAGACGGTTTTGGAAAGAAACAATTCAAATAAATGATTTCACGCAGATGATTAAGATCCAAACGCTATAATAGTAATAAATATAATTCGGTCAAGTAAATGCTTGTTGTGAGATCGGTAATATCAAGACAATGATCAGTAATTTATATCTAAATAGTTACATTGTACAGAATTTAGTAATATGTATAAAATGGCCAAATAAATGTGTGTTGTGAGGTTATAATAATATAACAAATGATTAGGAATACCATTATGTATGTAATGCGCATTGCATTAACAAATAGTTACTTTCTTACTTGAGCAGTGCTCATTACTTACTGACCATTACTTTGTTATTACTGATCTCATAGTAGCTATTACTTGAGAATCGCACACATATTACTGAACGTGTGATATAAGACATAGATATATACATTACTGATAACAATTTACTTGATAATTGTATATATATTATTTGAGTATCATCTCTAAATTACCGAATTCTGTTCAAAGTAATAAAACATATGGAAGTTGGTGACCATTTGTTATGGTTTTACAGACTTCACAACAAGCACTTACTTGTCCATTATGTATATATTACTGAATTCTGCACCATATAATAAAATGAATGTAAATTACTGACCGTTGTTTGGATATTACATATCTCGCAACAACCATTTACGTGAGTATTGTTTATAAATTACTAAATTTCTATTCAAAGTAATAATACACATAGAACTTACTGACCATTTGTTATGGTTTTACTGAGTTCACAACAAGCACTTACTTGACCAAAGTGTATATTTTACTAAATTCTGCACTATATAATAAAATGAATGTAAATTACTGACCGTTTTTTGGATATTACTGATCTTGCAACAACCATTTACTTGATTATTATATATATATTACTGACATGAGTATTTGGATCTTGATTTTCTGCAAGAAATCATTGATTCGAATGTTTTCTTTCCAAAACATTCTTCCTATTTTTTAGGACGCGATATAATTGGAATACCACTTATTGGTAAGCCAAATCTTATTTGTAAATTGCTCGTATACTATAAACTCATTTATCCACCAACACTTGTGTTAGTTATTCATTCTTTGACATAGAATTACCATTGAACTTGACAAAACTTGTTAATATAAAAGATTTTCGATAGTTTTAAGAAGTAAAAGATGATTGTTGTCTTCAAGCAATCATGCATAATTTTGCATATTATCTTAAAAGATGTTGACTAAACTTTTAGTGTCTACAACCAATAAAGTAGCAAAAATAGATTTCTAATACTTATACAATAACGTATTTTAGGGACGGATGGTATGAAATCCCTTCTAACTATCCCAGCATACTAACTATCAACTTCTCGAAGAAGGGACGATGAACATCCCGTTAAAACTAACTCTAATCAGTAGCTTATCTTCACATCTACCTACAAATCTACAAATACTGCATTATAAAAAAACAATCTATACTGAAAGAATTAAATAGTGGTTTTTGTGGTTGATCTCATGTTCTAAAATAAAAAGGTTCAATTTGTTAAGGTTGTAATGGCTAATAGATATATACCTCTACAAAGTTACTTTTATATGTTGCCCCTCTGACATATTTTCATGTATGTCCCTCGTTATATATAGGGCTACTAATCAAACTGAACATGTTCATATTCGATTAGAGTTCGTTCGATAGTAGTTCGAAAAATGTTCATTCGTTTCTAAACGAACTGAACATGAACTTTAAATTTTAGTTCGATAGCTTAATGAACCGAACATGAACATAACATATGTTCGTTCGATAAAGTTCAAGTTTGATATATGTATATGTGTGTGTATTTGTATGTGTAACTCCGTATTACTTCATATTTATCATGATAAATTTTGTTAAAGAAATTGTGGTATTTATTGGGCTTTGTACCACTTTAATTTGAATAATTTCTCATTGTTATTGCTTATCGAACCTTATACCGAACTCCAGTTTCGAACTTGTTCAAATAGAATAGTTTTAGTTAAGCTAAATTGTTAATGAACTATTATCGAATCAAAATCGAATGTTTGTTTTCTAAATGAACTCGAACTCAAACATATCCTATTGAACATTTATCGAACCGAACTCGAACTTCCTTATCGAACCGAACTCGAACATAGGTTCGTTCATTATAGTTTGATTCGATTAGCAGTCTTAGTTATATAGACCTGGCCAACGAGTAGGGGGCTTTCCCGCCTAGCTCGCCCAGCCCGCTCATGGACTGGACTTGGGCTTGGAGATATAAGCATGAGTCGGCCCAGTCCGACCCGCAAAAAAATATACAAATATATACCAAATAATACATATATTAATATGATATGCTTTACGTTTTTCATTTGTGAAACTAGTTTTAGATAAAATTCAATAGTTTACATGCCAAGTAACATGTAAGCTACTTATATTAGTTATATAAAATATAAATCGTGTTAATAAAATCATTTATACATATTAAATACCATTAAAAAATCAATGGAAAAAGAACAAAATGGACCATGGGCTGGTCCATGGCAGGCTTTGGACAGAGGTTTTTAACCTCTGCTTATTCAACCTGGCCCATGGGACAGCTCGACCCCCATTTTGGACAGATCTATCCTTATGTAGGAGCACAAAAAATATGGGAGTCGATTCACTCATGTTCAAGCATGTGTAGTCTGAGCGTATAACCTTATATCAAAGCTCACATGTATCCTAAAAGAATAATCGTGTGCACACATGCATGCACGCATTGTTGGACGTGCGAGCTCACAGTGAGCCATTATGCAATAAATGGTATTGCGAATATCATTTCCTGATCTGAAATGAAGAATGACTATTTTGCATAATAGGTCCGTTAATACAATTAGGGTTATGTACCATGGCCATCTTAATGATCATATAACTGTTGATTCAATTATTGAATCATAGAGGTTGGTGCTTGGATGAATATCTAAAGAGTTAGATTGAGGACTCATCAAGCATCGTCAAATGATTATTAAGAGAGTATCTCCAGACTGAGAAGGAGATAACAATCTTTTCTCTATAGACTGATATCTAACTGACCTCTTGATGTAGGTCCTCTGCATAGGAATAGAGATTCAGAGGTGTTAGATAAGTTAGGTCAAAGAGTTGACTTAACGAGATCGAGATAACCAAAGTCCTATATCGTATGCTGTCACGATATAGGCACGCATCCTATGATCGGAGATAGATGTGTTATTATATGTCTGAGTATGTTTTGGCAGACCAATAGGTTGATGATCTAATCAAGGTCTATACAACGACGTGTTGGTGTGCATATAAGGGCATATGAGTAATACGTTCTCTCAAAGGGATCATACAGGTTCATTACTGAACCGAAAGACATGAGCTCACTCATGAGATATTGGGAAGATCAAATTCCGTGCACGGTCGTCTCGCTTTAGAAGCTTGATTGAATTTGTAAGTTTGATATATACTTTTGGAAAGTATATGATCGACACCTGGGTATGGTATATGCTTTTGGAAAGTATATAATCGATACCAAATCGCGATAGTCAAATGAGAAACTTAATGATAAATCCCTGAAGTAGACAGTGTAAAATTGATCTTATACTTGGGTTTAATATGGATCTTCCAGTATGCAGGATGTACATGTATTAGAAATGCCTGAGGGTGATGTGATCATAAATGATTGTATAACCATGGCGCTTCCATTCCGAAGGAGTGATGAGGTCTGGATTTTAGTGACTCCTCTCATAAAGAAGTAATCTGATCTTAGTCCAAATGTTGGACATTGATCTGGATGTGATTCAGATGTAATGATAAGATTAGATTTGCGGTCTTGATTAATTAAGCATCTATGGGAGGTCCGCAAGATCTGGATTTGAGATGTGATCTCAATATTCAAGTCACTAGACGTGGAACAATACAATCGCCCTGTCCTTATCTTCAAGTATCCGCGGAGAAAGCACATTATCCTTGAAAGAGTTCATGGATATAATTTCATTGTTGATATATGTATCCCAACATTGAGAAAATGGATAATTAAATGTGATTAATTATCATGAATAATATGAATTTGATTCACATTATAGTGAGAGTTATCTGAGATAATTAAATGTGATTTAATTATCAAAGCTGTGAATAATGTGAATGTGATTCATCTTATTTGGGCACATGAGAATTGAGATCCAAAATAATTTAATTTAATTTAATTATCATGGATATGAATAATGTGGATAGCATTGTCCACATTATCCAGGTATATTACAAATGTGATTTATAATATATTAGAGTGAGCATATTGTGATTTATGTTTGTTGATTAATTGTTAATGTGAATTGGATTCACATTGAATGATTAATTGAAAATATAATTACATTTAATTTTGGGATGTGAATGAGATTCACATAATTTCAATGGCTTGATTGGAATTTTCTCACAAGATAATTGTGAATTATTTTTTGAGAAAAATATTTACAATAAGGGTTATTGTAAATTAAAGAGATAATCATGAGATAATGGAGAAAGACCAAGTCCACTTAAAAGAGGAGTGGACGTCCACTTATCTCCTTGTGGGGATAAGTGGACATCACCCTCTTCTTGAGAAGATAATGTTGGTCTTCTCATTATCTCATCTCTAGTCAAATGTGATATAAACTAGGATTAATTATGTTGATTTATTAATATGAATTAATTCAAATTAAATCAATTGTTGTGTTTTTACAACAACATCTTAGCCATTGAAAGAAACACAAATCAATCTCATCCATGATCGTGTGTTATCCATGGATTGAGTTCCATGGATCCCAAAACCCTATATAAGAAGAGGCACCTCTTGCTCTTCGAGACACGTTTACGCGACAACAACAAATGCTCTCTTCCTCTCTCTATCTACACGTCATGTGACTCTCTCCCTCTCTCTCTCATGGTCGTCCACCATGGAGCCATTAAGAGAGTCGACATCACTGCAGCATCGTCGTTATGCTGCTGGAGCACTTGCTCGTGGATCTCCGTCTCTTTTGGTGCACCTCGCTCGTGAAGAAGACGTCGGATCTCGAACGACGAGATCAGGAGATTTGTTAGTTGGACATCAACATAGACTGCGAGAAGGACACGTCTCATCAACGCGCTCGCAAGCGTCTCCTCCGTCAGATCGGACTTGAGACAGGAGGTCTCTTAGTTTAGAGACTCGATCACAACCACGTTTCAAGAGGTAAACCTTAAACCTATTGTAGTTTAGATGAAACGATCTGAAAAAGGTTCTTGGATCATGTGGTTTCATCACATTTAAAAAAATTCCGTTGCATCGAGCCACTAGTACGACTAGTCGCTCATGATCGCATTTGATGCCATCCTCATGCTTCTGTGATGCACTTAAGGATTTTCTCCATATCCTTCATGCACATATGCTTGCATTGTGCAAGTTGCATACACATTTAAGAAGAAATGATGATAGTGCAAGTAGTATATTACATGTACCCTTTGAATGGAACAAAAAAACTTCACTAAATCAGTGTATACGGATTTGCGAGATGTAGTACTTAGAACATGTGAAATGAGATTGATTTCATTGGTAATACTACGTGTGTGGTCATATTGTGGCTATATATCTTTTTGATCGGGAAGTCGTGCATGGGATGATAATAAAGGATATGCATGTTATTCTACGTACCAAGTTTATTTTTTATCGGATTTTCACCGCTATTTTATCTTAAGGGAAAAGGAACAAAAAAAAGATCAAACATTAGTTGAAAGGATAAAGAACAAAAGATGTACAAACAATTAGTTGTTACACAAGTAAGAAAAAAGAATACATAAAGAAGCGCCCTCTTCTGAAAGTAAAAAAATTAAGATATTTATGCAAAGAAAAAGTTTCAATGGAGTCGTCACATGTCAGAGAAACAATGGCGGGGTCTCTCACGACATTTATGGGACGACTTTGACTTTGATACAAACGATAAGAAGCCCTTTTCGCATTCACATTATTATAAATTTATATTCTTGTGATGAAGAAGATGAGGATTCACGTCAAGATGATGACGAGGTAAGTTTTTCTTCTGAAGTAATTACGAGAAATTTCTTTTGAATAAATATATGAATCTTTTTGAAAAATGCATTGCACAAAATTTGGAAAATAAAATAATGTTTTAATAATTCAAAAAAAGAAGATAAATCTATTAAAAAAGAAGTTAGTTATTTGAAGATTACATGTGATAGACATTAACAATAAAGAACTAAAGGATGATCTTGATAAGTATACTAACGGTACAAAACTTAGATAAGTTAATAGGTACAACTACAAAAATCTCTGTGAAATTTAGAATAGGATATAATCCATCTACACATCGTCTTGCATATAACACTTCTATTCTAAAAGAAAGAAAGATATATTTTCTCAAAATTGAAGTTGAAATATTTAAAATTAACCATGTTAGATCCATAGAAAAATGAATATCAGAAAAATTTTATGCATGTGAATGGAGATCAACACGAGATGTACCGCCAAAAAAAGTTATAGGAGAACCAAGAATCATGCATTACAATATAAGAGAAGATCATGTGGAACCATAATGCAAGTAAGTAAACACACCATTCTTGTAGATGGAAGAGATCCCCATTGATCTAGGTGCAACTCCTATGGATTGATCCATCACCACCAGCATACCATGGCCACCCTTATTTGTCATACGATAACATTTTTTGCCAAAAGCTTTTATTTATAGTTCTTTTTATGCATCATATAATACATAAAAAACAAGAGTATTGATTTTCAAAATTAAAAATATTTTTAAAGGGAAAACATTATCGAGGGAGAGACACATTTTTTTCAAAATAAAAAGGAAGGAGGAATTTATATTTTTGAAAGGAGGAGAGACTTTGTTTTTCAAAGAAAATATTTTAACATGAAAGCTTTTTTATATATCAAAACGAGGAGAATAAGTGGAGACATTAATCTCCAACTTTTATTTATTTGTTGTCTAAAAAGGGGGAGAATTTTAGTACCATGATTATATGTTATTGTATTATTATTTTGACGAAAAATAAACTTCATAAGATATGTGGGATCGTACAAGTTCATTACTGAACCAGAAGACATGAGCTCATTCATGAGATATTGGGAAGGAACAAATTCCGTACATTGTCGTCTTGCTTTGGAACTTGACCGGATTTGTAAGGTTTGATATATGCTTGGAAAGTATATGATCAATACATAGGTATGATATATGTTTTTGAAAAGTATATGATCGATACCAACTCCCAATGATCAAATGAGAAACTTAATGATAAAACCCTGAAGGAGATAATCCAAATAGATCTAAAATTTCGAGTTTATTCTAATTCTTCCAGTATGCAGGATGTACATGTATTAGGAATACTTGAAAGATGTGATCATAAACAATTGTATAACCATGACGCTTCCATTCCTAGGGAGTGATGAAACGGAATTGGATTTTAGTGACCTCTCTCAATAGAGAAGTAATCTAATCTTGGATCAAATGTTGGATAGTGATCTGAATGTGATTCAGATGCAATAAAAAGATTAGATTTACGATTTTGATTTAATCAAACATCTATGAGAGGTCCGCAAGATCTGGATCAATATCCAAATCATTATACGTGGAACGTACAATCGCTCTGTCCTTATCTCCAGGTATCTGCGAAGAAAGTGCATTATTCTTGAAAGAGTTCAAGAATAATTTCATTGTTGATAATATATCCGAGCATTGAGAAATGGATAATTAAATGGATTTAATTATCGTGAATAATATAAATTTGATTCATATTATTTGACTATATAGTGAGAGTTATCTATGATAATTAAATTTGATTTAATTATAAAAAATGCAAATAATGTGGATATGATTTATGTTATTTGGGACATGAGAAGTCATCTTGGATATTTAAATGTGATTTATGTATCAAAATTATGATCAATGTGGATATCTCTCTCCATCTCTCTCCATACACACCCCCTCTCTCCCTCCACAAAATGGAAGTCCGCACTAAACACCAGAGAGGGGCGTAGTCATCGCGACATCATTGTGCTGCCAGATTGAATACTCATGAATCTCCATCTTCTACGGTGCGCTTGTCTCGTGAGAAAGACGTCGGATCTCGTGAGACAAGATCAAGAGAGTTATCACTTGGATCATCAACATGCATTGCGAGGAGCACACATTTCATCAACGCACTGTAAATGTCTCCTTCGTTGGATCGGACTTGAGATAGGAGGTTTCTTCGTTTAGATTCTCGATCGCAACTATACTTAAAGAGGTAAACCAAATACTTGCTTGTGATTTATATGAAAAGATCCGAGAAGTGTTCATGGATCATGTGGTTTCATTGTTCGATTTTTTTTAAAATCATGTTGCCCCAAGCTTTAATACGACTAGTCGCTCCTGATTGCATTCGATGCGATCTCCAGACTTCCATGATGTGATTAAGGATCTTTTCATATCCTTCAAGTGGTATCAGAGCCATATGTCAGAGGTTTAGGATATGATCCTTAAACTGAAGATGACTTGGGCATTTTTGGCTATGTAGACTTTCATCGCATTTTGTTCACATGACCCTATTTTTTATTTTTTACCTTATTTAAATTTGTTTAAACACAAAATTATATGAATTATGTTCTTCATTAAATAAGGAAAGTGTAAAACTTGAGTTTGCATGATTTGGAATCTGTTTGCTCAAGATATGATCTTTTTAATAAACATGTATCCACTATTTGGAGATGTGAATCTTGGCATAATTAATGGTTGATTAAGGTTTTAAAATGCTTAGAAATGTATGAATAATACATGTTCTATTATAAATCAAATTAGCAAACTTCATAAACTTTTTTTCATAATTTGGATTTAAATTGATTGGTATATGCTACTTTTAGTAAGTGAGGGTCACTGCTGAAAATTACTTTCCTAATCAAGAACCTTGTGAATGTTATTTAATCAGTTAATGAAATTAATGGTTAATTCCTTAAGTAATTATTGATGAATATTTATGAATTATTTATGATGATTATTTTCTTAAATTATATTGCAATAACCAGTATGATAAAATAATGATCTTGATCGATTTGGTTATAATGAACTTTCCAACAAACATGGTTGCTTGAATAGTATTGGAGATTCTTTAGCAAAAAACTTTATAATATTAATCAAAATGGTTTTGATAAATATTATATGTTATAACTTCAGTTGAAAGACGTATTATCATCTCAAATACGAAATGATTAAAGTCGCATTATCTTGACCTGAGGCGGATATGGTGTCTAGTCGGGGAGTGTTGGAGTAGTAGGTTGCTCCGTAAGCAGTTTATCCCACTCCTGTCGATACTGGTCATGACAGTGGGTAAGGAAAGGATAATGCTTGAAGCGATCATGATGTATTTTCCTAATTATTAAAATTCAAATAATACATATTTGAGATAATATCATATTTCAGGTAACAATAAAGAATGTTTGTTGGATATTAATTAGATCATTGATGTAATATGATTAGATTAATTGAAATCCAATTAAAATAAAAATAATCTATTAGGAATAGATTTGTATTTCCCTTGTAAGAATTAATCGTAATGAATATGATTTATAGTGATTAATTAGAATTTGAACATGATATGGAGGATTACATAAGTGACATCTATGCTCTCCCATGAAGGTGAAGGGTTTCGTCACCAGGGATTGTATGTAGGAGACGCATGTACGAAGTGATATCTCCTGCATACTAGCACATTTGGGTCGTGCTCTTTGCTTCTCAAAAGAGTAAGGTCGTATGCGTAGTGACCCCAATATCGAGTCATCATATTATTGGGGCAATATTGGATTGCGCATAGCGAGTTCTAATCCGATTGATGGTTGGTTCAATTGATGATGGTCGACATCACCTTTGGTGTGGTGGGCTTGGATGTTAATGGATGAATTGGGAATGCAAGTTGGATTTGCAAGGCAGAATGAGTTCCCATTTCTTTTTATCCGAGTTGCAAGTTCTCGTATTATTGGGATGTAACAAGATAAGAAAGGAGATCCCAGATCTTTCTTGAGATGTAATGGTAAGTATATTTCTTACATTGTAAGTAAATAAGGGAATGAATTTTCAGTGTTGAGAAGGCAAGACGATTTTGATATAAAAATTCCTAAATCAAAGTAATACATATATGCAAATTTCTTATTTCAGATAATTCTCATTAAACTCACTCGATGTTATACTCAACAATAACCAGTAAATTATCATGGATTGGATCCGTGATCAAGATATTGTACTTGCAATTGGACACGTAATGTATGTGGTTGCAATATGCAAGTTTCCTCATAATAATGAGGAATGGCAATTAAATAGACAACATGACAACAACCTAGGGTTTTTGTGTCTCTATAGTCTTGATCTCTCATTGAATGTTCTTTGGAAGTATCATGTCGATGATGATCATAATTGTTACATAATCCTTACAAAATCTAAGAAAATGTTTTGGCATACATATGTTCTCTCGACATTTAGTCATGAATTACATGGTTCACTGCATTATGTAGAATGGTGGCTCGATAAGAGATGATGTACTAAAAAAATGTTTGATTATCTACATGAACCTAAGTCTTTTAGAGTTAAGATGGATGTAGATACAATGAGTGCCATCATCTTACTATCTATACTCAAGTCATTCTTGAAGCTTTATAATATCCATATTGTGTGAACCATGTATAAATGTTGAAATATTCTTATATTGATTTTTTTAATTCAACATAAGAGATCTTTTGTCTTAAGAAATGGTTATTTATAGATGAAGGGAGTGCAACAGAAGCATGAGTATGACCCAATTAAGAAAGAAAGTCAAAGAGTTGACTGAACTTCTGTGACTTCCATATGACATCCAAGGAGTTGGATAAATGCTAGTACTATAATAAGCTGATGTACTGATAGTGTGACTATTTAAACTATCTAGGATCCTTAGAGAAGGACTCGGATAGTGCATCAGAATCTACATTTGATTATTGAAATAGACTTGCTTATTAGATAAGATCGAAGTCTAACAATTATATCTCATTCTTGTACTAACACTTGAAATGGTTGCATATGTTTTAGAAGACTGGAAAAATTGATCTTCAGGTTTAATAGTTATCTATATGGGAATTGATGCGAATGTTGCAACAATATACATTGGATAGATAAACTTCATATTTTCAGTGGGAGAGCCCTTAGTCTTAGATAATGTCTCTATGACCTATATATTAGAATATACTCGTTGTTTATTTCTAAATGTTGGGAAAAAATGTATTCTGTAATAGATCTATCATAAAGGTTGTGATGGATATATTTCAGATAGTAATCTAACATCTATAGGACTCGGCTAAAATAGAAAATTAATGAATGGTTCATTAATATTTCTAAATGTTGAAAATTAAACCTTAAAATATCAATAGGAGGATGAAGATCATTTGACAATGATATGGCATCAAGCCTTGGACATAAGTTTGTTGATGAGATCAATAGACAAGAGATGAAACTTTAAAGTGTGTGTATGAAATTTCAAATCTTACATACTTGTGAATATTGTATTCAAAGTAGAAAATATCCAATGCACCCTTCTCCAGGAATGGTGTTAGATGCCAAGGTCTTCAAGATCTCAAACATATTGTATGTGGATCATCTGTATCATAATAAACATTAATGATATTTGATACAAATTGATGACGTCTTTGATATGAGATTTCTTTCCTTCATATAAGAAACTTTTGAAATGTTCAAAGATTTCACAATTTTGGTTTAGAACCGAAGTTTGAAGGAAGATGACATGAATTTGATCTATTCTAGGTAGTCAGCACCTATTAGATGAATTCATGGAATACCTTATGAAGATAAGAATATCATTCTTGCCTCACAACTCCTAATACACCTAAACTCATTAGAGTTGTAGGGAGATGCAATTAAATCATGTGCGACATGATTTGATCAATGATGAATTTTATCACAATTACCTCTTAGTTTTTAGGTATATATGTAGTAGAGACTACAATATATATCTTATTAGTCCCCGATTCTCACTCTTTATTCTTTTATTTTAGCTATTTATCTTGGAAAAGCATCATGTAAATAGGTATAAATACAAAAAGTTAGCAATCAGCATGCATGTCTTAACATTGTATAATTAGTATGTATTTGTGTAAAAATAAAAGAATAAAAGAAAATAAAAAGAAAGAAGCTATTTAGAATAAACACAGAGTAACCCAAACCCCAAGAGAAGGTCAAGCCTTGACTTGATCATCAAATAAAGTAAGTAGAGAGAGATAGGGCCTACTTTGTATTGTACATATTACCTATATATGTAAATAATTATTTTTGATAAAACAAAAATAAAATATTCTTTCTACCTCCTTGTATATAATCCTAGAAATAAAACAAAAATAAAATAAAATAAAATAAAAATAAAATCCTTCTTGCTTGTACAAAACACATGTATGTATATATGTTCCATCCCCTATTTATTCTTTATATGTAAATAAATAATAAAAATAAAATAAATATTATTTTATAATTCTAAAACAAATAAAATATAAAATTAGGGTATTTTTGTAAAAATAATAAAATAAAAAATATTGTACATAATACATATGTATATTATACTTGTATATAACACCATATATTGTATATACACTAATTTATTTTCGTAAAAATAATTAAAAATCGCAGAAAAATAGTTTGAAAATTAATAAATAATTTTCATTTATACACTTTTTATTTTGAATTCATTTATTATTTTTTATTGATTTTATAAATATTTTGTAAAATCTAATTTCCTGATTGGTCCATCCCGTTTCGTTGACCTAGGTCAATGCCCTCTTCCAGGGCTGACCCGACCGACTCCTCTTGCCGGAGCTTGTTCTCCCTTTTTTCTTGCTTGTGCCGTACCTCCTCTCGATACAAGTCTATGCCCGAGCCTTCTCCTAGGATCCATCACCTTCGCTGATCCCTAGGAAGGCGCGAATCTTCCTAGGGTTGCGCGCTCTTGACCGATTCTTCCACCCTCCTAGGAAGCCTATAAATCGTCTCTTCTGCCTCCAGAGCAGCTCAGCTCATTCCTCGCTCCCACTTCAACCCCTATCTACCTCCAATTGAGTGACAGCTGCTCGGAGAGTCCATTGGAGCTCATTTTGGTGCAGTGACGATGCAACTTACCTTTCATGGCCAGAGATCCACCGCGAGCAGCCTCCCCATCCCCCACGATGCAGTCGAGGCCATAACCTCGGCGAACATCATCGCCTGGAGCTCAGGAGATCTTCAGGTACCCATCCTATCCTCTGCATTTTCGTTCTTGAATCTATTCATTCCATTTTGCACTATCGCACGCACCTTAGCTCCGACCACCAGGTCTGGAGCTCCATCATCCACATCCCTCCGTTTAGATCGCCTCATCGTATCACCCTTCATCTTCTCACACAACCTGTTCACCCTACAGCTCAACCATCGGGTTGAGATTAGGCCCGGTCTCCCTCCCTAACGTTTACGGGAGACCCCAACCCCATTCCACGTTGCTTCTCCTCTTTTTGTATGCAATAAATCTTCGTCTGAGATTCTCCTTCGAGTGTCATATCCTTTTGAATGTGTTGATTCGTGTGAAGGCTCCTATTTGACCCACCAGCTGACCTGACAAAGCAGCTCCAGGTGGAGCGCCACCACCCTGCTCCTCCAACCGTTCGCCGTCCCATCGGAGACCACCATTAGTCACAGAGTATCTCCACGATACAGTCGGGCCTGTCCGATCTTTCATCGGAGCATCAGAGTCCATGTGGTGCTTGATCGAAGGTCATCTAGGTCCAATTCTTCCAGCACCTTTAGCTGCCATCGGATTGGGACCCCGTCGCCGAGATCGCATCTTCACAGTCTATCCATCCCCTTTTGTCAGAGGCATCATATACACGATTAACGACTATCAATGTTGACATTCCATGTGCCATTTGATATGGTCAGAGGACACCAGACCTGTACATATGCTCCATACGCCTGAGCCGTCAGATCCATAGCAGAGCATATCACCACCATCAGCAGCCGCCTTCACGAGGGCTTGCCACGCGTCCCCGCGTGCCTCACACACGCTTGCAAGGGTATATTTCCCTTTTATCCTGTTTATTTAGTTATTTCACATTAGTCCAAAGAATAAAGTTTTAGTGTAGACATTTTACAATTTGGACCTTTAAGTTTTCAGTATTTGCATTTTAGTCCTCCCGAACCTGAGACACGTGCATGTACACATGAGTTTGTAGGTTATTTGCATGACTTATCCCTGAACTTTATAGATGTTATGTTTTGAGTAGAATTTCTCTGGTAATTGTAAATATACCCATGTACGCGTATTTTTGAACATGTGTGAGAATATATTGGACAATTTGCAAGATTCGCCCTGAGCTTTTTACGTGTGTTATCTTTTGGCCTACAAACTTTCATATAATTGTGTTTAGGTCACTACTTGTTGTGTGTGTTGTTTTTAATCAAATAATTATCAAATCAACTCCAAAAATTTCATAAAAATTACTGTTTGCTCCTGCTAACACGTAATATTTGTGGTATTTTTTGTGAATTAATTTGATTTTATTTGATAATTTTTAAAAATAAAAAATACATAAAAAGCGTTTTGTTTGTTTTATAAAGTACCTAAAAATATAAAAATTGTTTTAAAAATGAAAAAAATAGCGTATGCTTGCCTTTGTGTGTTTTATCTTCATTATTATTTTTGTTACAAAAACTTTCCTAAAAAACCTACAAATATCAAAACCCTTTAAAACTCATAAAAATCATTAATATTAAAAAAATAAAAAAAAGAATTTTAGTTGTTTTTGTTAGATATTTTCATTTACTACCTCAAAAAAATCACAATCATGACATTAATACACTTTTAGTATTTTAAATTGGCCTTGTAGTCCAGGTTGTACATTGTTTTCCCTGTTTGCTTTTCTTTGATTTTTATAAAATCATATAAAAATTGGAAAAATCCAATAAAATTACCAAAAACATCTGAATATTTGAAAAAAAAATAAAAATATTTTAGTTCTGATTTTGAGCACTTTTGACATTATTAAAAATTTTGAAGGCTTGCTTGTGTGCTTGTTTGCCTTATTATTTAACTAGCCTTTTTCTTAATCGAAAAATAAAAAATGCAAAAAAAACTAAAAATAGATAAAAATATGCTTTCATTTCTCTGATTGTGACTACTTCATACATTTCTGTGCTCCTTGAGTTTGACTATGGTCGTTATACTAGGTTAAATAAATAGCGGAGACTGGTGACATTGTTTTCATCAATTTATCTGTTTGATCGTGTGGTTTTTATTTTCTTGTTGAGTTCGGCCAGCTGATTGGGGTGACAACGACTCGTGTTTATTTTTGATACTTAACCCTAGTTGGTTGGATGCTCATTAGAATGGTGTCGTTGCCGGGGAGCACGACTTAGTAGTCTTTTCATATTTTTGTAGATATTTTTATCTCTATCTTATATAACTATTTTCTGGCATTCTCTCTACTTTGCTTTTTGTGTGAGGGATCGTCCGAGGACTCTGCGACTTTTATTTGGAGTAACCGCACCCGAGGAAGAGCAAGAGGACACGAGGATTAGTTATATTTGATAGAGTAGCTTAGTTCAGATTTATTTTTTAGCACACTATCATTGTTTTAATAATTTAGGACCTTAAGACTCTTCTGGACTTGGTTTATCGGGGTCTGTTTCGCCGAGCACCGGTGTGCTTGCGGGACTTCACCGTAGCTTTCGCTGGTTTTATTTTCGTCGCATTTTTATTCTCTTTGATTCTTGTAGAATTTGGCACTTAGACTTAGGAATTTCTTTTATTGTGGCGTAATTACTTAAGTCCCAATCCCTAATATATTACTTGCACATATAGATTCGTAATTAGACTTTATTAATAAATTCATAATAAAAAGTTCGATTAATTAAACTCGAGTCTAAGCGCCGTGAGGAATCACATACAACGCTAGCAGGACCTGCTGTGGCGGGCACCGAGTGTTTCCAAGATCGGACTTTGACTTAGTCTAGTTACCTGACTCTTGTTCTTCGTGATCATTAGAAATTGCTCATCTAAGGCCGTTTTCTTCGTGCATCATTTAGATTAGTTTACATTTCTGTCTTTAAATTTATGCGCGGATCACCTTGCATGTAGAGTGCTGGCGACATGTACGCATCTCTTACTTTGCATGCATCATAGTGTTTGATCGTGCATCGACTTTTTCGACTTCTTCCCTTATTTTTGGACTAAAAAAATCAGGAGATCGAAAAATTCGTTAGGCATTGTTTGATTATTGAAAAATACTATAAAAAGAGAAAATCATAGAATTGGGACTGCTGAATAAACTTGATCTTAAAAGACACTTCATTTCAAAATTTGTTTTGGGAGAGTCATCCCCTCATTTTTGGGTTTGCTTGCATGAGAGAATGACCTGTAAACTAGGCTGAACTCTCGTTAGACTACTGGTCTTGGGGTTAGCCGTTCTCCAGTGAGGATCTCTCCGGTATCTGGTCAAGCGGGCCGCAATGTCCTTTACAGAGAGAATTGATCGGGTAGCCAGTAAGCAGTTCGTAACTTGTACTGGCTGGGAAAGATCTAGCTTTGGGATTGGGTCAATCTCTTGGGAGCAACGGGTTCCTAACAGCTCACACAATCGCTCTGCAAGACTGAATTATCACATAAATAAAATTGACAAGATAAACGACCGAACCTTCACGGTCATCAGATCAATATTGTATAGGTGAATTGGGGTTAAACTGTTGATCTTGTTTGCTTCCAGATTCCATCCGCATTTCTTCCACATCACGATGCTGGGTCGGAGATCCCTTTGACTGCCTCTGGTAGCATCGCTCTCGAGCACTCCGACCTACTCATCTAGGTAGGTTCTAGAGAGCTTAGACCAGCTCTCCGAACTCGATTTCAATTCCACCATGTTCCCCCTCGACCGCCCTTCTTCCAGTCCTAAGGTGCCCGAGCAGAGACGAACGTAGATATTTGTTCATTTGACGACACCTAAGTTGGGGTCTTTTGCCTTTGCAATGACCCATGAGATGGCCAGCAGCGACGGACGCACAGATGGGTAGCCCTAGAGTACCACGTATGTTCTAGACCAGAACACCATCAACAACACCATGTTAGCTTCCCTAGAGATGATGCAGCGATAGATCCGAGATCAGGGAGCATTCATGGTAGAGGTCTGTCAGGAGTTAGAGCATATGCGGGCCAACACAGGAGAGCAGCCATGAGCAGCTAGTGGAGACATACCCGGAGCTGAAGGAGGAGCATGGGGACAACCAGAAGACCCAGAGGATCAGCCAGTGCCAACCAGGCAGCCACGACTGATGAGACAGTTGCACAACCCCGGTGCGACTCTTACACACCGCTGGATCCAACTACCGGCAATTCTGCAACTTCAAGCTTCCCCCCGAACTATTCAACTTTTTCCCAAGTTCCATGAGCTTGTACATCTTCATCTACAAGAATTTGAGATGATCTGCAGTACTATCCACGATAGATTCGTGGACAAGGATACCATCAATATGATGGCATTTCCATTCTCCCTGATAGAGAGAGCAGCCTAATGGCTGAAGCATTTAGGGAGATATATTACTTCGTGGGAGCAGCTCCGGACCAAGTACTTGAACAAGTACTATCCACTTGGCCGGACGAACGCAGCGTGAGCCCTGATCAACAACTTCTCCATGATTCCCAACGAGAAGTTCCACGAGGCATGGGATCGATTCCGTGAGCTCATTGACCGGTGTCCACATCACAACATATCCAAGCCCAATCTTATCTAGAGCTTCTTTTGTAGGCTGAACTGGAGCTACAAGGGCTAGTGAACGCTTCTTGTGAGGGCTCCTACTTCGCTTAGGACGAAGACCGGTTTGTGCCATCTATGAGGAGATGGCCAAGAATTACATCGTGATGTCCCAGATCCAGCTTTACACCCAGGGGAAGCCCCCACCCCAGGCTGTGTCCTATCAGAGGATAACATGAGTTGATGCAGGTCCATCCACTTATTCAGCAGCCGTAGCACATGCAGAGTCGTCGGCTGCTGACATGTGCATTATTAGAGAGAAGTTGGTCTGCATAGAGATCATTGAGAAGAAGCAGTTCCAGGGCATGACACAGATAGATCAGTTGGCACATACCCTCAGTGACTTGAATACTCAGTCCAGGAGGCACGGACAACTTCTCAGCCCTGTCTCAGGTCACAGGTTGATCCTAACAACAACAGTTCATCTCAGCACTCCGCCCAGTACCGACAGGTTCACCACATCCAGGTGGAGCCGTTCCAACACATGTAGCACCAGTACTCTCATCCACCGCCATCTTAGGACACTTAGATGGTGGTGTACCAGCATGATCATCTAGTGTCAGTTCTTCCTCCATCCCTCTACGAGTAGGAGCCATTGATGGAAGTTAATGGGATTTGGTATGACCGACAACAGTCTGGGATCTACCGAGATCATCCCAGATTCAGGTGGTCGACCGGAGGTACCTCATCCCAGCAACAACCTCCAACTCAGGATGGACAGTTCATCCACCTGCAACAGCAATCCCAGTTCTCCCACCAGCCACGACAACACTATCAGTCAGGTCCTCATCCCTACCAGCAGGGACAACAGCAGAGGCATCACCAGCAACAACCTTAGCAGCAATATTCTCAGCCTCTCCCTTACCAATTCCAGCAGCAGCCTCACTTTCAGCGAGGCAACCCGTCCGATTCTCATGGACCAGCCTATGAGAACCCACCCCTTGATGATCTAGCCTGCCTACTCGCAGACCAGCAGACATCCTTTAGGCGGGAGATGGACCAGTTTCGTTAGGAGATGAGGGAGATCATTAAGGGCAAGGCCGCCATACCTGCTCAGATCGAGCCCAACCCGAACAACCTCAAAAAGGAAACCTGAGAAGATATAGTTCACATAAACCACCACTCCTAGTGATTTATTGGGTGACATTGCTTCATACACATTTGATGATGATTTTGTGTCACTTAGGAGCGGTGGGATGCAGTCGGCGGTGCCTCGTCTGAGTGACGACACCACGATGAGACAAGAGCGCCAAACGAGGAGGATAGCGGTGCTGACGCTGCTAATGACGATATTGATGCAGGTGGTACTGATGCCACTAGATTTCTAGATGCTGAGCAGAGAGCGGTACTAATGTCGTGAGGTCCGATGTCGTGGGTGGTACCGATGCCACCATTTCTATTCCAGTTGTGTTTCGTTCAGTTTCTGTACCCCATGACTATATAAAAAATACCAAAAAATTAATAAAGGAAAGGTTTCTTCATCTTCGACTCCATATGTGATGATTGATGATACTTGTATGGATTCCATACCATCTTAGCAGCAGGAACCTGTTCCTAGCCCTCTATCTAAGGAGGGCTCAGCCATCCCCTTCCCTCAAGCACTCCGCTTGGCGAAGGCGAATAAAAAAGAAAATCCAAAAAAGATTAGCAGTTAGACTTAAGCCAGCATATGATAGATAAATTCCACATTCAACTGATTCTATAGGAGGCACTTGAGCACATGCCTCTCTTCCAAAAGAACTTGAGAGAGAAGATCACCATTCGTAAGAAGAAGAGGAACCATCAAACAGAAATGCACGTGCTGACCAGTGCCACCTGCTTTGCTATTCAGAACCGTTTGCCAGCTAAGAGGCCAGATGCAGGAACTCCCTATGTCAGATGCCATATTCATGAGCAGAGATTCGATCGTACTCTATTAGACAACAGTTCTTCCATCAACCTCCTTATGGCAGCCTTACTTGATCGATTCGATCTTGGCTCTCTTCGACAGAGTAGTACAGTTTTTCAGTTTCCCGATAGATCTGTCAAGAGGCTGAAGGGGTTGTCGAAGGACGTGGTCGTCATAATTCAGGACTAGATTTTCCCTGTGGACTTTGTTGTGTTGGACATGGAAATTCTTGAATCTGTGATCAATACCCCCATCATTCTAGGACATCCATTCTTAGCCACAGCCAAGACGGTGTCCGACCATGATAGTTGGAAGGTGTACTTTCGCGTCAAGGTTAAGAGTATACAAATAGAGACGATTGACGAGACTAGAGCGTGAGATTCAACTTGCTCAGAGCAGTTCAATGATGCAGAGGAGACGACAGAGGCAGAGCGAGACATCCACCGGGAGTGCGATTTTGTGATCATTGATGATGAAGCCGCTTGGTCCGATCCTGTTTCACGAGCTCTTCTTTCACCTTCAGATGCCACATATTTACAACTTCCAACAGAGGAGAGTTCGGAGAGCACACTCTTGGTCAAGGATACTTTTGAGGATGATGACCATGTTCAAGATAGTGAGGGAGAGTATAGATCTTGTGATTCTGATTCAGATCCCCCGGATTCAGACATCGATTAGGCAGAATTTGATGAGTTGTTTATGTGTCTGATTCCAGTAGAGCCAGTAGCTAGGGTGGAGACTGAGCCATCATTGAGCACAGATATACCAGCAAGGCTTCCTTCACCAGTTTTCCATGATCGGTGAGAGTTCTCACATTCAGATCTGGTTGCCTTCACTCAAACATTTCAAAGGCTAGATTTGACAGCTCCCAGTTGTTTAGAACTGAAGCCCTTGCCGCAGTTTCTGAAGTATAGGTTCCTTGCGGGCAAGCCAGATATGTACCCAATCATTATCTCAGCTGATTTGATTGGAGAGCAAGAATCTCGTTTGATGGGGGTTCTTGAAAGAAAGTGCAAGGCTATAGGATGGAGTGCAGCTGATCTCCAGGGGATAAGTCCGGCTATGTGCTCCCACCATATCTATCTCGAAGAGGATGCTAAGCCATCGCGTGAGTTCCAGCTACGGCTGAACCCGAATCTTCGAGTTGTGGTCATGAAAGAGACATCCAAATGGTGGAGCGTCACTTTTATCTACCCATCTCCGACTCCAAGTGGGTTAGTCCATTGCATGTGGTGCCCAAGAAGACGGGCATCACTATAGTTGTGAGAGAGTCTGAAGAGGAGATATCTACCCGGTTACCCTTTTCTTGGAGGGTTTATATGGACTACAAATGATTGAATCATGCCACCAAGAAGGACCATTTCTTGCTGCCTTTTGTTGATCAGATTATAGAGAGGCTAGCTGGGAAGAGTCACTACTATTTCTTTGACGGGTACTCCGGTTACAATCAGGTGGCCATAACATCCGAGGACCAGGATAAAATGACATTCACCTGTCTGTTTTGAACTTATGCTTTTAGACGGATGCTCTTTGGTCTATGTAATACCCTTACGATATTCCAAAGGTGCATGTTGTCCATATTCTCGTACATGGTGGGTGATTGATTAGAGGTCTTCATGGATGACTTTTCGATCTACGACGATTGGTTTGATACTTGTCTTGACTGCATATATCGTATTCTTCAACACTGCATAAAGGTCCATCTTGTCTTGTCTTGGGAGAAAAGTCACTTCATGGTGACTCAGGGGATGGTGCTTGACCATATCATCTCCAACAGGGGCATGGAGGTTGACCTGGCCAAGGTGGATATCATCAGGAAACTCAATCTACCGTCCAGTTTGCGGCAGTTGCGATCTTTTCTGCGGTGTGTCAGTTTCTACCAATATTTTATTCATGACTTCAGTAGGATTGCTCGATCGTTGACTGATTTGCTGACGAAAGACACCGAGTTCATTGTAGATGATAAGTTCCATACGTCTTTTGAGACTCTCAAGAATCTAGTTGTTGAGGCTCTTGTCCTTCAGCCACCTGAATGGTCTCTCCCATTCGAGATCGTGACGGACGCCTTCGATTTTGCCGTAGAGCTGTGCTGGGATAGAGGAGGGATGGAGCACTATTTATCATTCAAGACGCTAGCCGTACATTGGATGCCACTCAATGGAACAATACAATCACGGAGAAAGAGATGCTATATGTAGTTTTTGCCTTGGACAAATTCAGATCATATATTCTTGGATCCAAAGTGACTATCTTTTTCGATCATACCGCCATCAGGTACCTCATGGCAAAGAAGGATGCCAAAACGAGAATGACTAGATAGATCCTTCTACTCCAGGAGTTTGATATTGAGATTAAGGATAAGCCTAGAGTCTAGAATGTGGTGGCGGATCATCTCTCCCGTTTGGAAAATCTTGAGGAATGAGAAGACTGATCCCATTACAGTGACCTTCCCAGATGAGGCAATCCTTGCTATCGCCTCTCTCCCATGGTATGCCGACATTGTGAACTATCTTGTTGCCAAGAAAGTTCCACAAGGTTGGCCCAGGCAGCAACTTGAGACCATCCTTGCGAAGGCCACGCCCTACCATTGGGAGGATCTCATCCTTTATCATGAAGGAGGGGATAGCGTCTGACGTCAGCGCATTCCTCAGGAGGAGCACCACAACATACTCACTTACTGCCACAAGCTTGAGGCAGGAGAACATCATTCTAGGAGGAGAATAACACAGAAAGTGCTCCAATCTGGCCTATGGTGGCCTACCCTCTTCAAGGATTCTGATGAATTCGTGAAGAGGTGTACTGACTATCAGAGGATGGGCACTTGTAGACAGCGTGATATGATGCCGATGTAGCCCATTCACTTCTGTGAGGTCTTTGATGTATGGGGCATTGATTTCATGGGTCCATTCCCTAAGAGTCAGGGATTTGAGTACATTCTTTTGGCTGTAGATCATCATCTAACATCATGGAGTAAGCTTTCCATTCTCTATTATGATTGAAGGTAATAGAGGGGGACATGACTTCAACTTCTCCACTATAACATACTTGGTGAATATGTCAAGATCATCTGCTATTAGCAACGATCTTCTGCAAACATCCACGAACAACCAGATAGGATACACATAATTGCTAGAAATTATGAGCACTTATGATCGGGTAAAATCAATCACGATAATTGTGATAGTAAATTATAAAAAAAACGACCCCAACTATGCACAGATTATTAATAGGAGTCTGAACTTTCGACTTTGGAGTTTAATGTTGACATAGAATGGTCGTGAAAGATTACAAAAGCCTATATTTGAGACTAAAAAATAAGATCGGGCCCATCTGTATTAGAGTGAAGAATGGGGCCTCTAATTGGGAGTTTATGCATAGTTGGGTATATTTTTTTGTAACTTACCCTAATTTAATACTAGAACTTGCGATAGGTGAGCCATGGACATGTGCAGAAAATGGTAGTACAAGAAATGAAAATGCAACAATGGATATGCAATCATCACGGGAAGATTGGATTCAAAACGATGTGGTAAGAAGGAAAGTTGGTGTAACTCTGATGAATCTCCATTTCATCACCTTTATTCTATCATTTTAGTCTTAAAAACCCTAGCTAATGCATGTAAATAGTACTATTTTGTACATATAAACATCCATAATTTGTTCCATTATTATGAAAATAATATTTTTAATCCCAAAATTATAGAATAAAGAGAAGAAAAGAAAAAGAATAAAATACTAAAGGTATTTTATGACCATAACCCCGAGACCAAGTCAATAATCGAGTTGGTCGACATAGAATAAAGTAAGGGGAGATAAGGGCTGAAAATAAAATAAAAACCCAATTCATTTATTTATTTAACAATTCATTTTTGACATCTATTTTATTCTTTATTATTTATATATCAAACAAAGAAACTTTAAACATGAAAATTGCAGATAATAATGTAAATAAAATTCTAAAATTGAGTTTGAACAAAAATAATACACAGTATAAAAATTATATACAAAATAAAAAACTGCAAACCAAACTTCACAGACCCATATCTCCCAAATTAAAATTCAAAATATATCAAAAATCACCTTTATTTTGTATATAATTTGTAATAAGCTATTTAATGAAGGTGGTTTCATATTTTTTGCAGTTAATATGTGAAAGTTGGCTTTTGGGCCCTTATTGTAAAATATACTTGATTAAAATAATCATATTATTTATTATTCATTATTTTTATTATTAACAATTTTGTAAATATTATTTATAATACATGTATATATGTAAACTAGAATAAAACGGTGAATAAAATATTAAAATAAAATATGTATATAAAATGCATATATGAAATACCTTAACTTATACACAATTACCCGTATTTATTTAAGTATGAAAATAAAATTAAAAATATATATATTTATACATCTAAAAATATGTTATAAATATATAAAATAAGAAAATAAAATAATAAGATAAAGTGTACAAAATAAAAATAAAACAATCAAAACATATATGAATATACGTATAAATATTCCAATAAAAATTAACAACTAATAAATAATATCAATCAATAAATAAAAATCATAATAAAATACTATATAAAATAATGAAAATGTTTATTTTATATTCAAAAACTAATAAATTTATTTGTTATTTTTAATTAATTAACTTCAAATAAAATCCAGTGTTTATTCGGAGAAAGGTAGATTTACAGTATCCAGTGGACATCACCATCAGCCACCTTCAAGCAAAATCACCCAAACAATTCCAGAATACAAAACGAAACAAAAAAGCCTTTGCCGAGCTTGTTTTGGAGGAGATACTCACTTGGATCCATCACAATTACATCAACCATGGTTAAAAAGGCAAGGCCTTAACCCATAGCCTATCTCGGATAGTCAGAACCTTGCTCCGAAGGTAGGGAAAACACATGTTTGAGTCTACATGCTTCTTTACTTGGAGGTAGGGTTGGGCATTGAGTTGGGCCGACCCAACCCGATCTAAAACCCGACCCACATAACTGGACCCAAATCCAAATGTGAAATTTGACGGGCGGGCCGTGGGCTCCAAAATGAGCCCATATTGATTATCGGGCTGGGTTCGGGCCTGAGAAGGCCCGAACCCGCAGGCCTAATATCCCGACCTATACGATATAATTATATCCAGTATATTCATGTCTACTCCAAATACCATGTTCTAACTTCATATCCTTATTTCGAGTTTAGAATAAATGCTCAGGCCCATTAATAATCATACCCATTAGCGTAGATTGAGGATATTATTACATCAGTATGCAAGATTATTACATTAATATGGAAGAACGGAATATATGTCCTCAAGTGTCAGAGCATTTACAATTGTAAGTAACTAATCTGTATTGGGTCATAGTGCACACATCTACAATAGAATATGTAATGGTGAATTGAATGATGGTTTAAGTCACCATTTTTTTACCACATTTCTATTTCCAACATACAACTAATGTCATAAGCATGAACTAGTTAGCATACTTAAGGTATTAAACATGCACATATACATAAGAAACAACCAAATAAATGATAGATGGACGGAATACATGATATTGGAGTACATAGGTGTTAAATTGGGCCGGCCCGACTCGAATCTGACCCATTTTGTTTGGGCCGGGTTTGGACTTGGGTCTGGAATTTGAAAATAAAAGTGGACCTAGGACCAACCCATTAACCCATATACTTAAATGGGTTTGGGTCGGGCCAACTCAAACCCGACCTGATGCCCAACCCTGACCCGATGCTCAACCCTAGTTGGAGGTCTTGGTGCGCGACAATGTTTGAATTATTTAAGGATTTTTCAAAAATAAATAAATAAAAAATCCTCCGGTTAAAAACAAAACGACTGTGAATTTAATTTTTAAGATTCCGAACATAAGCAAATCGAATCCAATTTGACTCCGATTCGTTCAAAAAATATTAGTTCATGTTTATCTATCTATCTATCTATCTACATGTATGTGTGTTTGTATGCATGCATGCATGAGTATATACCAAAATGTGCATGTGATGGATAGGTGTATAGGGATGGGAAGGCGATCCTATGCATGAGACATAGCCCTTCTATGAGCATGACGATGACAGTCACTAATTGTTGATCCTTACATGCTAAGATTAAATAACGATAACTTTGATTTTAAGTCTAGAATTCATTGCCTAGCCCTTTTTATTTTGGTCCCATCGAATTTTCAGTGGATGCTTACTCGATAATAAAGAAGCACCCCTCTTTGCCTAGGGTTGTATCCGACCCGAATCGTTTGATCCACATCTATCATAATCCATTGTACGATACTCGTGAATAAATAATGGTAGACTAATTGATTAAATTAACTTTAAGGGTAAATTTAATGACAAATTATATATATATATATGATTTGATGTAATTTTGTATATTTCTTCAATAATCATAAGCAATACCACTAAAAAATAATTTCATGTAAAACTTGAGCAGAAAATATAAAGATATTTTATTGAAATTCGCAACTCCTTATTCATGATGTCAATATACTCGAAACGAGTAGCAATAATTGACTATTGATGAAATTGTTGCTTGCCGCATCGTTCAAGCAAAAGATAAAACAACCAAAACAACAACTGGGACATATGTGCAGTATTCATTAGGCCACTTAGCGCTGACAATGGTTGAGGAACAATAAGTGCACGGAGTATGAATAGCTATTGGGGACTTAATCGCCTTTTCTTGTTTCTGTAAGCAGGCAAACTATAGTAGACTGAAACATGCCTCTACAATTAATTGTAGAGCGACGCTCCTTCTGCTTTTCTGGTTTTATCCGTTGGGATGAGAGGTCTTTTGATTTGTCTTTGGTTGCCTAATGACACGTGAAAGAATAATGAATGAGGATATTGATATGTATCCGCTTTAATTAAACCTAATTAAATATATCAATTTTTGTTCCTTCCCTAATTGTATTCTTTCGGTGGGAGCGCTCTAGCTAATTGGGTCTCTTTCTTTTCTCGTTGGTCTATAGTTCGAGCATATCAACAATAACTTCCTAACTTCGTTTGTGGATAAAATTATGAATTTGTAGTCACAAATTTCTTAAAAGAATGATATAAAGTTTAGACAGAGAAGAACAATCAAAGGAAGGGCTCAAGACATCGGCATAACATTCGAGAATTTGCATGTGCTATTGGAGGACAGACTCAAAAAGTCGACAGAGCTATGCAAAAAATTATAAAATTGGAGGAGGGGATCAAGGCATTGGCACAACCGCATGATAGTTCATTGCATCATTGATAGGGCTTGAGGTGGTGACACAATCACCAGATAATCTACAATGTCCTAGGAGGGGCTCGAGGGGTTGGCCTAATCACCAAGAGTTTGCGACATTAGAAGAGGGATGTAAGGTACTAAGTGGAGATGGCGGTATATAAATGAATCGAGTATGGAAGGATATATAGAGTGAGTTGGAGAGATTTCAATGAGCCGAGAAAGAGATGTTAGATTGTCAAGTTGTGATTTAATGGTTGATAAGTTAAGAGGGTAAGGTATTTCTTTTGAAAATTTGGTTAAACCATGCTTGTAACGAACCCGATCGTCCGAAAATGTTGCGGAAGCGAGAAACTCAGCGGACATCTTAGGATCGTTACTCATAACAACAACCATGGCATAAAAGAGCAGTAAAGGACCAACTAAAAAAAACTTTTCCATAATCATAATAAGGTCACAATTCCAAGAGTTCCTTAATTAAAGAAAGTAAATAAACTAGATGAAATCGTATCCACGATTTCCTTATTCCAATGGGCATAAAAGACGTCCTTCCAAAGCAAACCGTAGTAGTTCCATACCGATCCTACTTCTTGAAGATTATATCGTCTCCCTTAAATCGTTAATGATCTAATCCTCACGATCCCCTGAAAAAAATAGCAATACATGTTATGAACGCTCAGTATGTGCCGAGTTAGGGTCAAGCCGACTTGCGTAGAAAACAAGTCACGAAAGTCATTATCATATGCATCATAAATCAACTTATTAGTGCATATAACTAAATTTCCTTCATAACCATGAATAACATAACATATTTGCATATATACTCGTAAGTTTTTTCATATTTGCATGTATGTCCATAATATTCATATAAATTGCACATATGTACTTTACGATAACATAATTGCACATGTACCCTTAAAATTACCATAAATGGCGAATATGCATATACTATTGACATAAATTGCATATATGTCCATAACATTAACATAAGTTTCATACGTGCACTTAACTTTAACGGAACTTACACATAAGTCCATAACAATAACATAATTGCATATATGCACGTAATATTAACATATATTACACATATGCCCATGATGTTTTTCATGTTTAGAGTGGTCTTGATTGTTACTTCTTAGGCGGCTTTGATGGCTTACCGCCGGCACAAGCGGTTCATAACAATACATTACATGACAGTGTAGCTACAACTGTAGAGGACTTATCTTTTACCTCATGCCTCCGGAAGGCATTGGCCCTTTAGGCCCTTACGACCCCTTAGCTCGAGTCGGTGCCAAAAATTTTAGTATTAATTATATGTCTTAATTACCTGATGATCACCATTTAATTTATCACTAAAGAACATGTGCATCTTTCTTGATTCCAGTGATTACCGATCGAAAGTAACAACTAACAGTTACTTGCGATCAACAATTTTGGAAACTAAAATATAATCTTTTATGAATATTAAACAAATTAATATATATACATGTGATGCTACCTGAAAATTTGTAACATAGGATAATCTAAAAAGTACAAGCTTTTGGTGTCACGGCATAGCAATACCATTCATACTCTTACAGAATAAAATAGTTTGATTGATGTTCATGAATTAACCAAGACAGTGAACTACAAGATCGATAAGAATTATAGTGGTTGTTTTAAAAAAAACATACAAGTTGATTAGCTATGATAATTCGACAGAGGTCCCAAAAGTATCAATTAAGTAACTAATATGATAGAGTTTACATTTTTCAGATGATTGAAAACTGTGGACAACCAAAACTCAATCATGAAAACCGTCAAATTTTGTATTTATATACATATGTTGAATGAAAGAAATTATTCCACAGCATGTCTTACGATGGAAGAAGGCCAGATCGATCTTCTTATCCAATTTATAAACCACGTGTGATTAGATTTGCATAGAATAATTAAGGTAGATTTCACGATATTATCACATGCACAAAACTATAAAGAAAATATGCAATTTGAATTTGCAAATATGCGTTTGATTTTAAAAAAATACATACTTACGAATATCCAATAACATGTATTTAAGGTGAAGAGGAATAAAATAATGCAAGGTATTTTTCAACACAACCAATTTTCTTGTTGTTAACAATATGGGATCAGACATAATTAGAAATTCCTGGGTGGCTATTCAAAATAAATGAAATCCATGTTACACGCACTCCATCATGGTATCGTGTTCCTAATAGTGGTCGACACACTCCGCCCTCAATGATTCTTCCTATCCGAACCTTCGTCGACCATGTCGTTGCTCTGCCTATTCCGTAGGATCAAGACTTCGACGACGGCGAAGAAAGTTGGCGTTGCCGGATTCAAGAACGATGCGATGAAAATATCGTTGACGATCTCTCTCTCTCTCTCTTTAGAGCTATCTCTCACGTTATATGCAAGATGTGTAGAGATTGATGGAGCCTCAAGGGTTTTTAAAGGCACAATTACTATTTTGTTTTTAACAATAATTTAGAAATTAAGGGATAATAGGGATATAGATTGTTGTTTATTTTATCCTCTTTTTTTATCTTATCAAGAGTTAGGTAAGGATTTTGTTAGGCCCTTTGGTTTTATTATTATTATTATCTTAAAGGAATCAATTCGTTACAATCTACCCTCCTTAAAGAAATTTCATCCTTGAAATTTATATTGTAAAAGGAGACTTACCAAAAAATATGGATAATGTTGGCGCATTTCGTCCTCTAACTCCCAAGTCGTTTCTTCTCTCTGATGGTGCTGGCAGAGTACTTTGAACATCGGAACTATGCGATGCCGCAACTGATGCTCCTTATGGTCAACTATACGTACTAGTTTTTCTTCATATTTTAGATTCGGCTGAATGTCTGGAACTTCATGCTCGATCACGTGCAATGGATCAGGATTATACTTCCTTAACATTGATACATGAAAAACATCATGTAACTTGGAATAATGAGGCGGAAGAACAATATGATATGCTACTTCTCCCACTTTCTTTATTATCTCGAAAGTTCCCACATGTCTAGGATTCAATTTTCCCTTTTTGCCAAATCGCACTACTCACTTGGTAGGAGAAATCTTTAAGATACATGGTCACCTACCTCAAAATTCAATTCTCGTCTTCGATAATCAGCATAAGACTTTTGTCTACTCTGAGCGGCTAAGAGTCTCTTCTGAATTACCTTCACGCCCTTCGTACAAACTTGGACTAATTCAGGTCCCAATATGTATTTTTCCCCAACATCATTCCAGCACAATGGGGATCTGCAAGGTCGATCGTATAATGCTTCAAAAGGATCCACCTTAATACTTGCATGATAGCTATTATTATAAGCAAACTCAACCAAAGGCAAATGTCTATCCCAATTTCCAGCAAAGTCGAGGGCACAAGCTCTCAACATGTCTTCTAATGTCTGGATTGTTATTTCAGATTGTCCATCAGTCTGAGGATGGAATGATGTGCTGAACTTCAAACTTGTACCCAAAGCATCCTACACGCTCTTTCATAATCGGGAGGTATATCTCGTGTCTCTGTCTGACACGATCGATACTGGAACACCATGCAATTTCACTATCTCATTCACATACAATTCAGCAAGGCTCTCTGTAGATTGATCTAATCTGATGGGTGAGAAATGTGCCGACTTCGTTAAACGATCAACAATCACCCAAATAGTGTCAAAGCGCCCCTTCTTTGTTTTTGGCAACCCGCAAACAAAATCCATAGTGATATGTTCCCATTTCCATTCGGGGATCTCTAGTGATTGCAGAGGACCTGCAGGCTTCTGGTGCTCAATCTTTACCTGCTGACAGATAAGACATACCGACACAAATTTTGCAATGTCATTCTTCATCTTAGGCCATCAAAAATTCCGTTGTAAGTCTTTGTACATTTTTATAATGCCGGGATGAATGGTATACATGAACCTGTGAGCCTCTTCAAGAATTTCTTGCTTCAATTCACTATTATCAGGAACCCAGAGTCTATTACGGAATCTCAATGCTCCATCTATCCCAATTAAAAAATCAAATCCTTCTTTTTGAGAAGCGGTTATCAATCTTTGGAGATCATTATCATCCTTCTGAGCCAAGATAACCTTCTCTACCATTGATGAGTGGATCTTCATTCCAGCCATATGAACTCTAGTCTTCCTTTCAATAAAATGGCTCCATTCCTCTAAATCTTTCATTAGCTACCATTGCAATTTCATACTTGCGAGCTTCCCTTCATATTTCCTACTTAGAGCGTCAGCAACTGCATTTGCCTTTCCTGGATGATAGTCAATGGAAAGATCATAATCTGATAGAAACTCCAACCATCGTCTTTGCCTCAAATTCATTTCCTTCTGAGAGAAGATATACTTGAGGCTTTTATGATCAGTAAATAACTCAAATTTCTCTCCATATAAATAATGACGCCATATCTTTAGTGCAAAAACTACCGCTGCAAGCTCTAAATCATGTGTCGGATAATTTCTTTCAGCTTCCTTCAACTGTCGGGATGCGTAAGCTACAACCTTTCCATGCTGCATGAGGACACATCCTAAACTGGATCCAGATGCATCAGTGTAGACCACAAATCAACCACTACCCGAGGGTATCGTGAGAACATGAGCAGTCGTTAACCTGTGCTTTAACTCTTGAAATCTTTGCTCGCACTTCTGATATCATTCAAACTTTACATCCTTTCTCAATAATCGGGACAAAGGTAGATAGATCCTAGAAAAATTCTGGATGAATCTCCTGTAATATCCTGCCAGTCCTAGAAAACTGCAGATTTCAAAGATATTCTTGGGCTGACTCCAATTTAAATAGCCTCCACCTTTGCGGGATCTACAGAAATACCATTCTTGGATACAACATGACCAAGGAATGCAACTTCCTCTAGCCAAAAGTCGCATTTGGATAATTTAGCATAAAGCAAGTGTAGTTGCAATGTATCAAGAACTAATCGAAGATGCACTCGATGTTGTTCGATATCTGGTGAATAAACCAAAATATAATCAACAAAGACAATCACAACTTGTCCAGGTATTCTCGGAATACCCTATTCATCAACTCCATAAATGCAGCAGGCGCATTTGTGAGGCCAAAATGCATCAATAAGAATTTATAGTGCCCGTATCTTGTCCTGAATGCTGTCTTTGATATGTCTTCATCCCTGATCCTGAGTTGATAGTAACCAGACCGATGATCAATCTTGCAGAAGACCGCTACTTGCTGCAATTGATCGAATAAATCATCGATGCGAGGTAGCGGGTACTTATTTTTGATGGTGACTTTATTCAACGCTCTGTAATCAATGCAGAGCCTAAGGGATCCGTCCTTCTTTTTCACGAATAATGCAGGAGCACCCCAAGGAGAAACTCTTGACCTCAAGAACCCTTTATCTAATTGTTCTTACAATTGCTTTTTCAGCTCATCGAACTTAGTAGGAGCCATTCTGTAAGGTACCTTAGAGATGGGTGTAGTACCCGGTAATACGTCAATAGTGAAGTCAATCTCCATTTTAGGCGGAAGACCCGGGAGGTCATCTGGAAAAACAACCAGAAAATCTCGTACGACGTCCAAATCCTCAAGTTGCACCATAGAGGATTTTGTACTTATTATGCTAGCCAAATAAGTCGTGCACCCGGTAGCTATCAATCAGTGTGCTCTTAGAGCTGATATAATCATTTGACTTCTATTTTTATCTCTGCGAATGACCAATTCTGTCATATGTGGTTTATTAAAAGCCACCTTCTTTTGTCTGCAATATATGACCGCATAGTGCTCCCAAAGCCAGTCCATACCCAAAATAACATCAAAGTTATTCATATGTAGTAATATTAAATTGGCTGATTGATGAATCTCGTATTCATCATGCTAAAAGCCACTTATTAAAACCCCTGTGTTAAATAATCCAATAAAAGCACCTTTAATTCTCTATTTTTATCATGTACCATATTGTGTATAAATTACCGGTAATTTATTGTATTTAATTTCCCTTATTTTTCTGTATCTATTTTATCACTCAAAAACCCCTAAAAATTAGGTAGATAACTTGTCTATAAATTACTGACCTTTAAAACCACTAAAAAAAATACAAAAACAACTCAAAACCACAAAATCAGTATTTTTATCCCCTTAAAAATATCCCCAAAAATACGTTTTGTACAAATGACCTCTTTTGGCTTTTTGACCAACATGAAAGTTGTAGATCACGTCGAGACGAGCAACTTTCATGTTTTGACTTTTTCCTAATTCGGCCTCTAACTATTTCTTTTCTATTTATCTTTGTAATTATCTTTGGAATTTTTCTGATTGGGCCACGTGGCGCTCTCTGGAGCCGCCACGCGGCCCGCTTCTTCTCTGGCCAGCCGTCACCATTCCAGGCCGTTGGATCTGCTCCAATCGTGTCCATCTCCGCCCTTCAACCCGTCGTCAACCTCAAGCCGCCCCGCTCCCAGACGTTACAAACCTAGCGCATCCCCCGCCCCCTTCCTTTTTTGGCCGTCACCCCGACCATCCCCTCGAGCTCCTAACGCTCCTCTACGTAGCCCATTCATCCGCCTCCCTCGCGCCACCACCATCAATCACTGCCTTCACTCCCACGCCATTAAAACCTCCCATCAAAACCGTTCCTCCATCATGTAACCTCCGACCTCCACCTGCTATAAAACACCCCCCCTCCACTGGAGCCACTGGTCCACCATTTGTGGGCTCTAGCCCAGTCTCCCCCGCCCCTCCGGTGACAGCGGAGAGGGCAGGGCGTCGAGGCAGCGACGGCTGGAGTTCGGTGTCGACCCACGGCTGATGTGGCCGTGTCGCGGTGTCTCTGCACACCATTGAGCTCGCTGGAGATGGCTGACCAGCTGGGCGACGACCGGAGTACTCCCAGGGTGCTCATACCAAGCCAAAACCTCCGCCAACACCTCGCTCCGGCGAGGTGAGTTTTGTTAATTCTTTTCTTAATTTTTCCAACTCCATAAACCACAGTTAGCCTCATCCAATCAACCTACCATCTCTGCCCGACCACCCTCATTTTCGCCGACCCATCTCCCTTTCTCCAAAACCTCCCCCGCTCCGATTCCCCTCTCCTCCAAGCTCCGCCGGAGGAGATGATCTCAGGCCACCATTCCCGTCGCTTCACGGCCGTCCACTCGCCTCACCTCTCACTCGCACGCATTCACACAAGCTTCGGCTATCTCTAACGCTTGCAGGTACTTCATTGGCCGGAGTCTGCATCGGACCACCTTCAAGCATTTCTGCTCTGGTGAGGCTTCCCCGCCCTCGACCTCCGATCATCCCCGGAGCCTCGCCTCGACTCCAAGACCTCCGTCACGCTTCTAGAAAGCTTCCATGAACCTCAGATAGCCTCGCAAAGGGTGGCGGAGCCCACAGAGGTTCGCCGGAGCACAGCCTTCTCCGGTGGCCCGCGGTGGAGGAGGAAGCACAGTTGCCGTCCGATCTACATGATCGGGCCGCTAGGATGATGCCACGTGGCGACATCAGATGCCACCCGAGCCTTCACTCTGAACCTATAGGCTCGGATGGATCGAGCCTGCGCCGAACCTCCAGAAGAATTCACGTGGCCCGAACCTGCAGGGATCACCCGAGCCTGGGCCCTCACATGCACCGCACATGAGGGCGTGGGTAATTTACACGAATGACCCCGGTATTTTTGATAATTGCAGAATGGTCCTCCAGGCGCATGCTCCACGTGCGCACCTGGGGTATTTTACAGGGAGGCCCTCAAGGTTTGGAAGAATTACAAAAAGGCCCTTGCGCGCATGGAAAAATTACTCAAAGGCCCAAGCGGTTTTTGGTATTTACATTTAGGTCCTCTCAGGGACCTAAATGTAATAGTTATCCTTTTATTTCCTCGCATTTTTATTACAATTATGCCCTTGCACTGTTTTTAGCATAACTTGAGCATCATAGGTCCAAATTGCATGATTTTAGTGTCGTTTTGATCCTTGTTTTGTCCTCTACATTTTAGCATGCTTAATTGTCTTATTTGACACTGTTTTAATCTAAGTGAATTTTTATGTGACAAATGGACCATGCTCTTCTTGCCTTGCTGGGATGTGATGACCACTTTTCAATGATGGATTAAATTGTCTCTAATTTCATTTTTATCATATTACGCATTAATTTTAGGGTATAATTGTAGTCTTTAATCTGTAAATAATTTCTCTTGCATATTTATCCATTCATCACTTTATAATTGCATAAAAATATCTAAAAAATGCATACATCCTAGCGTAACTTTGTATTTTGCACAATTTGCATATGGACCTGAAACTGAAATTAATTGACATTATGCGTTCATGAATCAAAATTCAATACTCAGATTAGGCAACCGTGTCCCTGTGTTCGACCTTGGTAGACTTGCCAAGTATAAGTATTCCACGACATTCAAAGATCGTGGTTTTTGCTGAACAAAATTCGGCTCCTGTACTACAGCATTATTTATATTTATTAAAGAGGCGAATTTTACGCTCATCAAATGGCGCCGTTGCCGGGGATACGGCTTAACTTAATTTTTGGATTTTGACTTTTTATTTATTTATTTCAAAAATTTTCTGGTCCTCATTTCATGCATCATTTCTTTGCATAATATTTGCTGATGTAATTTTTCTGATTTTCTAACTTTTCTCTTTTGTGGCAGGGCCCATGAAAATCGGGGACGCCTGATCGTCATGGAGGCGCGAAGTCGGGAGCTTCCGCTGAAGAGGCCGCAAAAGAAGCCGTGAAGAAATTCTAGGATTTTTATCAGTCAAATTGCATTGCATGTTGTAAAAAAAAGAAAAAGAAAAAAAACATTGCATCTGCATGTTTATTTTCAGTCTTGCATATTGTACTAAAAAAAAAATCCCCCCCCTCACACACACACACACACACACACACACACACACCTACACTGCACATGCACATACTCACCCCCACCCTTACCCTGTATATTTCACTCTCTCTCTCTCTCTCTCTGTGTGTGTGTGTGTGTGTGTATCTATTTTTCAAGAACCCTCTCCCCCTCACCCTTGTATCATAGAACCCCCCCTAACGCAGATCTTACTTAGGCTATTTGTAGCCTAAGTATAGGGGGGACCTACCTATTCATCCCTCCCTCGTTCGGTCTTCTTGTGCTTAGGCCGAGTTTGGCCTAAGTATAGGGGGACCCTCCTCCTCAGTTCCGCTATATCACCCTGTACTTAAACCGAGCCTTGGCTTCATGGCACTTGTGCTATGAGGACATAGCAAATTTTAAGTATAGGGGGTATACCGTATATTATTACTTTAGCCTTAGCTTGCGTTTTTAAAACTTTTTAAAATTTTATTTTTTCGGGCTGGGTTTTGGTAAACCTGTAAACTGAGTTTTGTAAAAACCTTGTAAAAAGTTTTCTTAAAAATTGAGGGATTAATCTTTATAAATAACCCTTTTTCAAAAAAAAATTTGAAAAATTAAAAACGTTTCTCGAGATTTGACTCTGACTACTAGGCTTAGTAGACATTTTCAGTGAGGGAACCTCGGTCTCCCTTAGCAGAGTGGGTGGTTTAAAGGACACCGCATATGGCACTGTCCTTAAGGATCACGGGTCTCGACCCGCACTTACACCCATACTGGCTGAGAGTGGATACTTTTATTTATTTGAGCCTGGGTCAGTCATTGTCTCTCCCAAAAAAAATTAAAACCCATAAAAATTTGCAAAAGATAAAAATCAAACAAAAATTCTTTAACCCATGGAGTTGGTGTATTCCTGACACATTCACACTCACGCAAGGCTTGAGTATTTTGAGGACACTGGATCTCTGGAATCTTGAGAGTCTGAGTTAGCATGCCTTAGTCATTAGGGTTTTCATGACTTAAATATCCACACTCCTCTGATTTGAAAGATTTGAGTGCTATTTTGCACTCTTCATCTCTACCTTCAAGAAATCAGCACAGCCACTTCCACAACTGCATGATTGATGAGCTGAGATGAGATATCACTTGAGGAAATAGGACCATAGATTTAAGTTTAGACCTGATCTAATGATATTCGAGGGTGGGATAAAGTTAATGAACGCTTCAGAAAACCTGAGTGTCAGCAAAATCCCTAGCCAGTATGTGAACAAGATTCATATGCTATCTCTTTGATATTTACCTAAAAGTGCCAGGGTGTGATGAAACTTAAAGGAATTTGTTGATCAGTGTGCGCCAATCTCTTGGTAAAAGCAGTGGAGCTAGCCAACAAAAGAAATGAAATGTCAAAGAAAAGCTCTAAATCCAAAGTAAAATTCCAAATGAGCTTCCACCAATGGCGAGCGCTCCCAAACACTTTCAAAGTGTCCACTTGGACCAAGCGCTAATTAGGACCAGGAGTCGGGCTGACACAGAAAAAGGGCTCTGCATCGTAAATGCTACAAGTCTGGGTGTCGAAGGTATCTTAGATACTCAAAAGAGATACACCCCGGTGTATTCCCAGAAAAACAAGTGCAGACGACTCCAACTCTCTTGACGGACACATTGATCAAGAAAGTAATAATATACACGTGTTGAGTAAAAGGCACTCGAGAGGCCCCTTGTTCCAATGTGAGGGTGAGAAAAATAGACACAATCCCATGTCCTTCCATCATCTGGCCGCCCATCTACACTTTCAAGTCTGACAAACTATAGAGACGGTTGACTGAAGCAAGAATAGACTTATTCCCTAGAATTGAGGATTAGGTCTAGAGGAGAGTCTTTGGAACTGGAACTTTAAGGGATGCATCGACTCGGCTCTCATGAAATGCAGTACACTAAATGTCATATCCTTATATTATATGTACAAAAAGAGAGTCTGATAGTCAGAGAAGTTGGATTCCTTCTGACTAAGGCTTGGATAAACCTGGAATTTTAGGATCACTTAGGTCAAGGGTCTTCGAAAGATCAAGCCTTGAATTTTTCACACGCACTGTCAGGAATTAATCCAACTCTTTCATTCTTTAGATGCTCGAGGACGAGCATGGTTTAAGTACAGGGGTATGATGAATCTCGTATTCATCATGCTAAAAGCCACTTATTAAAACCCCTGTGTTAAATAATCCAATAAAAGCACCTTTAATTCTCTATTTTTATCATGTACCATATTGTGTATAAATTACCTGTAATTTATTGTATTTAATTTCCCTTATTTTACTGTATCTATTTTATCACTTAAAAACCCCTAAAAATTAGGTAGATAACTTGTCTATAAATTACTGACCTTTAAAACCACTAAAAAAATACAAAAACAACTCAAAACCACAAAATCGGTATTTTTATCCCCTTAAAAATATCCCCAAAAATACGTTTTGTACAAATGACCTCTTTTGGCTTTTTGACCAACATGAAAGTTGTAGATCACGTCGAGACGAGCAACTTTCATGTTTTGACTTTTTCCTAATTCAGCCTCTAACTATTTATTTTCTATTTATCTTTGTAATTATCTTTGGAATTTTTCTGATTGGGCCACGTGGCGCTCTCTGGAGCCGCCACACGGCCCGGTTATTCTCTGGCCACCCGTCACCATTCCAGGCCGTTGGATCTGCTCCAATCGCGTCCATCTCCGCCCTCCAACCCGTCGTCAACCTCAAGCCTCCCCGCTCCCAGACGTTACAAACCTCGCGCATCCCCCGCCCCCTTCCTTTTTTGGCCGTCACCCCGACCATCCCCTCGAGCTCCTAACGCTCCTCCACGTAGCCCATTCATCCGCCTCCCTCGCGCCACCACCATCAATCACTGCTTTCACTCCCACGCCATTAAAACCTCCCATCAAAACCGTTCCTCCATCACGCAACCTCCGACCTCCACCTGCTATAAAACACCTCCCCCTCCACTGGAGCCACTGGTCCACCATTTGTGGGCTCTATCCCAGTCTCCCCCGCCCCTCTGGTGACAGCGGAGAGGGCAGGGCGTCGAGGCAGCGACGGCTGGAGTTCGGTGTCGACCCACGGCCGATGTGGCCGTGTCGCGGTGTCTGCGCACCATTGAGCTCGCTGGAGATGGCTGACCAGCTGGGCGACGACCGGAGTACCCCCACGGTGCTCATCCCAAGCCAAAACCTCCGCCAACACCTCGCTCCGGCGAGGTGAGTTTTGTTAATTCTTTTCTTAATTTTTCCAACTCCATAAACCACAGTTACCCTCATCCAATCAACCTACCATCTCCGCCCGACCACCCTCGTTTTCGCCGACTGATGAATCTGTGATTCGTCATCTTTATTCATTTATTTTAGCTTAAAATCCCTTATAAAACACCTGCATATAACGCTAACTCCATATTCTTACTTGCATTTGTGTGTAAATATTGTACATTTCTTACTAATTTTAACCTAAAATAAATAAATAAAGAAAGAAAGGAAAAATAAAGAAAAGAAAATAAAAAAAGGAAGACTGTAACAGGCTGACCCGAACCCCGAGAGAAGGTCAAGACTTGACCTGATCGACCAGGAATAAAGTAGGGGGAGATAGGGTCCTCAACCAGAAAATCTAAAAAAAAATTGTGTTTCTCACTTATTTTGTGTATATCTGTATAAAACTAACACTAATTTATTTGTACCTTAATTGACCCCAAATTAAATAACATTCACGATCAAAGTTGTAAATAAAAATGGGTCCTAATTAATAAAACTGATTGCACAATTAAATCATGTACAGAATAAAAGTAGCCACACTTGGAAAAAGCCACTAAGCACTAATTGAAAGATCAATTCCTGCTCCATATGATATTAAATTAAACCAATTTCACTTCCATTGAGTTCTAAATCAAATTATCTTCAAAATGGCTGTGATTTTATAATTTTTGGAGTTATGGTTGAAAAGTCGGTTTTCTGGGGTGGTTTGTGCAATTTTCCCTTGTATTTTGTGTATATTGTATTTGTATATATATTTGTAAATATTTTTACTAATTACTTAAAACAAAAATAAAAATAAAAAAATTAATAAAACTCTTAAAACAAAAAAAAGAGGCTAATTTCTCCATTTATCCTTGTATATAATGTCATATATGTGTATAGTATATGTATATAGTTGCAATTTTTAACTAACCATCATAAAAAATAAAAAAATAACATTTTCAAATTCCAATAAATAAAGTGACGAAAATTCAAAAAAATTAGAGAATTTTGTAAATAATTTTGTCTTTCTATTTTATCTCTCATGTTATCTCTCCCACCAAAAAATTCAAAAATCTCTCTTATCTTCTTCAAAATTCAAAATTCATCTCTTTTCTATTTATATGGCTCCATCTCCCTCATTCCAACCTGATCAATCTTTAGAGAGAGGAGCCCGATCTCCGAGAGAAATTTCGTCGAGAATTGTGCCTAGCCTCCAAGCCGCCCGGTGACAGCGAGTCGGCCTTGTCGAGGCGATCACGGTCCATTTTCCGCTCCTAAGGTGAGATCCAAATTTTTCTTCGCATTTTATCGTAGTTTAATCTTAGTTTAGTCTTCGCAATTTTTTTCTCGTCATTTTTTTTCTCTAGATCTAAAAAAAAAAATCTCCATCTCGATTTTTATCCGCCACCGACTCGATTTTTCACCTCATCATCGTGATCTCTTCGCCTTCGATTTTCTATCTCTCACGATCTATCAACTCCGACCACGCACGGTGGCCGGAGAATCGGATTCATTCTCCCATTGTCACCGAATCCCCGTCCATATTCCTATTTGTAAATAAATAAATAAAAAATTCATTTTTTATCTCTAACGGTTGTTTTGCAGGAACATTAAAAAACACAACAAAAAAAATCACTTTATTTCCTGTTTCTCGGATTTACAAAATAAAAATAAAAAAAGTTTTTTTCCCTTCTTTTATTCACTGTTTACAACAAAATAATAAAAAATCAAAAAAAAAATAAAAAAAATAAAAAAATCAAATCAACCGCAGGCGGCAGGGCCATCGACCCCCGCCGCCCGCACCTCGCTCCAGCGCTGCAAGCCGGCGCCGCCAAGCCCCGCTCCTCCAGCCGCTCGCTGCAGGTCGCACCTCCTGCGGGAACCTCCATCGCCACCGCCACGTGGCGCCTCCTCCCCCTTCCTCGCCGCTGTGCGCGGTGGTGCACAGCCCAGCGCGCCGCCGCCCTTGGTGCTCTCCACCGCGCCGTCCGCACCTCCTGGTCATCTCCAGCCCCGCCCGCGCGAGCTTCTCCGTCGCGTGGGGCGGCGCCGCCGCCCACTGCCAACTCCCAGCCCCCTCCAGAAGCCTCGCGCCCTTGCAGCTCCAGCGGCGCCGCCGCCCGCAAGCACCTCCGCGCTCCAGCCGAACGCCTCGCGCAGCCACGCGCGGCCGCGCGCGCGCGACACGCGTGCCCGCGTGGAAGAAGAAGGGGCGGCGCCCCCCCTCGTTGGTTCCCCTTCAAAGTTGAGAACGAAGGAACAAGAAGCCCTAGGGCTTTCTCTATTAATTTATTGTTAAAATTACACAAAGAGCCTCTGAAGTTCTCAAAATCACAAAGAAGCCCCCGCCAGGTCATTATTCTATTCGGAAAATCACATTCAAGTCCCTGGAAGTAATCAGATTTGCAGAAACATCCCCGCCTCTTCAAGCACATGCCAAGCACATGGTATATTGGTAAATTTAAGTTTTCTCCCCTGTCATTCATTTTTATTATCTATTTGTGGCAAAAACTTTGAATCTTTACAGTTCAGTCCTCGACTTTCACAGTATTTACGTTCTAGTCCCTGAACTGCAGAACATTAATTTGTGTGCTCTCTTTAATTGAAATGCATGTTATTTGAGATCCAAAAATTTTGAAAAAATTGTGGCATGCTTCTGATGTGATAGTCTTCTAAGCATAAATTTTTCATTACATTTTGTCTTCATTTGGTATTATTAAAAAATCAAAAACATGTCATTTTTCATTGTTTGAAGTTCAAAAATTCATAAAAATTTGAAAATACCTCTAAAAATTCTAAAAAAAAATTAGAGTAGTTCCCTTTCATTGTCTTTTAATTTCTGATCAATTTTCACGCATTTATCATTTATAAAACTCAAAAAAATTGAAAAATATCAAAAATCTTCTAAAAATCATAAAAAAATCTACAAAAATCCAAAAATTGTGATTTCAGTTCCTGTTTGTAGATATTTTCTTCTAGTTTGTCTTAAAAATAGTAGCCAGGAGTTTTGGGTATTTAAAAGTATTTAAATTGCAAATTACTCAAGGCTGTCCACATTTCCTTGTTTTTCTCACTGTTTGATTTTTAGAAAAATACAAAAACATCTGAAAATTCCACAAAAATTCTCTAAAATATTTCAAAACTTTTAAAACCCAAAAATATTTTCCTTGGATTTTTCTGAGTTTCTTTGATTAATTGAAAAATTACAAAAAGAGTTGGTGTGCGTGTTTTTAATCTTGTGAATATTGCATCGTGTTATTTTTGAAAAATAAAAAAAATCGCAAAATCAAAATCACTAAAAATTTGAAAATCAGAAAATATAAAAAAAATAAAAAAAATATAAAAAATTAGAAAAGTTAAAAAAATAAAAAAAACCAAGGATAGTTGTCCTTTGAGATTCCTGTTTTCTTTTAATTGGTTTCTGATTAATTGAATAACCCTCGGGAATTGTAGCCTCCCTGAGATCGACCCTGTCCGCTATACAGGTTAATAAGTAGCAAAAATCGTAAAAAAATAATTTTTTGTTGACGCGGGATTTTGAGGATAAAACAACGACCTATTTTTACAATTAATTTCCGTCCTCCAAAATTTGCGTTCAACAAAATGGCGCCGTTGCCGGGGAGGCACGGCGAGGGTAGTTAGGTTTCTCTTTTGACCTGCTATTCTTGGTTGTAAATATTTGTTCATAATTTGCCACATCACTTCATTGTTTATATCCACTGCATTCATTCCTTCATTTTCTCATATTTGAAAATTGTGTTTCTTACACATTCTCTTTTCTTTTTCTTGCGAGGGCCCGCGGAGCGAAGGAGGCGATCCTAGGAGAGCCGAAGCACCCAAGCGACGTGGAGGCGGCTTGATTCTTCACCAAGCCACAGGATAGCGTAAGAAGAGGAGAGGAAGAATTGAAAGAGCCGAAAAAAAAAGAGAGAAAAAAAAAGAGAGAGAGTTTTTATTTTCTAGCATCTGAACTCTTGTAAAAGGACATTTATTTGTTGCGGGGTCTGTTTCGCCAAGTGCCGGTGCACTTGGGGGACCTCACCGGTTTTGTTTTCATCGCCTTTATTTTCTTTGTTTTCCGCGGATTTCGAAAGCCACCTATTGATTTCTTTAATTAATTTGCTTGAGCCAGGTAATTAATTAGGTCCAAACACCCTAAACAAGAATTTCTGTGCCTATAAAGTAGATCGTAATTTGGACTTAGTCAAATTAACTTGTTCTTGCCCGTTAATAGAAGTTATCATCTAGGACGGTTCACTTGCATTGCATATAGGTTAGTTTATTTTCTGTATTTAAATTCTGCGCGGATCACTTGCATGTAGAGTGCTGGCGACAAGGTACGCATCTCTAACCCCTGCATGCATCATCGTTTTTAATCGCGCATTGGCATTTCCGATCTCCTCCCTTGTTTTCACTCACATAAGTTAAAAAGGAAATTGGACACTCGGTAGGCGATTCTTTGAAAATATTTTAACCAAGTGATAACTGCCTAAAATTTGGGACTGCTAAAGAAAACTCGACCCTAAAAGATACAAGGAAAAATCATTGTTTTGGGGAGAAGTAACCCCCTCATCGTATTCGTTTTAACTTGCTCGCGCACACACTAAGGTTAGTGCCCAAATCCCATAATCCAGCCTAAGTGTTTGTACAACTTTGTAATTATCACCAAACTCTAAAATCAACAAGATAATTGACCGAACCTTCACGGTCTTCACATTGAGTTGAGTTGGTGAATTGGGGGTTTGTATTGTGTTTGCTTGTTAGTGCTAAAGATCCTTCTGCGCAATTTGCGCCTTCATTCACTTTCACTCTTGCATTGACATTCGTGCTCTCGCATCCTGCCTATTGATTTCGAAGATGTCGGCCCGGAGTATTTCTCGTTCGGACTCCGCGAACTCATTCTACGCTTCGAGCCGTTCACCTTCTATTCGGGGAGACTCACTTCACGAATATTCCTCTTTCTCCACTTCAAAATTCACAACATCCATAAATCCACTATTTGAGATTGGCTTTAATCTCGAATTAATATCTGAGACTCCATCAATTCTGAGCACTAATCGAGTGGCATATACATTTTCAGAGTCAGAAGCCGAATACTTAATGCCACCAAAGGGAAAGGGAGCCATGTCGGAACAAAACGAGATCAACAGTACCATGTTAGCCTCCATTCAATCAATTCAAGCACAATTAACAGAGCAGGCTAAGTTCCAAGCCACATTGAGAGAGATGATTCTCGAGATAAGACAAGAAAGAGAAGACAGGAGAGGGGGGGATAACAGAAACCCTGGAGGTGGGAATGGAGAAGAACCTCATGTAGAGCCTAAGCCTACACTCAAAGATGCTTATAATCCAGGGGCAGGGCAGACAAATTCGTGGATACAAATCCCTGCGGTTCATGGGCATTTTGAGCTTAAGCCAACTATTTTACCTCTTCTCCCAATATTCCATGGAAATATTAATGAAGAACCTTATATACACCTCCAGCAGTTCGATCGCATTTGTGGAACAGTACACTACCCAAACGTTCCATTAGAGGTAGTGCAGATGACCACCTTTCCATTCAGCCTGATGGGAAAAGCCTTGTACTGGTTAAATCACTTGGGGAAGGTTGTCACCACTTGGGAAGAGTTGAGATCTGCATTTCTGAACAAGTATTATCCACTTGGACGACTCAACCAAATGCGATCCCTGATTGCTAATTTCTCCCAGATGCCCCAAGAGCCCATTCACGAGGCGTGGGAACGTTTCAAAGATCTGACGGAGAAATGCCCCCATCATGATATTCCAAAGACCAGTCTTGTACAAAATTTCTTTGGGGGTTTAAGCATTGAGAATCAGAAGCTGGTAGATGCCGCTTTTGGGGGAAGTCACTTTAACAAGGACGAGGATGTCCTTTATCAAATTTTTGAGGAGATGGCAGAAAGTTCAGCAGCTCTTTCTTCTTCACGTGCTTTTCAGAAGCACCCTGTCACCGCCCCTGCAGTACCCCACAAGGATGTCAAAATGACGTCAATACAAGAAGTGGATAAGGTGGATAGCACAGACTTGGCTATCATTGGAAACCACCTATCCAAGGTAGACATTATTGAGAAGCGATCCAAGGAGCTCGATAAGCTTCATGTGATCGAGCAGAGGACGAAGAACCTGGATAAGCTGGATGAGATAACAAAGCATTTGGAACTTCTTGTGAGTACAATCAGTGCAGTCCACAATACAAATGCAGCAGTAGACCCCTCTAATAGGGAGCATACTCCTTCCACTCAGCAAAATGGCAGAGGACCATCTACAGTCCAGCATGTCTACTACGTGCAGACACCTGATCAAGCTCAGCAGCATGCACATCAGATAGTTCCGTACCAACAAGAAGTGGCCTACATTCCTGAGCAGCAGTCTCCACCTCCACCTATCATTCAGGAGGTGAATGGTATCTGGTTCGACCGTAAGCGAAACCGGCCCCGTCCGTCAGGGCAAGGCCAGTTGGGTTCACAGCAGGGTCAGAGGCCCACCCACCAGCTTCAAGGAGGCAGACCACAGTACCAGTACCAGCACCAGCAGTTCCAGCCTCAGTATCAGTCTCCACCTCAGTTCCATAACTGGAGACAAGGCCAGCCACAGCAGCAGTCCATGTATTTCCCTCAGCCGAACCAGCAGCAGACTGCATATTATGGACAATATCCTTCCCCCCCTCCTCCTCATTACCAGAATCCGTATGGGTACCAACAGCCTCCGCACTATCAGTCTCAGCGACAGCCAGTCAATGAGCAACCTGAGGCCCCTTCAGTCAATCCACCACTGGACCAACTTGCATTGATTATGAAGAACATGAATGAACTGACTCAGCGGATCGATGACCTGACTACCACCAAGACACTAATTCCAGCACAGGTCGAAGCCAACCCCAATAATTTCAAACGCAAAGAGCAGGTAGCTAAAAGCCCACCCACCCCTGAGACAGGTATGTCCCTTGATTTTACATGTTTATCTGACACCATTCATCTCAGGAGCGGTAGGAGATTGCAGCTGCCTGCGCAGCAGTTGGGGTTGGGAGATCGATCCACTGAGAGAGCTTCATCTTCTACATCATCTCCTTCACCAATAGTCGAGAGGCCCAGTATAGCAGCACCCACATCTGGAGTTTCACCGCCTTCACCACCACCTTCACCAGACAGATGCAGATCACCATCAGCAAGGGAGAATATACCAGTCGCAGATTCTTCCTCTTCACCAGTAGCAGCATCCCAGCCTGTTTTAGATTCTGTTTTTCCTTCACCTAGATTGGACAACACTATACAGACTGATTCTAGTTGTCCTCTTGTACATGATGATTCCATTCTGAATAAAGGAAATGAACGTTTGCATGTTTATTCTGATTCTGTGCCATTTCCTTCTGCTCTCAAAGCTAAAAAAATTCAAAAATTAAAAACAGCACTATCTGATCCTGAAGTGGTTGAGATCTTACAGAATATCTTTTTAAAGATGCAACTACTTAAAGCCATGGAATACATGCCTACAGTAAAAAAGGGAATGAAAGAGGCATGTACCCAAAAGCGTCAACCAAGGAAGAACAGACGAAAGGAAACAGAGAAACACATCCTGACCATGGCCACAGTTCATGCCATCAGCAACCTTCCGCCGAAAAAGAAAGATAAGGGAGCACCTCACATCCGTTGCCATATCTTTGATCAAGAATTTGATCGTACTCTTCTCGATAGCGGTTCCTCCATTAATCTCATGCCTTCCTCTCTATTAACTGAATTCCAGTTAGGGCCTCTTAAAACTACCAGAATAATCCTTCAGTTTGCCAATAGATCGATTAAGAGTCCAAGAGGCATTTTAGAGGACGTTATTGTAACGGTGCAGGGAATGAAATTCCCTGTTGATTTCGTTGTCATGGATATGGACACCTCTGCACCGTTACTCCATACCCCGATCATACTAGGTCGACCGTTCCTCCGAACGGCCGAAGCAGCAGTTGATTATGGTACTGGAGAGATCATCTTTCACTCCCGTAGTGACAAGGTGAAAATTGAGACGATCTCTGATCCCAAACCATCACCGCCACCAGCAACAGATGATACAGAGAAAGCAATATCAGAACCAGATGACTGTGATTTTCTTGTTGAATTCAAAGAGACAGACCTTTTCACGGATTTTATAGATACACAAGAGTCTTTTCCCCAAAAGGACTCTCTGGAAAGCACAGTCGACATGAGCTCCCTTGGTGGCCCAATTGAGATAGTTGCCGATGAGCAGTTTGAGCAGAGTTCTGAGGTCCAGATATCTGAGCCATTCATTGAATTTCCTGATTTATGCACAGATGAGAGACATCTTTCTGAGATTATTGCTGAGATATCTGAGCCGTTCGTTGATAATAATATTGAACATCCTGATGAGCCATTCCTCTCTGAGCAAAGATCATTCATCGCAGATCTATCAAATATTCTATTTGCTGAGCCGTCGATAGCCAAGGTGGATAGTCTACAGAGCATAGATCACATACCATCTATCAGTACAGCAGCAGAGGTTATCACAGAGACGATTCAGACCCCACCTGAGCTCAAGGTTTTACCATCAACGTTGAAATATGCCTTCCTTGCGGGTCCCCCCCAAATGTTTCCGGTCATCCTCAGCTCGCAGTTGACCGCTGAACAAGAATCTCGCGTGCTAGAGGTTCTTGAGAGAAACCGCAAGGCCATAGGATGGAATATCTCGGATCTCCATGGGATCAATCCAGCGTTGTGCTCGCATCATATCTACCTAGAGGATGATTGTAAACCCTCCCGTGAATGTCAGCGCCGTCTAAATCCAAATCTAAGGGAGGTTGTCATGAAGGAGATCAAGAAATGGTGTGATGCTGGTTTTATATATCCCATCTCGGATTCCAAATGGGTCAGCCCTTTACATGTGGTCCCAAAGAAATCTGGGATTACGATCGTAAAGAATGACCGTGGTGAGGAGATTCCGACCCGGGTACCTACTTCATGGCGTGTCTGTGTAGATTACCGACGCCTGAACTCAGCTACCAAGAAGGATCACTTTCCACTGCCCTTCATTGATCAGATTATTGAGAGGTTGGCAGGGAAAGAGTTCTTTTGCTTCTTGGATGGGTACTCGGGATACAACCAAGTTGCTATCGCTCCTGAGGATCAGGAGAAAACTACTTTCACTTGTCCGTTTGGCACTTACGCCTTTAGACGGATGCCCTTTGGATTGTGTAACGCCCCCGCTACATTTCAAAGGTGTATGTTGGCCGTTTTCGCCGACATGGTGGGTAATTTTCTTGAAGTCTTCATGGACGATTTCTCGGTCTACGGGGATAGTTTTGACACATGTCTTGCTCATTTAGACCGAGTTCTTCAACGTTGTTGTGAGGTAAACCTAGTGCTCTCGTGGGAGAAGAGTCACTTTATGGTGACTAATGGGATTGTATTGGGCCATGTCATCTCCAAACATGGTATGGAGGTTGACCCGGCTAAGATTGATGTGATTTCCAAGTTAGAGCCACCGCAGAATTTGAAGCAATTGAGGTCATTTTTGGGACACGTAGGATTCTATAGGCGATTCATAAAGGACTTCAGCAAAATCGCCAGACCTTTGACAGAGCTTTTGTGTAAGGAGACTGATTTTATTGTCGATGAGAAAGTTCTCCTTGCATTCAATCAGATGAAAGAAATGGTTACTAGTGCTCCTATCTTACAGCCACCTGATTGGTCTCTTCCCTTTGAGATCATGACGGATGCATCAGATTTCGCAGTTGGAGCAGTCTTAGGACAGAGAAGGGATGGGGTACCATTTGCTATACACTATGCTAGCAAGACTCTGGATGAAGCACAACGGAATTATACAGTTACAGAGAAGGAGATGTTAGCAGTTGTATTTGGTTTAGAAAAGTTCAGATCTTACCTCATTGGTTCACACGTGATTATATACACGGATCACACTGCCATACGATACTTACAGGCAAAGAAGGATGCTAAACCACGCCTTATCAGATGGATCCTTCTTCTCCAGGAATTTGATTTAGAGATACGAGATAAACCTGGAGTGAAAAATGTTGTGGCAGATCACCTTTCCCGTATCACAGACACCGAGACTTCTGAGCAGAACATGATTCCTATTTCTGAAACCTTTCCAGATGAGTCCATTTTATCTGTGGACTCGCTTCCATGGTATGCTGATATTGTGAACTATCTTGTCTCCAAGAAAGTTCCACAAGATTAGCCGAAGTACAAAGTAGACAGATTTCTGTCAGAGATTCATTATTACCAGTGATAGGATCCGTACCTATTTCGTGAGGGTGCGGATTGTATCTGGAGAAGGTGCATTCCTCAGGAGGAACACACCAGTGTACTTGAGCACTGTCACAAGCTAGAATCTGGTGGGCATCATTCGGGGAAACGCACTGCAGCAAAGGTTTTACAGAGTGGCCTATGGTGGCCCACATTGTTTAAGGATGCTACAGAGTATGTTCGAGGTTGTATTGATTGTCAGAAAATGGGAGGAACAGTTGGTTCCAAAGATACCATGCCCCTAAGATATATACAGATTTCTGATGTTTTTGATGCTTGGGGCATAGACTTCATGGGCCCATTTCCTGTCAGTCAGGGATTTCAGTACATCCTGCTCGCCGTGGATTATGTTAGTCGATGGGTGGAGGCTATTCCCACCCGAACCGCAGATAGTCGTACGGTGTGTTCCTTTCTTAAGGACCATATTATTGCGCGGTTCGGTATTCCCAAAATATTGATTTCAGATGGGGGAAGCCATTTCATTAATAGAGATGTAAAGAAGCTTGTGAAGGAGTACGCTATTGAACACAGAGTTGCGTCTCCTTACCACCCTCAGACTAATGGCTTGGCAGAAATTTCAAATAGGGAGATCAAAACGATATTGCAAAAACTTGTACGTCCAGATAGGAAGAACTGGTCCCAGATGCTTGATTCAGTTCTATGGGCTTATCGGACGGCGTACAAGTCTCCTTTGGGTATGTCTCCCTACAGATTAGTATATGGAAAGCCTTGCCACCTGCCAGTGGAATTAATTCATAAATCTTTATGGGCACTCCGTGTATGCAATTTAGATTATGAGAAAGGAGGAAAGAACAGGAAGTTGGATTTGAATAAATTACTGGAATTCCGAGACTTTGCATATGATAATTCACTTATGTATAAGGAGAAAGTCAAGCGCTGGCATGATAAACACATTCGAAGAAAGACTTTCTCTCCTGATCAGAAAGTTTGGTTATTTGATGCTAAGTTGAAGTTATTCCCAGGAAAATTGAAAAGCAAGTGGTCAGGACCGTTCATCGTGAGAGCTGTGCGTGACAATGGGAGTATTGTCATATCTGGGTTGTCATCTGACGCACAGCCATTTGTTGTGAACGGACAGTTGCTGAAGCCATATCTAGATCATGATACATTCCTGTCCGTTGTGGATTCTATATCTTTGGTATCAGACGATAATCTTTTGATTCCACCTTTTGCGTCCGATACATAAGCTCAACACCTCTTGTATATCCTTTCGTTTCACTCTGTCTTCTCCCGTTTTATCATTCACCCCTTTTCCGTGTGTGTGTGTGTGTATATATGCTATACTTAGGATGTGCTTTATCCTAAGTATAGGGGGGGTGAAGGATTTGTGTTGTTCATATTCGTCCTGTTTATCACCCTTGTTATTGTTGCCTATACTTAGGGATACTCTACCCTAAGTATAGGGGGGTGATGTTGTTCATATCGTGTCTTTGTGAGTCTGTACATTCTCTTCATCGGTTTTCCCCTTTGTACATTCCACTATACTTAGGATTACTTGATCCTAAGTATAGGGGGGGATCACCAACTTCTCTTTATCTTTTCTGTGAGTCGTTGTAGCATAGGAGGCTTTTCACTTTTCTTTGCTTAGCACGAGTTATGTCTTCCTTTGTCGCTCTCTGGTCACTATGAGGACATAGTTCGAGCTAAGTATAGGGGGGTGTCGTATATATTGTATATATACTTTAGACATAACTCGTACTTTTAAATATATTTATTTGGAGGGTTATGTGTATATTTTATAAAATCCACAAAAATAACAAAAAAAAACAAAAAAAACAAACAAATAAAAAGAAAAAAACAAAACAAAAAAAAACAACAAAACAAAAAAAGAAAACAAAAAAAAACACAAAAAAGAAAAAAAAACAAAAAAAAAAACAAACAAAAAAATGGGAAGAGAGAGAGAAAAAAAAACAAAAAAAAAACACATAAAAAAAGTCTCTTGTATATACTTGTATATATTACTAACCTTTTCTCCTTTAAAAAAACTACAAAACCAAAAATCATAAAAATTTGCATAAAAATTTTTTTTCACACCTGCATTTTTCTCCAAAAATCCATAAAAAGTTCAAAATTAGAAAATTGTATAAAAAATGGTTCTTTTCACATGTGCATCATTCCTTTAAAAAAAAAAACTCTCTGCATTGTTCATAGTCTGCATTTGCATGTGCATTTTTCTGGATAGTATTGATATTTAAACTATGTCTTGAATAAAATTGAAGAATGGAGCTTAGTTGGACCTTAATCCACCTAATTCTAAGAGGAACTTCGCCGAGAAATAGGATTTTAGAAGCTTCAGGTCTTTGACTTAATTCTTTGAGTTCCACATGACAATGTGCAGCATTTGACCCTTAGTGTCTAACCTGGTCTCTTCATTCTGGGTACAACTCTGGAATAGCGAATTAATTTGTACTCCTGCACTATGCACTTAGCTCAACTCAGACGGGATGTTGGAAGACTGTATGAGTTTCTTTTCTAGTAGCGTGGAAATCTAAAGACCGGAGTAACGGGTTGAAATAAAGCTTCGGAAAAGGGATGGACGGCTGGGCACAATTTTTTCTAAGACCCCAAAAAATGTACGGAATAAAAAGATGCTATATCCGTAGGGGCAAAACAAGATCCAAGCAGAACCACCAAAACTCCAAATACAAAGAAGCTACTACCAAATAAAAATCTGACCAAAAAGGTCCAAGCTTCAAGAAAACCTGCAGATCTTGGTGGAGACTCGGCTACACTGGCCAGCTTCACAAGGAGAGGTGACCACACCAAACCACCCTCCAGTTCTTTTCTCATTCTTCTAACTTCTCCCCCAATTCGATTGTGAACACAGCACGACAGACCTTAGAAGGAAATACCTGACTCCCCGAGGACGAGTTATTGGAGAGGAGATTTGCATGGTAGTCCGGCATTCTGGATGGGAAGAGCTAAAATTTTTCACACACATGAGTCGATTATTCAATGTTCATAGGGTATGCTTTGGGAAGAGGATCGATCTAAGATGACTTCTGGGCCAAAACTGTGACAATGATGTGTAGAACTTGAAGGCTGTTGGTTTTAAAATTCTAAGTCTCACAGAAGTTCCGACACACAAATAATCCAAAGGTCCGACAGAGCTCCAAACTACAATTTTATGAAGATAAGTTTAATACTCAATGTTGTCCTACTTTCTTTATTTTCCCTTTCTTTTTCTTCTTCACTTATTCTTTCAAAAAAGTGTTTGCTAAGGGACTAGCAAAGGTAAAGCATAGGGGGATGATGAATCTGCGATTCGTCATCTTTATTCATTTATTTTAGCTTAAAATCCCTTATAAAACACCTGCATATAACGCTAACTCCATATTCTTACTTGCATTTATGTGTAAATATTGTACATTTCTTACTAATTTTAACCTAAAATAAATAAATAAAGAAAGAAAGGAAAAATAAAGAAAAGAAAATAAAAAAAAGGAAGACTGTAACAGGCTGACCCGAACCCCGAGAGAAGGTCAAGACTTGACCTGATCGACCAGGAATAAAGTAGGGGGAGATAGGGTCCTCAACCAGAAAATCTAAAAAAAAATTGTGTTTCTCACTTATTTTGTGTATATCTGTATAAAACTAACACTAATTTATTTGTACCTTAATTGACCCCAAATCAAATAACATTCACGATCAAAGTTGTAAATAAAAATGGGTCCTAATTAATAAAACTGATTGCACAATTAAATCATGTACAGAATAAAAGTAGCCACACTTGGAAAAAGCCACTAAGCACTAATTGAAAGATCAATTCCTGCTCCATATGATATTAAATTAAACCAATTTCACTTCCATTGAGTTCTAAATCAAATTATCTTCAAAATGGCTGTGATTTTATAATTTTTGGAGTTATGGTTGAAAAGTCGGTTTTCTGGGGTGGTTTGTGCAATTTTCCCTTGTATTTTGTGTATATTGTATTTGTATATATATTTGTAAATATTTTTACTAATTACTTAAAACAAAAATAAAAATAAAAAAATTAATAAAACTCTTAAAACAAAAAAAGAGGCTAATTTCTCCATTTATCCTTGTATATAATGTCATATATGTGTATAGTATATGTATATAGTTGCAATTTTTAACTAACCATCATAAAAAATAAAAAAATAACATTTTCAAATTCCAATAAATAAAGTGACGAAAATTCAAAAAAATTAGAGAATTTTGTAAATAATTTTGTCTTTCTATTTTATCTCTCATGTTATCTCTCCCACCAAAATATTCAAAAATCTCTCTTATCTTCTTCAAAATTCAAAATTCATCTCTTTTCTATTTATATGGCTCCATCTCCCTCATTCCAACCTGATCAATCTTTAGAGAGAGGAACCCGATCTCCGAGAGAAATTTCGTCGAGAATTGTGCCTAGCCTCCAAGCCGCCCGGTGACAGCGAGTCGGCCTTGTCGAGGCGATCACGGTCCATTTTCCGCTCCTAAGGTGAGATCCAAATTTTTCTTCGCATTTTATCGTAGTTTAATCTTAGTTTAGTCTTCGCAATTTTTTTCTCGTCATTTTTTTTCTCTAGATCTAAAAAAAAAAAAATCTCCATCTCGATTTTTATCCGCCACCGACTCGATTTTTCACCTCATCATCGTGATCTCTTCGCCTTCGATTTTCTATCTCTCACGATCTATCAACTCCGACCACGCACGGTGGCCGGAGAATCGGATTCATTCTCCCATTGTCACCGAATCCCCGTCCATATTCCTATTTGTAAATAAATAAATAAAAAATTCATTTTTTATCTCTAACGGTTGTTTTGCAGGAACATTAAAAAACACAACAAAAAAAATCACTTTATTTCCTGTTTCTCGGATTTACAAAATAAAAATAAAAAAAAAATTTTTTCCCTTCTTTTATTCACTGTTTACAACAAAATAATAAAAAATCAAAAAAAAAAAAAAATAAAAAAAAATAAAAAAAATCAAATCAACCGCAGGCGGCAGGGCCATCGACCCCCGCCGCCCGCACCTCGCTCCAGCGCTGCAAGCCGGCGCCGCCAAGCCCCGCTCCTCCAGCCGCCCGCTGCAGGTCGCACCTCCTGCGGGAACCTCCATCGCCACCGCCGCGTGGCGCCTCCTCCCCCTTCCTCGCCGCTGTGCGCGGTGGTGCACAGCCCAGCGCGCCGCCGCCCTTGGTGCTCTCCACCGCGCCGTCCGCACCTCCTGGTCATCTCCAGCCCCGCCCGCGCGAGCTTCTCCGTCGCGTGGGGCGGCGCCGCCGCCCACTGCCAACTCCCAGCCCCCTCCAGAAGCCTCGCGCCCTTGCAGCTCCAGCGGCGCCGCCGCCCGCAAGCACCTCCGCGCTCCAGCCGAACGCCTCGCGCAGCCACGCGCGGCCGCGCGCGCGCGACACGCGTGCCCGCGTGGAAGAAGAAGGGGCGGCGCCCCCCCTCGTTGGTTCCCCTTCAAAGTTGAGAACGAAGGAACAAGAAGCCCTAGGGCTTTCTCTATTAATTTATTGTTAAAATTACACAAAGAGCCTCTGAAGTTCTCAAAATCACAAAGAAGCCCCCGCCAGGTCATTATTCTATTCGGAAAATCACATTCAAGTCCCTGGAAGTAATCAGATTTGCAGAAACATCCCCGCCTCTTCAAGCACATGCCAAGCACATGGTATATTGGTAAATTTAAGTTTTCTCCCCTGTCATTCATTTTTATTATCTATTTGTGGCAAAAACTTTGAATCTTTACAGTTCAGTCCTCGACTTTCACAGTATTTACGTTCTAGTCCCTGAACTGCAGAACATTAATTTGTGTGCTCTCTTTAATTGAAATGCATGTTATTTGAGATCCAAAAATTTTGAAAAAATTGTGGCATGCTTCTGATGTGATAGTCTTCTAAGCATAAATTTTTCATTACATTTTGTCTTCATTTGGTATTATTAAAAAAATCAAAAACATGTCATTTTTCATTGTTTGAAGTTCAAAAATTCATAAAAATTTGAAAATACCTCTAAAAATTCTAAAAAAAAATAGAGTAGTTCCCTTTCATTGTCTTTTAATTTCTGATCAATTTTCACGCATTTATCATTTATAAAACTCAAAAAAATTGAAAAATATCAAAAATCTTCTAAAAATCATAAAAAAATCTACAAAAATCCAAAAATTGTGATTTCAGTTCCTGTTTGTAGATATTTTCTTCTAGTTTGTCTTAAAAATAGTAGCCAGGAGTTTTGGGTATTTAAAAGTATTTAAATTGCAAATTACTCAAGGCTGTCCACATTTCCTTGTTTTTCTCACTGTTTGATTTTTAGAAAAATACAAAAACATCTGAAAATTCCACAAAAATTCTCTAAAATATTTCAAAACTTTTAAAACCCAAAAATATTTTCCTTGGATTTTTCTGAGTTTCTTTGATTAATTGAAAAATTACAAAAAGAGTTGGTGTGCGTGTTTTTAATCTTGTGAATATTGCATCGTGTTATTTTTGAAAAATAAAAAAAATCGCAAAATCAAAATCACTAAAAATTTGAAAATCAGAAAATATAAAAAAAATAAAAAAAATATAAAAAATTAGAAAAGTTAAAAAAATAAAAAAAACCAAGGATAGTTGTCCTTTGAGATTCCTGTTTTCTTTTAATTGGTTTCTGATTAATTGAATAACCCTCGGGAATTGTAGCCTCCCTGAGATCGACCCTGTCCGCTATACAGGTTAATAAGTAGCAAAAATCGTAAAAAAATAATTTTTTGTTGACGCGGGATTTTGAGGATAAAACAACGACCTATTTTTACAATTAATTTCCGTCCTCCAAAATTTGCGTTCAACACCGACCCATCTCCCTTTCTCCAAAACCTCCCCCGCTCCGATTCCCCTCTCCTCCAAGCTCCGCCGGAGGAGATGATCTCAGGCCACCATTCCCGTCGCTTCACGGCCGTCCACTCGCCTCGCCTCTCACTCGCACGCATTCACACAAGCTTCGGCTATCTCTAACGCTTGCAGGTACTTCATTGGCCGGAGTCTGCATCGGACCACCTTCAAGCATTTTTGCTCCGGTGAGGCTTCCCCGCCCTCGACCTCCGATCATCCCCGGAGCCTCGCCTCGACTCCAAGACCTCCGCCACACTTCTAGAAAGCTTCCATGAACCTCAGATAGCCTCGCAAAGGGTGGCGGAGCCCACAGAGGTTCGCCGGAGCACAGCCTCCTCCGATGGCCCGCGGTGGAGGAGGAAGCACAGTTGCCGTCCGATCTACAGGATCGGGCGGCTAGGATGATGCCACGTGGCGACATCAGATGCCACCCGAGCCTTCACTCTGAACCTATAGGCTCGGGTGGATCGAGCCTACGCCGAACCTCCAGAAGAATTCACGTGGCCCGAACCTGCAGGGATCACCCGAGCCTGGGCCCTCACATGCACCGCACATGAGGGCGTGGGTAATTTACACGAATGACCCCGGTATTTTTGATAATTGCAGAATGGTCCTCCAGGCGCGTGCTCCACGTGCGCACCTGGGGTGTTTTACAGGGAGGCCCTCAAGGTTTGGAAGAATTACAAAAAGGCCCTTGCGCGTATGGAAAAATTACTCAAAGGCCCAGACGGTTTTTGGTATTTACATTTAGGTCCTCTTAGGGACCTAAATGTAATAGTTATCCTTTTATTTCCTCGCATTTTTATTACAATTATGCCCTTGCACTGTTTTTAGCATAACTTGAGCATCATAGGTCCAAATTGCATGATTTTAGTGTCGTTTTGATCCTTGTTTTGTCCTCTACATTATAGCATGCTTAATTGTCTTATTTGACACTGTTTTAATCTAAGTGAATTTTTATGTGATAAATGGACCATGCTCTTCTTGCCTTGCTGGGATGTGATGACCACTTTTCAATGATGGATTAAATTGTCTCTAATTTCATTTTTATCATATTACGCATTAATTTTAGGGTATAATTGTAGTCTTTAATCTGTAAATAATTTCTCTTGCATATTTATCCATTCATCACTTTATAATTGCATAAAAATATCTAAAAAATGCATACATCCTAGCGTAGCTTTGTATTTTGCACAATTTGCATATGGACCTGAAACTGAAATTAATTGACATTATGCGTTCATGAATCAAAATTCAATACTCAGATTAGGCAGCCGTGTCCCTGTGTTCGACCTTGGTAGACTTGCCAAGTATAAGTATTCCACGACATTCAAAGATCGTGGTTTTTGCTGAACAAAATTCGCCTCTTGTACTACTGCATTATTTATATTTATTAAAGAGGCGAATTTTACGCTCATCACTGATAGATTATGTCCTTCAACAAGGACATGTACGTCAGCCATGTAGATTCCCAAAGTAGAGTGTTCACCCATCGGTGAAGTCACACTAAGTATATATGGAAGTTCAATAACCGCCACATTCAACTTGTTGGCAAATCGATGAGAGATAAAAGAATGTGACGCACCAGAATCAAATAAAACATAGCTCAAATGATCTTCAATAGAAAGAGTACCTTCTACTGTGGCGTGTCCATCTTCCTCCTCTCCTAAGGATAGAGCGAATACCCGTCCTTTGACGTGCTTCTTTTGATCTCCAGAGTTCTGTTCCTTCTTCTTGGGACAATCTCTAATAAAGTACCCCTTCTGTCTGCAAGCCAGGTAAGCTCCTGTAACCTTATAGCACTCTCCCGTGTGCCTTCTATCACAGTGAGGGTATAGAGGATATACTGGCCTATCTTTCGTGGCATTCTCGATTCTGGGCTTCTTTCCTTTATCCTTATCATACTTACTCTTCTTATTATCGGTAGAATGGGGATGTTTTCCACCACCTTGTTGTTGGATCCTTTTATATGCTGAGTCGATCTCCACCGTCGTTGAAACTGCATCCGAAAAAGTCTGAGGTCCTTTAGTGATCACCTTCATGCCCAATCCTAAATTCAAGCCTTCAACAAATTTCTTACCACGTTGTCTTTCATTTTCGCATATTCCTTTTCCGTACTTTTCCAGCTCTTGGAATTTAGAAGCATATTGTTCAACGAACAAACTCCCTTGTCGAAGCTCAATAAATTCCAGTCTTTTTGCTTCTCGAACGTGCTGAGGAATGTAACGTTCGTTGAAACGTTCCTTAAAGTTCTTCCATTCGATGGTGGTTTTATCAGCAAAGTGTATGCTTTTACAATAAGTCCACCATTCTTTCGCATGGTCGCGTAGACGATACGTGTCAAATATCACCTTCTTCTCCTCAAGACAATCGATTGCCTCAAAGGCAAGTTCCATTTTCCTCAACCAATGCTCAGCTTTATCCGGCTCAGGTCTCCTTTAAAGATAGGTGGATCATGCTGAATGAAAGTCTTCAGGGTCAATCCATCAGAATCATGTCCTTGGTACTTTTGTTGCTGAGTCATCATAGTCATCAATTCTAACATTTGACGTTGCATGTCCATAGCCATATCCTGGGTAGACGAAGAGTCATGATCTCTGTTCGCCTCATTCCCACGACGAGGGGCCATCTGAAATGATGACATGTGAAATTTACGGTCAAATGTCTATTTCTAAAACTAATGGACCTAAGTTTGAATTGGTCGGATATCTTATGCTCAAAGGAACTCCTGCTCTGATACCACCTGCAATGAACCCGATCGTCCGAGAATGTTGGGGAAGCGAGAAACTCGGCGAACATCTCGGGAACGCTACTTATAGCATCAATCATAGCATTAAAGAGCAGTAAAGAACCAACTAAAAAAACTTTGCCATAATCATAATAAGGTCACAATTCCAAGAGTTCCTTAATTAAAGAAAGTTAATAAACTAGGTGAAATTGTATCCACGATTTCCTTATTCAGTGGGCATAAAAGACGTCCTTTCAAAACAAACCCGCAGTAGTTCCATACCGATCCTACTTCTTGAAGATTGTGTCGTCTCCCTTAAACCGTTAATGATCTAATCCTCACGATCCCCTGAAAAAAATAGCAATATATGTTATGAGCATAACGCTCAGTATGTGCCGAGTTAGGGTCAAGCCGGCTAGCGTAGAAAACAAGTCACGAAAGTCATTATCAGAAAACAAGTCACGAAAGTCATTATCATATGCATCATAAATCAACTTATTAGTGCATATAAATAAATTTCCTTCATAACCATGAATGACATAACATATTTGCACATATACTCGTAAGTTTTTCCATATTTGCATGTATGTCCATAATATTCATATAAATTGCACATATGCACTTTACGATAACATAATTGCACATGTACCTTTAAAATTATCATAAATGACGAATATGCACACTATTGATATAAATTGCATATATGTCCATAACATTAACATAAGTTTCATACGTTTACTTAACTTTAATGGAACTTACACATAAGTCCATAACAATAACATAATTGCATATATGCACATAATATTAACATATATTACACATATGCCCATGATGTTTTTCATGTTACGAGTGGTCTTGATTGTTACTTCTTAGGCGGATTTGATGGCTTTGATGGCTTACTGTCGGCACAAGCGGTTCATAACAATACATAACATGACAGTGTAGCTACAACTGTAGATGACTTATCTTTTGCCTCATGCCTCCGGAAAGCATTGGCCCTTTAGGCCCTTACGACCCCTTAGCTCGAGTCGGTGCCAAAAACTGTAGTATTAATTATAATGTCTTAATTACCTGATGATCACCATTTAATTTATCACTAAAGAACATGCACATCTTTCTTGATTCCAGTGATTACTGATTGGAAGTAACAACTAACAGCTACTTGCGATCAACAATTTTGGAAACTAAAATATATTATTTTATGAATATTAAACAAATTAATATATATACATGCGATGCTACCTGAAAATTTGTAGCATAGGATAATCTATAAAGTACAAGCTTTTGGTGACACGGCATAGCGATACCATTCATACTCTTACAGAATAAAATAGTTTGATTGAATTTCATGAATTAACCAAGACAGTGAACTACAAGATCGATAAGAATTATAGTGGTTGTTTTAAAAAAAACATACAAGTTGATTAGCTATGTTAATCGATAGAGGTCCCAAAAGTATCAATTAAGTAACTAATGTGATAGAGTTTACATTTTTCAGATGATTGAAAACTGTGGACAACCAAAACTCAATCATGAAAACCGTCAAATTTTGTATTTATATACATATGTTGAATGAAAGAAATTATTCCACAGCGTGTCTATCGATGGAAGAAGGCCTGATCGATCTTCTTATCCAATTTATAAACCACGTGTGATTAGATTTGCATAGAATAATTAAGGTAGAATTCACGATATTATCACATGCACAAAACTATAAAGAAAATATGCAATTTGAATTTGCAAATATGCGTTTGATTTTAAAAAAAATGCATACTTTCAAATATCTAATAATATGTATTTAAGGTGAAGAGGAATAAAATAATGCAAGGCATGCCTCCATATGGAATAATGCGTATAGTATTTGGCATGTTATTGCTATACCATATAATCTTCCTCCATGGTTATGCATGAAACAACAGAATTTTATCTTGACTCTCTTAATTCCGGGTAAAAGGTCACCTGGAAAAGATATAGATGTTTATTTACAGCCTCTCATTGATGAATTACAATAACTATGGAATCCTGGTGTGCTTACTTATGATGCTTATTGTAAGAGAAATTTCTCAATGCATGCTATTATTTTATGGACGATAATGATTTCCCAGCTTATGGTGATTTATCTGGTTGGAGTACTAAAGGAAGACTCGCATGCCCTATTTATAATAAAGACACAGCATCTAGACGATTAAGACATGGAAAAAAGCAGGCCTACTGCTTTCATCGTTGTTTTCTAAAAGCAGACCATCCGTTCCGTCATGATAGAAGTAACTTTGATGGCACTATAGAAGTCAGAAGCACACCAAAATTGTTGTCAGGAATGGAAATACTAGAACAATTAAAGGGTTGTAAAAATCAATTGGTAAGGAGGTTACACATAAAAGAAAGTGGTCACAAGTTGGAATTGAAGAAGATAACATGGTGCAGTATAGTGAATTCCCTTATGCTTGGAAAAAAATTGAGTATTTTCTTTCAATTACCTTATTGGAAGAATCTCTTGATTAGGCACAACTTAGATGTAATGCATATCGAAAAGAATGTATGTGAAAATATTTTATATACAATATTGCAAATAAGTGGAAGAAGTAAGGATAATATTCAATCACGCATGGATTTAAAAGACATGGGAATTCGAGAAGACATTTGGCCACAAACATTACCTAGTGGTCATTTGTTATTGCCTTCAGCATGTTATCATATATCTAAAGTAGAGAAGGATTCCTTTTTTGATATTCTTCAATCTGTAAAAGTTCCGGATGGGTACTCTTCTAACATTTCTAGGAAGATTAATTCAAAGGAGCGAAAGAATCATGATCACCATATTCTCATGCAACAGCTGCTTTCAATTGCAATCAGAGGTTTACTACCTGACAATGTGTGCATTCCTTTGATACGAATTTGCACCTATTTTAATAAGTTATGTTCTAAAGTTATTGACGTAGAAGAATTCACTATGATGGAAGATGAAGTTTCCATTATCTTATGTGAATTGGAAAGAGTTTTTCCGCCATCTTTTTTCACTATCATGATGCATTTAGCTGTTCATTTGGCACTCGAAGCAAAAATTGCCGGACATGTGCATTATCGTTGGATGTACCCTATTGAAAGATATTTATTAACTTAAAAAAATATGTTCGAAATATGAGTCGTCCTGAAGGTTCAATTGCAGAAGGTTATTTGGCAGAGGAATGCTTGACATTTTGCTCTCGGTATCTCATGGGTGAATCTAAATTGAATCGTCAAGTGAGGAGTATCGACAAAAATAAGATTGGTGGAGGATTATCTCGCCGCCTTAGCACAACAAGTTTGATTCAAGCTCATCGCTATATTCTTTTCAATACCAAAAAAATGGATACATTTCGAAGGTATGATTCTATCATTTTGAATTAAATGATATATTTTTTGATTTATGTACCTAATACATAAATATTTTCACAAACACTTGCTACATTTAAAAGCTCGTCGTCCACGTGTATCTGTTATGACTTTAGATAAATGGCACCATCTTGAGTTTGCAGAATGGATAAAAGAACATGTAAGTTATTGACTTCACATACTTAATAATCTTTCTATTGGTATTATTTAATATTTTGTAATTTGACGGAATTTAGGTTCAACACTTGCGTTCTGAAAGCAATGTAGAAATATCAGAAGATATAAAGTGGTTATCCCAAGGTTCTTTCATCGAAGTGACATCATATGATGGATATATAAGTAATGGATGTCGATTTCTTTGTAAACGTGTAGACGTTAATCGACAAACTCAAAACAGTGGGGTTTATCTATCTGCTGATACTAGTAGTACGTCTGTTTCCAAAACTATAACATATTATGGTCAACTTGAAGATGTGGTTGAGGTGCGATATGGTCCTACTATTAGAATAGTGTTATTTGAGTGTAAGTGGTTTGATGAGAAAATCAACGTTGGACTTAAAGTCGATAAATATGGATTTACATCCATTGACTTCGGTCGCAGAAAGCATGAAGATGATCCATTTATTTTAGCAGCTCAAGCACAACAATGCTTTTATGTCAAAGATAACACAAGAAAAGGGGACCATCACATTATTATTAAAGTTCCTCCTAGAGATTTGTATGACATGCGTCGTGATGGTATATATGGTATTGGCACGATGCATCCAAGTGTAGTAAGCGTTGATAAAGAAATAAATACTTGGATGAGATCTGATATATCAGGAGAATGCGTTGTCCATGCTGTAGCTGATGAATTAGGTAAAGTTTCTCTCTTTTCATATAATTTAGTAACACATGTAACTCAGTCATTGTTATAAAAAAAGGACTACTCAATTGCATTTATATATTTTTTGAAAGATCATTTATATGTTTTTGATGTTGTTAATCATATATAATTTTTATGACTTTATTCTTTCGCAATGTAGAACAATGAATAGAATGAAGAAATTGTCTAGTTCTGAGAGAGGACTTTTGTTTTCTATGGATCATGAAAGAGCGGATGATACACATATCGATGAACAACAAGAGGTTGATGATGTATGCAGCGATGCACTTCATGTCAAGAAAAAAGGACGCGGGATGAATACATTACAGTTCTTTAAACCTAAAGGTGATGACTGCCATCAACTTGAATGGAATAAGTGTGGTCAAGTAATAGGAAAAAATACGTCAAAACTACGCGCCGCTTGTGCTTATTATGCTCATTGTTCGTGGCTATTTCCCATCGATAAGAAGTGGAATGAGATGCCAAAAAACTCTTGGATGGACACATGGGATATGCTGAAGGTAATATTATATTATTTAATATGCATTCAAATGCCTACTGCTTCCATTGTTTTGACTTAAAAAAATCTTATAGGCTGATTTTGTTTTGGATGGGCATCCAAATGCCTTGAAGTTTGTATTCGATCTCGTCCATGCTCGTTTTAAGGATTGGAAGAGTAGAGTGAAGGCAATATGGATGGCTAATAAAGATAATTCAGAAGTTTTGAAAAAGAAGATTTCAGAGAACTCTCGTATCAACGAATTCCAATTTGCCAATGCGGTCAGACAATGGAGTACAACAGATTCTAAGGTATCGTCAATCTATTTTCTATGATGAATATTTGTATGACCATTTCTGATGACGGTCAGGATGAATATTCGTATGCGGAGAATTTAATCCGTGATGACGGTCAGGATTCCCAATTCTGTGCGTAATATTTTTGTTTTTACCATTTCTGATGTTTTTTTCCTGCCAGCAGTATTGGACTTGACGTCTCCTCACGCTGATTGGTATTTTACCGTGTTAATGGCAAGCAAGATTAATTAATTTATCCTTTTTTGAGTCGATCAGAGGATAAAAAGGACAACTAGCTGAGAATAAACATAATGGTGCAATATAGTAATTGATATTTTTGACGTTCATGTTTCTTTTACTTCTAACCATAGGCCATAGCTGTAAGTTTTTTGGTTTTTTGTTACAGCCCTCTTGAATTCAAAATTTGGGTGCACAATTGGAAGAAGAATATAAAGGAAATTCTTGCACTAATTGACGTTTCCATTTCTATACCCAACGAAAATTTTCGGCACTAATAGATTAACAGGTTTCTAATTGGAAGGATTAATTAGGTGCCTAGTTGGAAGGATTAGTGGTGCCTGTTAAAGCAAGCATCTGCGTTCAGGTCTCTTACAGCCAGGTGCCTGTTAAAGATGGCGAGAGCAAATAAAATTGGACGAGTTCTTGATACCTAGTTCTATTATGTTTATATGTCTTTATAGGGATATTTACACTTATAACCATGATTAATTTCATAATTACATATGTAGCCCTTATGGTTATGGGTGTGAGACATAGTGATTATGCGGGGTTTCTCGTGTAATTAGTGAGGGTTATGGGTACAAGATGGAGTGACTATTCGGAGATTCTCGTATAATTTGTTAGGATTATGGGTGTGAGATTGAGTGACTATGTGGGGTTTGTCATGTAATTCGTGATTATCGAGAGTTATGCATGTAAATATGTAATTCTCGTGTAATTTTATAAAAATGGTTGTTTTTTTCTTTCCAAAAATCTCATATTCCCATTTTAATTTTGTATTATAAGTGTTGGCCAGAGTTGTCACTTGTCATATTGAAAAGGCAAAGGCTTTGATCAATAAAGAGAATCGTAAAAAGATGATTTTGGATCATAGATGTGGAAGACGGCCCTTGGCTACTCGTCGTCAGGATTTTGTATGTCAAGATTTTATAAAAAAATTTGTAACGAATATTAAGAAATTTATTTTTTTTTCTTTTAGGAAAATGAAAAAAAAGGAACCGACTGATATCGACATGATGACAATCATGTATCCAAATGAGGATATAGTGGTGAGTTAATATTATTGCAACAATAAATATTATCTTATTTTTATAATTAATGTTTTTAAAACTTGATTAGGATAAGATTGAAGACCATTTTCAAAGATCTCAAAAGACGCAACCACATTTGTCATCGAAAGAAATCACGACCGAGGCATATTCCCATTTTATTGGTACTGGCAAACAAGATTACATTCATTTTGTAGGCTTGGGTCATGAAAAATCTCATGGACGATCTGAAAGGGAGATGTTACAAGCATTTTTGATGAAAATAAGAGACGAACATGTTGCAGATGTATAATAATATAGAATCAAAATATGTGTTCATAGTAATGTAGCATGCATTTACTAATAAATGTTTTATTTCAGGAAACTGTGAAAAAATTAAAAGATGTTATTTCTTCATTGAATTTGAAAATTGAACATCAAAATGCATCGATGGCTGAATTGCGTTCTTTTGTACAACAACTAAGCCAACATGTTGGATTTAATTCTCCTCATCAAAGTCCACAGGTAAAAATACTTGATTTAATACTAATAAATAATTTTTTATTATTCTTTGAAGTATTATGTCTTGAAAGTATGTTGTAAATAGTAATATATCATTTTTTATAGAATGTCCCAGATTTCTCACGTGCAAGTGGGAGCGGTAGTAGAAATATTGCGAGTGTTAGGAGTGACGATAACAATAATGGAAGTGGTAGTTTTCACAATGGGAGTGTAGGGAGGACGATTTCATCTTCAAGTGCTATGTCTCAGCCAAAAGTAAATATATATCTATTTTTTTATTTATGAATGTTTTAAATTGGTATAGAATTTAATGTTGATATCATACATGTATAGGGACACTTCAAAAAACAAACTTCTGGAATATATATCAATTCGTTGTCAAATAATCTACAGGTAATTTTAAAACATCTTTAAAATGTTGATTAGTGGGATTATATTTTTTATTTACTAAATCATGTTTTATCAGGGAGGACAATCTTCTATTGATGATCCATTCAAAAAGCTATCATGAGCAGGTATAGTATCAATTTTATTGATGATACAATAAAATTGCTTGAAAAGGTTCGGTTTGCAGTATCATGCTAAACTCTGTTTTGCCTACTTTGTTATCATGTCAGCTGTAAGTGTGACTGATTGAGGCCCCTACATCTGGGTTTATTTGTTTAAAAAATATTTTAATTGTGGGGTACATGTCCAAAGCTGAAAAGATTGTAGTTTGTAGCTGAGTAGTAATATACAAGGTTACAATGTACATATGCAAATTACATTTACAAACAGCCTGCTCAGTCTGTTTGGACTTTTTTATTTCTAAAAATGTGATTTTTATGGTTTATGGTTTGAGGGTTAAAAAATATGATTCAGCTGTCATGTTTAATCAATTAAAATGAAATAAAAATAACCTCATTTAACGTGGCATACACCTCTTGTACTGTTAATCATTGTACAAATTAAGCAATTTCGAATAATGTAGTTCATCATATGGGGTTTACACTATATCCGAAAAAGAATAACAAAAATATGATGTTCACTTCAAGTTATCCCAGTTCATTAATAACAAAAATAACATTAATTTCACGATTAGGTGAGTTTGTTCCATCACATGTATAAAATAACAAACCAAATTAAAAATAATCACACCATTCTCATATGCAGTATCAATTTTAATGTCATTTATATTTATAATAAGTTTTTATCTTCTAATTGCTTTCCTATCTTGATATAGGATCATGATTGGAGCTGTCTTACATATCAACTGAAAAGTCATTTGACTCTAAAGAGGAGGCACAATCATATTTACTCGAGTACAAGAAGGGCATAGTGATATACATGTTGAATTTTGGTTCATGTTTTAGTTTCTTTTTTTTATGAAATTGACTATGACGGATACCGAATTTGTGTCAATTTTCTTTTTGTTCATTGGACAAGCACAAGGCTCTTTACTTAGGAGGACAATACCACAATCATTTGTTTCAATGTCTTATGCCATTACACTTTTGATGTGCTTTGTTTTTGTCATTTGCTTATTCGACTATGGACAATGTCACCGGCAATCTTTTAGGCCAGCCCTACATGGATATTAGGCTCTTCCAAGGAGCTTTTAAATTTATTACTGCTCCTTTCATGTACTGGCAACTTTTGTTTATAGTAGAAAATTATGAAACCCCTTCCCACAAAATTGAAATAGGTCAAATCAGTCTCAGGTCTCCCAACAAGAATGTGCATATACCAGTGATAACAAGAGAAAGGACCTTGGTGGGGGTGTAGATTGAGAGAGAGTAAACCCACTAGATTATTGCAGCAATCAAGTCACTGCCTGCAAGTACTCGAGAAGTTCGGCATTGTGAGGGATCACTGTCTCGAGAGATTCATCACTATATCTCCACGTCTAAACAGGGATTGGTCATACTCAATCTGGGTTTCTCTTCCATTGTGATCAATCACCATCTTCGGCCAGATCGATCACTTTCTGCTATAGTTGAAGGTCTGAGGTGCTGCTTTGGTTGATCATCCTGTCCTCGTCTGATCAATCAAGTTTCCATTGTGATTGATCAACTATTGGTTGAGTAGAGACAAAAATGGGAGACCAAGTGAAACTTAAGAACGATGAGGCGTAAGCGGATAAGGAATTGCCATCTGCTTATTCCCTTGCAGAAAGGGTTTTTCAAGATGGATGCAATCATGCTTTGAATAGGTAATAACAGAACTGGTAGAAGTAGTTTCAAGATGGATGCCACATAATTTTGATGATAAATTTCATCTTCTACTCTATTATAGGGTTTTTATGCACTCCTATTTTTATTGATTTCTGCCTCTATTTCAGGGACTGTGAGCGGAGACCTTTTTGGTTAATGCAGGTATGTCTACTTGGGTCTGTTCGAGACGGAGGCGGAAGCTGCGAGGGTATAAAACAGTATAGTTGTTTTAATTCCAGTGTGAGCTATATATGGTGAAGTTGGAGTTTTGAATAGCTAATTACAGGGTATTTGCGCTGCTTATTGGTACCCTCCGTCAGGCTTCGATATGCTGATTCCAGCCTTGCCGGTTGATAGAAGAGATCGGACAGAAGTACCCGGCGTCTTATCTTGGAGGTGTGAAGATGGGTAGTGCTACATCATCGGATTACATAATCAGATTGTTGCAACAGGAAATACTGAAGATTATGTAAGTGACAAGGAAAAAAGACAAATCTTTGGAGACAAACAACATGATTTATGTTCTGGAAATCAAAGAGAAATCCAGGTATATATGCACCTTTCTACTCTCGCATATTGTATCATTTCAAAAGGGTTCCCAAGCTCATATAGGATCATAAATATGCATGTTTTTCACCACGATATTCATGTTCTTAGCTAAATTCAGTGGCTAATTATGTCGGGACTCAGGGGAACTGAGTTCAAAATCATCAATATTTTTTGTTTCTTGCTATTTTTTGGTGTTCGAGGTATTATTTTGCAGTTTTTTCAACATTATACATTGCATAATGGGGAAAATGACATGACTTTTCATTTTTTAAATCCGGTGCATAATGGAGAAAAAATTGCAGACAAAGAGTTTTGTTTCAAGAACAACCCAAGGTAAAAGCACTGCCAATGTTTCCTAAATGCCTTGCTAGTGAAGTTTATGTTTCTTATATTACAAACAAAATTCTAATTATGGTAATGCTTACTCATATCATACCTTCCCCTCTACCAGGAGAGCTTAGTCATCTAAAGGGGACCGAAAGCCCAAGTAAGAACACCTAAAATTGCAACAGCCATAACAGTCCAGCACTATACGTCGTGACCGTGACCGATGTACAGATCGGAGGTGATTCGCTAGCTACTAAACATTGGAGCCGCCCCAAGACACGGAGGAGACCTCAGAAGGCTGCAAGCAGGAGATCGAAGTGGTGTTTCTGGTGCGGCGCAGCTGACCACTTATCTCTCTATGTTCTCTCTTTGTTGTAATCTATTTATGTGAAGAATTGTATATAAGGTGACCTCAAAAAAATGTACATAAAAATATGTACTATTAGAAATGGGAACACGTACAGCTTTCATATTTCTTGATACACAGGCAAAACATGTGCAACTCCTTATCATGTATGTATATTGGTTTTGATTTTTATGATATTTCTCATTGGCAAAATATGTACCATTTGAATAAATATTCTTGATTTTTAAGGTTGTGGTGACGGACAGTTTCGTCATTACAGGTCATATGTATTTCGAACTGTGGCGACGGAATATCTGTCAAATAAGATATAGCATCAGACTGTCGTCGCCACAGTCTCTGGCGACGCGACTTTTGGAGATGGGTTAGTGGCGACGGATTGTCGACTCAACAATCAATTTCCGTCGCTAGAAGTCATCTATCCGTCGCCACAGTTTAGTCGCCAGAAAGCCATTTTGTTGTAGTGGCATTTTTCAACCCAACCAATTTTCTTACCGTTAACAATATGGGATCAAACATAATTAGGAATTCCTGGGTGGGTATTCAAAATAAATGAAATCCATGTTACACGCACTCCATCATGGCATCGTGTTCCTAATAGTGGTCGACACATACCTTGACAGACAAGAAGTCCGCCCTCAATGATTCTTCCTATCCGAACCTTCGTCGACCACGTCGTTGCTCTGCCTATTCCGTCGGATCAAGACTTCGATGCCGGCGAAGAAAGTTGACGTTGCCGGATTTCAAGAACGATGCGATGAAAATATCGTCGACGACCTCTCTCTCTCTCTATTTAGAGCTATCTCTCACGTTATATGCAAGATGTGTAGAGATTGATGGAGCCTCAAGGGTTTTAAAAGGCACAATTACTATTTTGTTTTTAACAATAATTTAGAAATTAAGGGATAATAGGGATATATATTATTGTTTATTTTATTCTCTCTTTTTTTGTCATTATCTTATCAAGAGTAACGTAAGGAGTTTGTTAGGCCCTTTGATTCTTATTATTATTATTATTATTATCTTAAAGGAATCAATTCGTTACAATGCTCCATCTACATCTACTCGGGTAAGTGCGGGTACTCATGAAAATCTATCCGGATGACTTGTGGAAAATGTGTTGATTTGTATTGGGGATCTATTTCATATGGTTTTAATGGATATCCAAGAGTTCAAGAACATTCTTCATAGGTTGGGTGGGTTGCCTTTCATTCAAATTACCATGTTTATCCCAACTTTCATATATGCCTTCATATTATCGGGATGTCCTTAATCCTCTTAGGTTATATAATATTGCACATCACTCCTTCAAAGTATGGTATGAAATTTGTGATGATCATCATTTCTATTTGGACAACCTTCCTTGTATGTAATAACCTCTCCCATAAGTTCTACCATTTCAAATATGACGTTGTGATAATCTAAGTCAATAGATCCAAGATAAAAGTGAAGCATAAATTTGTGATAGATGGAGGTTTTCCTCCCATCAAATCCTTATATGACTTTTAGCTTTTTAAATATTTTCATGTCATGCCATTTTTAGGTGTTTTATTATTATGTTTCTTATATAGGTTTTATAAGCAATTTAACTTTTTGGGGGCAGGTATCATTATATCAACTTATCAACATTACGATGTAGGCAATGATAAAGCTTATGCTAGTTTATTAGCGTAAGTTCACATGAGTTGTAGAAATTCTTTTCCGTATATCATATACAACAGAGGATTAGTCAAAAGGAGAGGATACACATTACATCCATAACCTTGAAATATGCAAAAGTTTTAATATTGTGATTATGATTAGTTAAAAAGAGTATTTTATTAGGGATGGATCCAGTCAAACGCCACACAAATAGAATAGTGATAACAGAAGAAAAACACACGCAATCTCACAAGACAAGTATTTATAGTGGTTCATTAATGTGCCTCGTCCACTTGCTCACATACTCTCTTTATTATTTCTCGAATGTTTTTTGGAGTACAATATGTGGTTACTCCAAAGCACTATTTATACCGTAACAAATACCACAATGGTGCTCAACAATTCCACCATTATCCCTCAACCAATCAGGACGCAAGAAGAGGATTAACTACCTCAGCAATCCTCCCCAACACTTTATCGGCTCTCAGCCCAATCAGAATACAAGAAGGGGATTAGATATATCAACGATCCAACTCATCGACTCTCAATAAATCAGAATAGGGGGGTGGGGAGAGGGATCAAACGCATTAACAATCTTCTCCATTAGCTCTCAGCCAATCCATCTTCATAGGTTACACAACAATCTCCCATTTGAAGGCTAATTTCTAGTACATGTGCTTCTGTGCTTTGATCATCATCCAACATCCAGGAGTAAGCTTTCCATTCTCTTCTATGCTTGAAGGCAATAGAGGGGGGATATGTCTTCAACTTCTCCACTATAACATACTTGGTGAACATGTCAAGATCATCTGCTATTACCAATCTACCAGCATCCACGAACAACCACGATAGGATACACACAATTGCTAGAAATTATGAGCACTTATGATCCATTAAAATCAATCACGATAATTGCAATAGTAAATTATAAAAAAGGACCCCAACTGCATACAGATTCTTAATTAGGAGTCCGAACTTTTGACTTTTGAGTTTAATGTCGACATAGAATGGTCCTGGAAGCTTACAAAGCCTACATTTGAGACTAAAAAACAAGATGGGACCCATCTTATTAGATGTGAAAAATGAGGCTCCTAATTGGAAGTTTATGCATAGTTGAGCATCTTTTTTTGTAATTTTCCCTGATTTCATACTAGAACTTGCGACAGGTGAGCCATGGACATGTGCGGAGAATGACAATAGAAGAAATGAAAATGCTATAATGGATATGCAGTCATCACGAGAAGATTGGATTCATAATGATGTGGTAAGAAGGAAAGTTAGTGTAGCTCCGATTGAGGATAAGATGAGATAGAACCTTTTAAGATGGTTTGACTATTTGCAAAGGAGGCCTTTTGATGCACCAATTAGAAGATGCAAGATTTGGGATGTTAAAGCGATTAAGAGATGGCAAGGAATGTTCAAGAAGTGTTGGAATGAGACTATCTGAAGTGGTTTCAATTACTTGGATTTGATTATGAAAATGACCGAAAATAGATCTGAACGGTGGCAAAGAATCCATATAGTCGACCATGCTTGATGTGGGAGAAGGCTTTGTTGTCATTGTGCTCAAACTAGAATTGATCACGCAATCACAACAACACTCAAGGATGCATTGCACTACAAGGGCTAAGAATATAAAGTTGTGTACAAATTCTTATCCTTTCTTATTCATTCTAAAGAAAACTTCAAGGTAGTGGTGTCTGGAACAACTTCAAACACACTCTCTAGTAATACTTGAGATAGGGGACCATCTTTTTCAATTGTGATAATGACTATAAATGGTCATGATGCTAATTACAATCACCACTATGGATGTTATAATATTTAAAGTTCATTATGTGAATGTTATAAGTATTTGACGCCATTGACCTCCACTGCTTGTTCAATGTCTCTCTTTACACCAACTTTTTACCAATTCACATCAATGTATCATTTTTTATCAATACATCCATACATACCACAAGTTCGCAATATCATGTCTCATAACACATCAATATGTGCACTTATGTCATACCCTTCCACATTATTGTGTCTCATCGGTCACCGATGTATCCTTATATTGCTTGTATGTTCTTGCATCATCTCTTACAACACCACAATGTTCCTCTACATGTTTGTACATATGTCCACCATTATATCCTGCCCTACCGTACACATTAAAACTTATTTTGTCAACTTGCATCAATGCCTCACAACACTTTACAACCACGTAAGTTCCCATAAACATGGTAGCCTTTCTTAGGCCTGAACCAAATGACTACGACGAGTTCATCAAAACTCAGCTAAGTAAGCTCCAAGTTGATCCATTTGTGCAACTAAAACAACTAAGTTGCCTACTCATAGTTGTCTCCTACCGAGAAAGCATTCTTTTTATCACAAACTTTACGGTTATGTTTTTTTTTGAGAGGAAAAAGGGTGAACTCCCGAGTTGGGACTCACCGTCAAACCTTTAATTTATAGAAATATAAAGATATACATTACCTTGTGGACCAGAATCAATAAAGAGAGACACAAGAAGCGATTACATTTTCGGAATAGAACCTTTGATTCTTGAAAATCAGATCATTTCTTCCTCCCCATATGGCCCAAAGAGCTGCAAATGGCAAAGAAACGTCATCAGTCGAATTCATCCCCACCGACCTAATAGATCTCCAGAAATCAATCATACCACCATGCCGTAGCCATGACGTGCCTATCTCCTTCCAAACATGATCCGACGCAGGACATGTAAAGAACAAATGCTCTGCATCCTCCGTCTGTGCGCCACATCTATCACACTGTGTATCTGGAAGGCCAAACAGTCTTCCTCTTCTTGCTTTATCCCAAATCCTTCTTCTTCTGAAGCACCACGGAAAAAACTTGACTCTGCAAGGGATCCTGCTTGCCCAGATTATCTTCATATCCTGCTTCAGGTCGGTTTCCAAATCATCACTTCTCCCTCTAAACACTTTGTATGCCTTTTGCACCGAGAATCTCTCTCCCTCCCAAGCAAAATGATCCTTACTCTGCGAGATGCAATCAGGAGCGGGCAGCTCAGATAGCATTCTATCCAACTCCTCCCTTCTACGTTCAGAAAGATCGTGCAGGAAGTGAGGAACCCATGAACCAGAGATTCTGACTTGAGCCACTGAACATCCTCTGCTTTCTGCCCAAGCAAAGAGTCTTGGAAATGTACTGTATAAAGCACCCTCACCCGTCCGGTTGTTCAGCCAAAAATGAAAGACCTCCCCAGACCCCATTCTTGGCACCATTCTCGACCTTAGCTGTGGTAAAATATCACGGATCCCATTCCAAAGAGAAGACTCAAATCTCACTCTACCAGCTTCTAGTGATCCGTTAACCTCATAAATCTTTCGTACAAGGTGGATAGCCAATTTATCTGTATCATCCCAAATCTGCACCAACCATTTAGCCAAAAGTGCTTTATTCATACTAGAGACATCGCGAATTTCAAGGCCTCCTTCGCTCCTTTGTCTTGTGATATCCTCCCACCCTACGAGACGTATGCCTGCTCTTTGTTGTCTTCCATCCGACCAGAAGAATCTTCTCATCATTACCTCTATCTCCTTCCTTACACCATCCGACATCAAACAGGTAGAAAAGAAGAAAATAGGAATTGCAGACAACACATGCTTTAGGAGAATAACCTTTCCTCCTTTAGACAGAGTGACCGCCTTCCAACATGCAAGTCTCTCTTCAAATCTTATGAGGACCATATCCCATTCCGCCTTCCTGAGCCTACCCGCCACGAGAGGTAGCCCAAGATAGGTAATCTGTAGCTCAACAAGAGGGCATCCCAAAAGTACAACCCTTGCTCTACTCGCCTCCTCATCCAACCCGAACTGGATCACTACAGACTTCTCTTTATTGATCTTGAGACTTGAAATGCTGCTAAATATTTCTACCAGCTGCCTCATCCTTCTATGCATTTTGTTTGTACCTCCCAGGAAAATGACGGTGTCATCTGCATATTGGAGAAGAGGAATAGAGATGGACCCCATACGGAATCCTTCACACCACCCACCATCGACCACTCTCCTGAACATCACCGCTAGCGCGTCCGCCACCAGGACGAAGAGCATCGGTGCTAACGGGCAACCCTGCCTCACACCCCTTTGTGGTTGAAAATAGTCACCTTCTAGTCTACCATTCACCAGAATTGGGTAGGAGGATGTAGTGACACACCTCTTCATCCATGCTATCCAGAGGTCACTGAAGCCGCGCCATCGAAGCGATTCCCACAAGAAGCTCCAGTCCACGCAGTCATACGCCTTTTCGAAGTCAATCTTCCAAATCAATCCCTTAGCGTTTTCCCGACACGCCATTGGAGACAAATCTCAGAAGCCATAACTAGTCCGTCCGCCATCTTCCTGCTAGGGATAAAAGCAGTCTGGTTCTGCAGGACTACACCATCCACCACCCGCTTGAGCCTGTTTGCCAATACCTTGGCGACAATCAAATATAATGCGTTAGACAACGTAATCGGCCTAAAGTCATCCACCCGTATCGGGTTTTCCTTCTTCGGAAGGAGAAATAACATCGCCCTGTTAACCTTCTCGAATCCCCTGTTGCCATTTCTAAACTCATCGATTACTGCCATAATGTCTTCTCTCATCATGTCCCAGAATTCCCTGTAGAAGAAGACTGGAAAACCGTCAGGCCTAGGTGCTCTGTCTGCATTCAAACCCCACACCGTGCTTTTGACCTCCTCCTCCGTAAAAGGCGCTTCAAGACCGGATGCATGTTCTTCTGAAAATGATCAACACCTGTTCCATACCACCTCCGCCCGTCGCGGAACCTTCTCCTCGATCTCTCCACGAAATGGTCCCTGAGGACTCGCCCCAGCATAGCATCGCCCACGATTCTTTCCCCACCCACATCCAGACTATGAATGAAGTTCCTCATTCTTCTGCCCCGAAGCCATCGAATGGAAAAATCTAGTGTTCGCGTCACCTTTGCGCAACCATTTCTGTCTGGATCTCTGCCTCCACTCCACTTCTTCCTTCCTGTCCTCCAAAAGTAGCTCTTCTAGTAGCCTTGCCCGCTCAAGCACCTCATCCTGGACCGGAATCCTCTCATCATCCAACCCATCCAAACGGACAACACCCTCCTGAGCCATACACCTCCGCTCCTTCCTTTGCGCCCTCATTCTACGATTGAAATCAAGTAGAAAATTCTTTAACAGCACGAATTTGGCAGCCAATCGCCTGACAGCCGATCCCTCCACCTGCCAACCCCTCCACTGAGCAACCATCTCACCCTTGAACCCCTCCTCCATCAACCAAGCTCTCTCAAATTTGAAAAAGGATCTAGGCCGCATCTACTCCTCAGAAGACCACAAGATTGGTGTATGATCAGAGTGTGCCCGAGGCAGCGCCCACGCCCGAGATAAGGGGAAAAAAATCCACCCCCTCAGATGACAGAAGAAATCTATCCAACCTCAATCTTGACCTAGCATTCCGCCATGTGTAAGCACATACTACCACATCAATAACTGTGAGTCCCAAGTCCAGGACCTGAGTCCTGAAGTCCTCCGAGCCAGCGTCGTGACCACCGTCCCTCAAAGGCCTATCATCAGCCATCAATGTTACATTTAATTCTCCTCCAATGAGCCAAATTCCCTCCTCCCTGTGCGCTCCCACCTCCGAGATATTTGCCGTCAAGTCCCCACCGCCGGACTTGTAGGCCCATACACATCGGTCACTGTAAAAATGACGTTATATACTTTTCTCTTAAGGCATACAGATAACAAGAACATAGATCTCCTCTCTACCACCTTCTCAAAATCAGACCTCCTCCAACAGTCAGGAGCCCTCCCGCCGCTCCCTGAGCCTCAACCTCAGCAAAATCAAACGATGAGCCACCACCCAGATCATGCCACGCCTCGCCCCCTGCCCTAAAGATCTTCGCCGCTTGCAGGAGTACAATATCTGCATGAGCATCGCCTAACAACTTCCTGACCCGTAGTCGTTTCTCGGGACGACCCAAAACCCTTACATTCCATGAGATGACCTTCATTTAAAAACTTCTTTGACCTTCCCTCGCGGTGGAACCACGCCCAAACTTTTCGCGGAACTCCTATCAAGCAGGCTGAAAAAACTTGGTCTTCCAACAGGCGACGACAGTCCTTCGTTCTCCGCTGTTGCACAAACACCTTCAAATACCCCCTGGCTCAGCTCCTCCGCCATCAACATTTTCCTCTTCTCCCTCTTCCACCCACGAGGTTCTCGCTCAAAACACCACCCCACCCACGCCCCCCATCATCCAGCTCCGCTTCCCCAACCCCTTGTATCTTCCTCCCTGACCTCATTAAACACACTGCTTCCCTTTCCCATTCCCCTTCCAAACCGAGGTATTCCCCTTCCAACCTCTCCCCGATATGTACCTACAGAGGTTCCATCCATCACCCCTCCGTCTGCACAGTCTCCTCCCCACCCTCTCCCTCCCTCTCCACCTGATACGCTGTCCCCTGTAGGACCGCAACCGCCCTTCTCGCCCCCTCCAGGCGACTGGTCCACCACTGCTAACCCGGTGGCCCTCCTCTCAACCTTCCCCGCGCTAGCGCTCAAAACCACAGCTAACCCCGTGGCCCCCGTCCCACCGCCCTCATGCCGTCCCGACCAGCATGCCTGCTCAGGAGTCGGAACCAGCCCACCCTCCGCCCCATCAACCCGTCCGAGGTCTACCACCAACTCACAGCGCGAGACCTCTGTCTCTTCTCCACCCTGTTTTTGCACCCCTCTAGCAACAGCCCCTACGGCCTGTGTTGAGGATCCCGGATCTCTCTAGGGAATGCCCCCCGCGTCCGCCTCCCCGATGTCTGAAGAAGAGGGACTCGGATCCCCCTGTCGGGTCACCTTCCTCCAAATGGAAGGCCCCCTTGCCCGTCCCGATATCGCAGCTATAGAAGCTTCACGACCCGCACCTGAGTCCGAATGCCCACCATATTGGGGTCCTGCCTTTCCACGACCAATCACGCAATTAATTCCTTCGAAATTTCCACTGAGGTCGCAAGCTGGAAACAACCTTGGATTAAAGATTCCATTGGAAATGCCAGCGTGGCCATTATTCTTGGAAACCACCGCTGGAGATTGATTGCCAATTCCAATTTCGAAATCCCCACGTTTCGCCAATGATGAAGGAAATCCAAACGGCTCCGAGGAAATATGCCTTGGAGAAGCCGCCTCCTTGATTGGCGGAAGAGCAACCGCCTCGCGTGCCTCCCCCCGGAAGGACATGTTCCTGCCGCTGCTGAAACACAACTCCTGCCACAGCCGGCTCTGTCGACGAGATTTCCAACTGCAACCGACGCCCCTCCACAGTCGTCGTCCATCAGCCGAACATCCGAGGATGAAGATGCTGCACCCAAACAACCGGGTCTCCACTCTCCCCCAGCAAGAGACCAGACGCGGCCAAACCTTTTACATCTGCAATGCCCATTAACAATTGGCGAACCCGATGTAGGTTCCTCCATAAGAGCATGATTTCTTTAACTCTAATCAAATCCAGGTTCCTCTGCTACAAGCAACCATCGTCAGCCCACACTTTTCTCCATTTGAGCAGCGACCTCCCCGATTGCGACAGAGCCAACAACGCCTCTACTTCGCCTCCGGACAAACCCCTAGCCAGAACCCTCCAAGGTGAAAGCGTTGTCACATCTCCTTTGAAGCCTCCCCTCGAAACGAAACCCACATCCGAAGACCCCTTGAATAGGGTCCCTCTGCCCCCTCCTTCCCCCACCAGGAATTGATGTGCTCCAACAAAAGCCGCCTCCACCGGCTTTGAGGGACCTTTCCCTCTGCAGTTCCGGCTTCGATGCGCGAAGCCCAAACATCTGAAGCAGCGGATAGCATCTCTGCACTGCCTCGCCCAATGACCAACCGATCCGCAATGGAAGCAACCTCGCTCGAAAGTATTTCCAAACCCTGTGCTGGGAAAATCACCACGACGAGATCCACCACGAAGAGACGCCTTCCTTGAGTGAGCCCTCCGGCGAACCTCAGTCCACCCTCCCTCTCCCTCTCCCCTTTCCTCTCCCTCTCCCTCTTCCTCTCCCTCTCCCTCTCCCTCACCCATCGAAGCTTCTACATTATCTATAATCCTTATTTAATCTCCTTATGCTCTTACCTAGTGTAAGGAAGTTTCAACTCTATTTACGGAGAAGAAGTCTCTAAGCATGCACATAATATTATTCCACTACATTTACATGCATTATTTCCTCCACAATCACGGACACTCCCATAACATACAAAGCATATTCAAGATCTCACTCCTAAGAAGATCATTTACAAGGTGATTCATCGCTACATCTGGAGGGACTACTAGCAAATTACCCATTCCATCATGATTTAGCATGGTATTCTGTACCATTTTTCCATGCATATGTGCACAATTGCAGCATATTGTGAATACCTCCTTTGCATGCATCTTTACACTCATGACTCCCTTGGTCAAACTTCGGCACCATTGCTCCTTCCTTGTGTCCCAACATATTTAAATCTTCTCAAAATGTATCCTCATGAGACAAACACTATAAATGATATCCATTGCTCCCAATTGTATACCATCATTCCCCTGTCATCCCTTCCTCCCCCACCCCCTCAAAACCATCCTCTATAATAGGAAGAGAATGAAAGTTTTCACATTTTAGGTAAATCTGTTGCCAATGAAGTCCATCTTATATGAAATACCCCTTGCTCTTGGTATGCTTCTTATCTTTGGAACACTATATATCTTTTCTTAGCACCACCAATTTTATTGACTTGTCCTTCAAATTCATCTTATCTTTGTTGGTGGTCTTCTTCTCTTTAAAAAAACCATGTTGATTCTTCTGATAAACCAATGTGTTTAGTTGCTACGATGGATTGAGTCAGGTCCTTCACCCGCCTTCTTAATTCAACATGGACCGATTTTGCAATCTGGTCATGAAGCTTATCAGCTTGCCTTCTTTCGACATTCTCTTGATATCAAGTAACAAAGAAGAAAACTACTTAACATACTCACGAACTATTTCAATTTTTTAAGATATGTTTCGTTCGAGTGGTTTCTTGAGTGGAATGTGCTTATATTAGAGTTGCTTGTGTTGAAAGCAACATGTTCATGTTAGATAACAATATCTGATTGTAAAATTTTGAGTCAGAATGACTCATGTTAACTTTTTTGACTGGTTGGATTTGCTTGTTAAAATACTTGTATCTATCTATGGATTACCATATTTCTAATTGTTGGTACTATACACAACACCTCATTATTTAGTTTTTTAGATCAATATATTCCCAACAACGTGTGCATAATGCAAACTACACAAATATACTTTCATAGGACAAAACACAAAACTAGTAGAGGTTAAGTGGTTAACTAACTCGACCAATTTGATTCATACTATCTTTGGTAAGAGGAACTTTTGATTCTTCTTACTAGAGACGATGATTTAGGGGACATCGTGTAAGGCACAATTTCGTAGTGGACAAAACTTCAAAATAATGATTTGTGACTTTCCCTATTATCCCAGACTAATGCATGTCAACTTAGAAGAACCATTACTTAACTATAGTGTTTAAGCATTAATAGAAGAAGTGGAAGGAGAAGGAATCTACATACCTGAAACATCTAAAATGAAGAAAAACAATGAGTGGTTGTTTAGGGAAGTTGTCAAATACATGAATTAGGGTTTGCGTTTTCTTCCATAATTTGATATAAAATTATTATTGGTAGAATTTTATATTTTAATATATATTATTATCTACATATTAGTGAACGAATCAGTGAAAAATAATTGCACATTGATGATAAAAAATTTAAACTATGCACACCATATAAATATGCACGATGAGATTGTGCGTGTGCGCGCGCGCGCATGCGTGTGGTTGGGCGTGTGCGCGCGCGTGTGGGTGTGTGCGCATGCGTGTGCGCGTGTGCGTGTGGAATCATCTATTTATGAGTTTTTTTCCAATATCTCTCCCTACTTACTAGTTTGTTGGCCAAGTTAGGTTGACTTAGTCCCTAGGCTAGGGTAAGTCTATACATACATATATATAATTACATATATAACTCAGGTTGACTTAGTTCCTGGGTTGTGAAAAGACGAAAATCTTCTGGCAAATGATGAATGTGAATTGGGTAGATTATGGCAACATGACGTCGTTCTGGGAATCTCTCCTCAACTCACGTTTTCGTCCAACTTCTGAGAGATTGGCACCAGTTACATGTTTATAGGCTACTGGCTTGCTAGAAATGGTGTAATCTTCCGTGCAGAAAGGTTCTATATTGAAAATGTAGTCCATTGCTCTCGGACTCTCCTCGAGTCCTGGTTGTTCTAATTTTATTTCTAATATAATATAATGGGGTGGACACCTCCGCGTGTTTCCCCCTTTTTTGGATTCATATATATATATATATATATAGGAGTGATCCTATGAGAGCCAAAATTTGTGAGAGCATGAGAGGGATGATTCTGGACCACATGATTCACCCAGGAGAGAGAAGACCAGGAGAGAGAAAACATGATCATGTGGTCCAGAATCTTTCCTCTCATGCTCTCACAACTTTTTGCTCTCATAGGATCACTCCTCATATATATATATATATATATATATATATATAGGAGTGATCCTATGAGAGCCAAAATTTGTGAGAGCATGAGAGGGATGATTCTGGACCACATGATTCACTCAGGAGAGAGAAGACCAGGAGAGAGAAGACAGGATCATGTGGTCCAGAATGAATCCTCTCATGCTCTCACAAATTTTTGCTCTCATAGGATCACTCCCCTCTCTCTCTCTCTCTCTCTATATATATATATATATAATTACATCCTTTTTTTACTTTTCTTTTTGCATTGTTATGTTTTTTTGTTGATTTTCCCGAGAGAGGAGATTAATGTACATTTGCATGTGTTTGCGAAGGATTATAAATAAAACGAAAGAATAAAAGAGATGAATATATGATTAATCAATAGGATAGGACGTAAGACACAAGAATCATTACATATATAAGGCATATTTTATACTCCATTACAACAATCTCTTCCTGACTTTTTATGCAAATTAATGCTATGAATTCTTGGATTGTTTATATGCATTTTTGAGGAATGTTTGAAGTTTGCTAGAGTAGAACATGATTTGATTTGTGCGAGATACTTGGTTGTAGTCCTTTAGAACTACACCATGCTTAGGATTTTAAATTATTGTTCCCTAATATATAAATGCATGATAACATATATTTTATGATGTTAACTAGCTCGTATACACGGCTCTATCTTCCCCATTGTTTTTATCTTTTGTGTTTAAATGATGTTGTCAAAGCTAAAAATTTATTTTTATGACTATCTTAAGTAAATACATATGTTAAATATCTAAATGATGCATATATGATGTGCCGGTGTTGTTGATTAGAATATTAACACCAATGTTTAAGGCTGGATGATGGTTATAAGTGATAGTTATGCCTTAGGACTTGGTGCAACATTAAATAAAGTCGAATGCATATTGATGAGCTTGTCTTCTATATTAAGTTGTCGCATTAGCCAATGTTTAGGCTTTAACTGATGTGAACGAGGCAGTGTCTTATATATGACAAGTAGTAGTATGCCATGTATGATGAATAAGGGAAAGTATGCATGTTGGTACAAGGTATTTAGTGCACTAAAGAGCTAAGATAGTTGACTAACTTAATCTATAATGTTGTAGTAATAATCCAAGGAGCCTCAAGTAACCCAAGCATCTTGATGGGTAATGTGATAATTATAAGTTGAGAAAAGGCCGCAAGAACATGCCTTAAATTAAATGAAGAAAATGGATGAGGAAAGATCGTAATGCACGTGTTAATTAGAAATTAGTAAATGGATGCATGCGACAACCTTGATAACAAGGAGGCGAATGACCATGGAATGGGCCTTTATCGTAGTAACCGCATATTATTTTCATAAGATGGAGTCTCCTTAATAGGATAGTTTGCTGCATTATCCTAAGAGTCTTAAGGTGACCCAAGGGCATTGTAATATTATAATTGATTATGCATGCTAGAAAATAATACGAGGTCGAAAAGGTTAAAAGCCTCCCTCAAGCGCATTTGTGGATGAACAAATGTACGAGGCCAACAATGCTAAAATCCCACTTCAATTGCAATATTGTGATTGAATAGATAATCTTATTAATTTTAAATTTTCTATTAAAAATGGAAGTGTATATAGTCATTAATTTTTTAAGTATATCACATGACCTACATATCATAAAAGACACGATTTATATGATGAAGAATTGTGAATGAAAATATGACTAAAATATCAACCTTGAGTGTAGGATTATACACACTTAGAAATGCCTACAAGAGGTTACATGCAATAAGATCAAATCCTCTCTAACTAGTGACGTTATTGTAAAATACCTTCTAACTTAGAATAGACTTTTTCAAGAACACTAGGATGTGTTAGTAAACTCTCACTCTGTAGCTCAAAGATAGTTGGGCAAGTATGGATCCATTTCATACTCTTATAATAGGAGCCCCCGTATATTATATATTTTGTGGTAAAACATCGAGAAAAAACTGTAAATAAATAGACACACGTCTCTCTAAAGCTCTTCCGAGTTGAACAGGTGGGGGGTGCTCCGGAGGGGGACTATACTCAAGTCATCCGAGACGCAACTGTTGTATTGAACGATCGACTTTGGTGAATAATATAATACGATAATGGAAACCTTGAAAATATTGTCGGACAGCCCCATCAACTTGGTTACTTGGGGCTCACATCTCTCTAAAAACCTCTTCTTCTAGGTCCCGTCTCCCATATCAGTCGAAGGGTGGGGTTGTTTCGGATAATTATTTAGATTATCTCCATATTTAGTCAAATCAAGGTTGGCTTAATTTCGTGCTTTTAAGGCAAACTAATAAACAAATATGAAATAGAATTAGGCTTGAACTAGAAGATCACTGAAACTACCTTTATCTATTCACCTGATTCGAATCACAAGCTTCATGCCGTGCAAAACTAGTGGAAGTTCCCTCTTCTCTTGGAGAATTCAGCCCGTCGACCTGACTTGCTAGAAACCCGTGCAAACCAAGACAACAAAGAAAGCAATCTTCCGCTTTTCTCTGACTCAAGAATTCCACTTCTCTTCATTCCCGATCTAGACCGACCTTTTCTATAGTTTTGGTTTTCGAGACCCAACCTCAGACATTGATCAATTATCGAAATTGAGACATAGGTTAAAATGGCATTTACTCAAGATTGAAGTATTATTCCTCTTGGACAAGATAACTGATTTTAGTTGACGTATGATTGATATTCGAGAGAACCCTGGTTTTGATCTTCGAAGCGGTGATGGTAATATCTAGAATATGTATGATTGATGTTCGAGAGAACCCTGGTTTTGATCTTCGAAGCTGTGATGGTAACCTTTAGAATTGCACATTATCTCTACCTTCCAAGCCCATTGCGGCCATATAAAAATAAATATTGTTGTACTTATATCATCCACATCCAAGATAAAACACACAAGTCCATATGATTAATCAGCTTCCTCTGTGTGATTCGGGTTATGTAACTCGGACATTTTGGATATCATAAATTTAATTATCTTAGGAGTTATATCATAATAATTGTTGTGCAATTATGATCTAAAGAGTTAGATTGATGGCACAACTAACATTGTATAGTCTTATCCAATAATGCGATCATCAATCCGAACAAAGGTGGCAATCTTCTCTATAGGCTAATGTACGACCGATCCTCCTGATGCATGTCCTCTGTATAAGAATGGCCATCCTTCCACTAGATAAATATATATACTATATATGTCTGAGTATTTACATTTTTCAAACTACTAGATTAATGGGTTGACAATGTTAATACATTGAGAAGCTGGTGTGCATATAAAGATATATGAAATTTATGATCTATCAAAACAATTGTACAATTTATACATGGTAAATAGAGATACATATCTCAGTTATGAGATATAGAGGTAAAATGAATTCCACTGATCGTCATTATATTTTAAAAATAAGATACAAATTCGAGAATATTAATATAAGCTCTTTGAAAGCTTACCATATGATCAAATAGGTTATTTCATGATTAACCTTGGAGGGAATACTCACGGTTGAATCTATTATAATAGATTGTATATCATGAACCATTCATTGCGATGAATGACGAACATGATGAATTTTAGTGGCTAAGAGATTTGATTGACTTAAATCTCATTTCAATAAAGCTGATCAAGTTTCAAATGATTTGGAGATTGATACGAAAGAGTTTGAATTAAGTATTGATATGTTTAATATTCGACTTGATAGTTGTATATGGTAACTATCCCGATATCATATTATATATTATATATGAAACTAATTTGCTATACACGATTATATTATTTCCATATCAATACAATAGGATGATATTATATGTGTCTGGGATATCCTTATCCACGCTTAGTACCATCCATGATTTCAATATCCGAGTCTTGAATCGAGATATCACTATATTGTCGAATCATGATTATAACATGGGGATTGAATGCATATGAAATATTGATATTGCTATCTAGGATACGACTATCTGAGGAATACGAGTCAATATAGCAAGATAGAAATATGTACCACTGACTCGTAGGTTGGGTATATGAATCTAATACATGACAACAAAATAGTACATATAAATATTAAGATTTTTATCAGTTGTACCCCTATGAGATGTTATAATATCAGTTATGCCCCTCTCTTTTTGGGAATATCAGTTGTGCCCCCGACTTCTTGACATTCTATTACTTGTGCCCCTCCATTAGTCTATTGAACTTAACCATGGTTTTTTCAAATCATGGTGTAGTTAAGAAGGGCATAATTGTCCAGACTTCATCATCATCATCATTTTCTTCCTCCATTTGTTCTTCTTCCTTTCTCTTCATAATTTCTATATCTTAATTACACCTTCATGCACCCGTTAAATCACTAAAACTTTTACATTTTCACGAATATATCACTCATTGCAAATCAAATGGTGATTTTTATTAATTTTTTGTGAGTTTTTATGAATCAATTAATCAAAAATTTATCCTAACTAAACAAATGCTGAAAGTTCCCCTACAACCTGCAGCCTCCTCCTCATTGCTCTCTTAAGAACCAAACTCAAGGATTTGCGAAAGAAATATAATTGATGGTGAGTAGGAAAACATGATGGTTATCGATATCACACCAAAAGATTTGAAGGATGCCGTGGAGAAGAAGATTAACAAAGCGTGACTTCTAGAAAAGAAATCAGGCTCCATCATGGAGTGATGAGCAAGGAGAGGATGTGGCCTTGAGGTTAGAGTGTTAAGGGTGGACAGTTGAGGGTGGACACTGGAGGGTTGAAGGTGGAGGATTAAAAGTGAAGGAGGACGAGGTTGTATAGTGAGTGGGGAGGTGCAGGGGCGAAGGGGGTGAGCTAGGACACGGAGGGGGCAGAGGAGGAGTGGGGGCGGAAGGGGAGGGGAGGTCCTTGGGGTGGAGGAGCTGGGGGAGCGTGTGGGGGGGGGGGGGCGAGGGGAGATCGGAGTGGAGGAGGCGGAGTGGGAGCAAGAGTTGGGGGTGGTGGAGGAGGAGCAGGGGCTGGGGAGGAAGATGAAGAAGATGGGGGAGGATGAAGAATAGGATAAGATGTCTTCAAGCCCTCTTTTTTAAAATTTAATTCCCCTTATGTCCGTTAACTCAACGTCTGTTTGCATTGGGTATGGACATCAAGAAATATAGGCGCGCCTGCCATCCACACCAGAATAGATAGATTTTTCTGAAAAAACCTGCTAGTGGAGGAAGACCCCCAAGGGATAAGAGGCATAGGGCTGAAGAGAGAGCCAAGAGATAACATAATCTCGAATGTTATCAGTTCCGGTACTTAGACCAAATAATACAATACAAGCAAAAGTTCCTGACTTGATATTGGAGGTGATTTGAAGCCACTGTTTTTTTGAAAAAACGGAGTGAAGGTGTGTATGATTGGTCAACCTAGGGGAATGGAGCGTCAACGTGTAATAGTATGAATGCTATTGTGGATGTATACTCCGAGCCCTGCAGAGAACCATCCTCATTTTCACATGTCCCCCCGCTCTGTCTCTGCTTCGGAAAATCGATGACTTCTCAGCCCCAAAATATTAATATATAGTAACGGATCGGAGCTTGTCGACCCCATGAAAGAAGTGGGGAATTGCGCTATTCCGAGAGAGGAGACCCCCATTCCGAGGCATGCTGGATCCCCGGGGATGTGGTACAGAGATGAGGACATGGCCGCTTTGAAAGGAAAGGTGCGTCACGTCAGGGGAGGAAGGAGGGAAGCGGATCCAAAAGAGAGGAAGTCATATGGCACCGAGTAGAAGAAGGTGGGTCAATGCTCCCCATGATGCAGGGAGGTCAAACAACTGTCCTGCGCCCAATTCCCCGACAACTGGATATTGTCACGTCTACGCTACGGGAGTGGCAGAATGATAGACGAGAGGAGAGAGAGGGAAGGGTCTTCCTATAGGCCTGACCCTGACCTTCCTGGAGTAGACGATCATCCCCAGAAGTCAGAAGGAATGAAACTACTAGAGAGTTGTCCGCAGGGGGAGGCAAGGAAGTAGTAGACAGAGGTCGAAGAGGAGTTGGAAGGTTTCTATTGTAATTCATGTTTTGAATAGTCTTGAGTTTTTGTATAATATCTCTATATATGCTATGTTTTGGATGTTAGCAAGCGTATTTCAAGGAAATATTAGATTGATAGTATTCACACTTTACAGTTAACGTAGTCAATAGATTCGCTTTGATGCAACAATTTTATTGAAACTTGTTTTGTGTAAATCAGAGAACATCTGGAATAATTATGACTTTAAAAGGATCTCTGGATTTTGTAGAAGTATGGTAGAAGCTTATAAGTAGGAGAAGCTACTACTAGTATAGGGCCCATGAGGTTACATATCTATGCTCATTATACCATAATCATGTCATTAAGACAAATTAAGCATGATTAGCACTAATTATCCGGCATTAGTGATAATTAAGTGTCATTAACAATAATAGGACACATGGAAGACAAATCATAGGACACGTGTCATTGTACATTCAAGACATGTGTCAATGCACAAGAGTACCATGTGTCATCATTCTAAGACTAACATGTGTCCTACACATCATTAAGACTAATTAAGCATGATTAGCACTAATTACCCGTCATTAGTGATAATTAAGTGTCATTAGCAAAGTAGGACACATGGAAGACAAATCATGGGACACGTGTCATTTTACATTCAGGACAAGTGTCAATACCCAAGAGTGCCATGTGTCATCATCCTAAAACTAACATGTGTCCTAGTGTAGACTCTTGCTTGGGCAACAAGTTCTCTCATGCATAGGAGACAAGTGGCATGGTGCATGGATGACAAGTATTGCCATGTGTCTTCATGCATGAGAAGGAGGTAACATGTGTCTTGGAGCCTCTCTTATATGTTGACACATGTCACCCATGTAATGGGCTTGGAGGCCTATATATACCCATGAGCCCCCCATTTCCACTCACTTCGTCCCACACCCCTCTCACCACCTTAGAGCCACAAGGCCGCCGAGGTTGCTGGAGGCGCACGATAGGAGTCACGGCGAAGCTTTGTCGGTGACCGAGAGCGCATTAGAAGCCGTAACGAAGTTCTGTCCGCCATCAAGCCGTAGTACTCAATCTAAGACAGCTATAGGGGGTATTCACTAAAGAAAACGATCTCGACTTGAGTTAGATATCGATCAGGTGATGGATTCTCAAGCGCTATTTTAAAGCAATAATCTTTAGCTTTTTATGCATGGTTTTGAATAGCAAGTATGCAATCGTGTTTTCTCAAGCGTTTACATATGAATTGCAAGTAGTATACAGTTGATATGAAATCAGATCTTAGAACGTACTTCAGATAACATTTCAAGTGTTTTATCATGATAGCATGTTTACAAGCATATGGTTCTTTGTGGAAGATTAAACATAAGTTTCACTAATTAGATTTGAGCTTTATATAAAAGAAACATGTTTGAACAGTCATTATGCAATATGTATCGATTTTCAAGTCCTTAATAATTTCCAGTTGCAAGAATATGCATGCTATGCCAGATTGTTGTATGATCATGAATTAGCTGTTATGAGCATGAATTAGTAAGAGTACGGATTATTAGTGGTAAGAAAAGAATCAGAATTAGAAAGTAAGCACCACAATAGCTATTTTATACAAGTTATGAACTAGCCATTAGATATGGTGATGTCATTAGATATGACCCTGAAACCGCCATTAGATATGGCAAACCATTAGATATGGTATCAAGTGGACTTTGGGTCCGCATTCTGTATACATATAGGCTTTGGGCCGTATGCAGGGTGTTTTTGGTCTTTGGGACCGTCTGCGCGTATGACTTAGCTTTGTTTCAGCGTTCATGAGTAGATAACTTAGCCATAGTGGTGATTAATGCAAACAACTTGATAGTGACAATTATGTTTCAATTTATCTTCTTTTGAAGTAATTTCAGTTTTCAATTGCAAAACTAGCATGTTGTTATATGTTTACTGTCATGAAGTCTCTTTTTCAAGCTATTTCAAAGTTATCTGCATAAATTTTGGTATGATGCTCATATTTGAACTTTTAGCTATATGTAAAAAGCTTGAGATCCATTCACTGGGTCTAAGTTCGTATACGAGTTTAGACTCATCTCGTTATATTATAATTATATAAAGATCAATAGAATCACGATCGGAAAGAGAAAGGACTGCTTACACACTAGAAGGAGGTGGTGTTCGTTGTTTTTTTTACTGTCTATTGTTTTGTAAGGAGATGTAATAGAGAACTTGTGTAAGACACTTCTTTGTAATGTGAACTTTAAATACAAAGATGATATGTTTGATGAGATTGCCACATGTGTAAATTGAGGTAAATGAAGCAGAAAGATCTCTGTCGCGGTATGTTCCGATTAGCGGGCTGGGTCGTGACATCTATACTATATTTCCAAAGAGAAGACTCTTGGACTATCTAAAATGTGCGTGCTCGATGACGCAGTTGCTTTTTCCCCCAACTAAAAAGGAAAGAAGAGAAAAAACTGGGGGGGGGGGGTGGCCTGCTTACCAAGCCATCCTGGTCCTCCAGTTCGCTCGATTATTCTTGAAAAGACGTATCCTTAAAAAAATACTCACTATCAAAATGAAAGACGGTCGATTATCTACCCAAGAATACCGAGAGTCCCACATATGAGAAAAGGTCACAAATGGGGTTGAACCAAGTAACATTGCAAAGGCATAATGATAGTAGGGTCAGGATATCCCAACCCTCCGAACCAGATGTGAGGATCTCCCCTCATTCGGCTCTCTACAGGGGAATCCCCACAAACTCATTCCCCTAATATCCTCCCTTTACCACATCATGGGGGTTTACAAGAGATCCCAGAGTCTCGCTCGAAAAGGCTGCTCTCCCCTCTGCGTCTCGAAAAAGTCTACTCGAACACTTTCTTTTTTGAAGCAATCGATAATGCCAGCTTTCATAAAGCCGCTCATCAAGTCGGGGATCCCCCGATTCCCCGGGGGAGTCCGTCCGACTGCTCTTGCTGAAATCATGACTCTTCATTCTCCTGTGCTTTAGCAATTGCACTCCCTAGACCCTCCTTTCGGTAGGGACAAGAAGGGGGACGAGTTTGCTAATAATTTGGATTTTGAAAGAATTGGCGGGGATCCCGCTTTGCCTGCTCTTTGAAATATATATTAGTTGCTCGCTCCTTGATTATGCAACTAGATATTAAACAGTACAATACGAGACGATGTAATGCAATAGGATGGATTGTAGAGGGTTGTCTGCACCCAAAAACGATGATGAGCGTCGTCCCCTTGTCCATAGGGACCTCATGGCATAAACTGCAACGACTCCAGCTTCCTAGCCTCCCCTTTCTCTATTTCTTTTGACTATCTCGTGGACGGATGAAAGAAGGGAATTCCCGCCATTCATGCTCGCGAAGAAGACTACAATCCCCCACTACATGTCGGTTCCCCTTTAGAACTGGAGAAGGTGGGTGGCACTCCCTTGCTTTCTGAAAGGTACTGCCCTCACTGACTTTACTCCCAGATTCATTCACTTGCATTCCTGCTAGCACTACAAAAAGCTCTGGTCTTCATCCCCCTACTATAGTGTGCAGACTTTCCTCGGGTTCGTAGAATCAGGTTTCCGTTTACCCACAACGGAGGACCCACCCCACCAACCAGGCAGGCGGCTACGGTTCATAACATACTCTTCGCACAACAGATCCACTTTGAAGTTGACTTATTCACTCGACCAATCATCGGAATGCGTACGAGATACCATAAGGGCCCAATATCTCAATAGCACCCTTGTCTAAAGCTTCGAATGAGACTGAATATCCAAAACACAGGAATGATCTGACTATAAAGTCATTAAAAACTTGATCGAAGAACCATCGTTTATTGAAGAAGCAATAGAGTCGATTACAAAAAGTACGGGATTGAAATGCTCGTTGGAATTGATCCGCTACAGGATTGACATTATACGCTACAGAAGCACATGAAGTACTAAACAGAATAGGTATGAGTTTTTTAATGGTTGGAATAACAAACTCAGATTCAACAAGAATCTCATTTTTTGGTAATACGAAGAGGTAATCGGCCCAAAAATGGGATAGGGGTCAAGACGCAACCATGCTTATGCGTCTTACTCACTCGACGTGCCCTCCGAACCGTGTGAAATGGTCGCCTGTTACACGGCTCATGGAATGTACTTGGGGTGGGTCTACCTATTATTCGTAGGCAGTACGACGCACGCAGGGCCTCGGTTTGCTGCGTGGACTTCCCCTTCATTTCCCCCGACTATTTTATTAAGGCCGAGCAAAAAGTTGACTCAGGAGAGGCAGACATAGAGGAGGGACAAGATTCGTCATCCGTAAAGGACCGGAAAGAAGACCACGCTTCGAAGTGCAACGCGACTTTTAAGAACACGTCGACCTATTATATATTTGAGTTGGTTGAGCCGGTGGAATCGACAAGATTGAACTGAGGCCCTTTAAGCAGGGGGACAACCAGTAGGGTTTCTTGATGAACTTTCCTTCTGTCTAAATCATAGCCCTGGGATAAGCCTTCTCCCACCTCTAGCTCATCCCAGATAGTGGTCCAATGAGAAAGAAAGGTCTGGGGAAGGGTCTTTTTTTGGGGTGGGGGGGGGGGTGAATGAATTTTGGAGAAAAAAGAGAACAGACTAACCCTCCCGGATCGACGGGCTCGGGGAAGCTTCTTCATCCTATCTACACAATTCTCCGTCTTCGACCTGACCCACCATCTGGATTCTCAAATCCTCCCTTTCCTTTCATTACTCTTTTTTTTCCAAAAACTTTTCAAATTCTCTCCTATTATATATTCCCTCGAATATCTAGTTGGACTATCTATATACTTTTAAAACAATTTCCTCTTCGCAATAATATATTATACGTAAATTCTAGCTTAGAATAATATATTAGTAGGTATTCTCTGGGTTTGGAAAAAAGGGGGTCAAAACTCATAAATTTAGTATTGGATTTAAAATTCTTGTATAATCTGATCTAGCCTGAAGATATTATACGATATTTATCTCTTATATATTCATAGGTATTATAAGGTTTCTCGGGGACTCAATTTAATAACCTCTAAATTATATCTTTATTTTCATATTTCTTCTAATAGCCCGATTCGATCTGCATTGCAAACAACAATTCTCTATACATAAAAGCAAATATCCATAAAAGAAAATGAGGAAATTAGCCACCAAAGACAAATTATATATAAAAAGCCAAATCTATACGGAAATTAGCCAACAAAGACAAATTATATATATAAAGCCAAATCTATAGGGAAATTAGTTAGCAAGGTAGCCCCTCACCCAATAGTGCCATTTCAAGGCCGATCACTGAGGGGCGTAATCATTCCTATGCTTCTTCTTTTCGCATAATTTGCTAATCATTTGATACTAGATATGTCTTTCTTGGAAATCCAGCTTACATGGTTGTCTCCCATCTAATAATGCCTGATTAGGCTGGTCACTGGGGGGCGTAAAAATTCCTATGCTTCGGATTGCCGGAGACTAATACCAAAATACGAATATTCTTTTGAAGATTTTACGATGAAGGATCTTTTCCTATTCATCACGGACGCAGACAAGGGTAATGAAAAGAGATAATTTGAATAAGGAACATATTTGAAAGAAGGAGATTTCCTTTCTATATAAAGATGTTTTTTTTCATAATATTATAGTTGCTCGCAAGTTCATGATAGAGATGAAGCTTGAAAGCGTTGTAAAGAAGAGGGATCAAGGTAGTACCATAAAGATAAGGGATAAGGAGCTGAGATGTAGAGGTAATAAGACTTCGGTGTTAGGGATCGTGTGTCATAAAGCCCATGGAGCGGTTCGTAGAGATGAGGGTGACACACGTAGAAATGCGTCAAGTAAGGTCGTTGAGATGAGCTAAGGAAAAGTGGTCGGGACTACCTATTAGCAATAACAGTTTCTAGCAAGCTGACCTTTGCATTGCGTTCCGCCCTGTAGGAAGGTACTTGATGCTTCCCTTTCCCAAAGCATGATGAAGGTCAAACCTTTTCCCTGGGGACGTTAGTCCAGTCTAAGACTTTTTTGCTTAGCAGATTGGGTTTGAAGAAGTTGCCAAAAAAATTAATTGGAAACTGGAACTACAATTCAAGCATTTATTCATTCCTATATTGCTAAGAAACTCAAAATAATCAGCCTTGAGCCCTCATATTTAGCCAAATATATAGAACTCAGAAGAGGTGGAGGACGGCAAAAACGGATCCCACTTGATACTTAAACTTGCCTATGAAAATTGCTGAAGGTCTTGCCAGGATGGCCAAGTTCATACATTGAAGGTTCTCCGACGACCCCCTTCCTTCATATGTGAGCATACAGATGACCAATCCACCAAGTTCACCTTCCTCTTCCCTCCTTCAGAACCCCACAAGAACCTCCGTCTAGTCACTTCCATCTTGCTTTTTGTCATTATAAGGGGCCCGATCAATGACATATTCGCTACTATATATTCATAATGTATTTTATAGAAGAAGTTTCAAAATAGGTAGGCAACTTAGAACCTTAAGAAGCACAAGCCTCCAGGATTGACTCTTCCAGCCAGTCAGAGATGGAAAGTCGCTAGTGGGATAAATCTTTTTTTGCCAACCACTACGTTAGCAGTCATTCCTGACGCTTCAGGTCTGCAAGTGCCGCTACCCACCCCCCAAGGAACTAGATAGATGCCTTGCCCACTCCCAATCATAGTCCTTCCTTTGCTTAGTTGCTTGACTCGTTAGCTAGGAATCCTTTCGTCTAGCCCCCTCATACCGAATGGACTATATTCTGACTCCCCTCAAAGCTTTTCGATTTGACGCTAGTTTGCGACTCGATGCAATTCGGTGCATGAAGGTAGGCCAGGGCTCAGCTTTCCCTTGCATCGCTACTATATATTATCTAGTTCTATTCGGGGAGGCACTATCAGAGCGGGAAAGACAGGATCGGGTAGATCGGAGGCATACTGATGGGGCAGGTCTTCTGCTGCATGCATATAGTACATCCAAGAGGAAGGGCTTTCTCTATCTTCTTCTCGCAACTAATCTATATTACATCAGAGCCGCCTGGATCTATAGTAGAGTTGGCGACTCTTAGAGAGAGTTCGTTTGCCAAAGATGCCACTATCTTGACTGTATAAAGGGGGGAATCTTCTGCTTTTCGACATGGAGATTCAATTTCCATAAGCAAAATCATAAGAAAAAACTTCTCGTTTCGCAATTGTTCTCAGATTTGAGTTAGAAACTTGACATGGGCTAAAAAATGCAATATCTTATTGATTCACTGTTCTAACCTAAATTTTTCTTTATCCGGTTCACCAGGTTCTACCACTTCAGGGCCCCTGAAGAAAAATCAAGATCAAAATTTGAGTTTGATCCTGGCTCAGAAGGAACGCTCGCTAGATGCTTAACACATGCAAGTCGAATGTTGTTTTCGGATCAGGCCCCTCTAATGATGGACTTTTTGTTGACTTTCAATTAGAAGGCTCCCAGTCTTGCTTTTCAACCTCCCATATATTAGGGGCAGTGCATGGGCGTTCCCCCTCTACCTCTGATTGCTGGGAATAGTTGAGAACAAAGTGACAAACAGATGCGTAAGGCGTGGGAATCTACCGAACAATCCGTGCCAAATCCTGAAGAAAGCTGGAAAAGCCCTTTTTGATGAGCCCACATAGTATTAGGTAGCTGGTTAGGTAAAGTCTAACCAAGCCGATGATGCTTAGCTGGTCTTTTCGAATGATCAAACACATTGGGATTGAGACACAACGCAGACTCCCTCGGGGGGAAATAGTGGGGAATCTTGGACAATGGGCGCAAGCCGGATCCAACAATCTCGCGTGAGTGAAGAAAGGCATAGCTGCTTGTCAAGCTCTTTTGTTGAGTGCGCGATCATGACAGGACTCAAGGAAGAAGCCCCAACTAATTGTGTGCCAGCAGTCGCGGTAAGATGGGGGAGGCAAGTATTCTTGGGAATGACTAGGCATCGAGGGCATGTAGGCGGCTCATCGGGTTTTATGCAAGTGAAAGTTGCCAAAAAGTGGCAGAATGTTCTTGAAACCAATGAACTTAAGTGAGAAAGAGGAGAGTGGAATTTCATGTGTAGGGGTGAAATCCTTAGATACACAAAGGAAGGCCAAAAGTGAATGCAACTCTCTGGGTCCCTTCCGACACTGAGGTGTGAAAGCATGGAGAGCGAACATGATTAGATACCCTGGTAGTCCATGCCGTAAACGATGAGTTTTCACCCTTGGTCCACGTGGATCAGGGGCCCAGCTAAGCGTGGAAGACTTCGCCTGGGGAGTACAATCGCAAGAACAAAACTCAAAGTAATTGACGAGGGCCCGCACAAGAGGTGGAGAATGTGCTTTAATTCGATACAAAGCGCAAACCTTACCAGCCCTTGACATATGAACAAGAAAACCACCCCAGGCCTTTCACATAGGTGTTGCATGGCTATCGTCAGCTCGTGTCGTGAGATATTTGGTCAAGTCCTATAACGAGTGAAACCCTCATTTTGTGTTGTTGAGAAATGTGCCTAAGGATCCCCCACACACCCTCAATCCCACCTCCAGGTAGGGCCCGCCACACCAACCCTCGTTCACCACTGAGACCTACCTAGGGGGACATCAGATGGGGAACTGAGCATTCTGCTTTTTTCTGGTTACGATGACGTCAAGTTGGCGACGGTTTGTTTAGTGTGCTTGGCACTCAGGTGAGCCATCCGACGACGGTTTCAAAAGGTACGTGCTGCACTCACGAGGGACTGCCATTGAGATACTAGAGGAAGGTATGGATGACGTCAAGTCCGCATGGCCCTTGTGGGTTGGGCCATACATGTGCTACAATGGCAATGAAAATGGGAAGCAAGGTTGTAAGGCCAAGCGAATCTTGAAAGATTGCCTCAGTTCGGATTGTTCTCTACAACTCGAGAACATGAAGTTGGAATCGCAGATAATCACAGATTATCATGCCGCAGTGAATATGTACCCAGGCCCTGTACACGCCGCCCGTCACACCCTGGGAATAGGTTTCACCCGAAGCATCAAACCAAGGAGCAAGCATTCCTTATGTGTACCACGGGGGCCACAAAGGCTTTTGGCCATCTTATTAGCACATACCATGGTGGGGTCTGCGACTGGGGTGAAGTCATAACAAGGTAGTCGTAGGGGAACTTGTGGTTGGATTGAATCCTTCGCGATGATCTTTTCCCCCATATATAATCTTGAATTCTCTCTAATATCCACTATATAAAAAAGCTCTTCTATCTTTATTTCCACTATCTCTTTTTTAGCACTATATAAAGATGTTGTTTTTTCGTAATATTATAGGCCTTCTTGTTCACCAATCTTCAATCAAGACAAAGCAGGCACTAAGGAGACATGGTACCAAGCCATATGTACTGAAATTGTTTGGGAGACATAGTACCAAGCCCTCTGAATAAAACGAGGCAGGAAAGAATTCCAAGGGTCAGAAAGATAGCCTATTTTCACGGTCACTTTTCTCTTTCTCTTTCGCTTTCCCGCCTGCTCAATATATATACCCATGTGATCTAAAATCAGCCTCTCTACTTTCTAAATATATTCCATAAATATCCTAACTTTCCAGTTGGGTGTATAAAAAGGGTAGTAGCGGGTGTCAAATGCATTTGTCATCAAGTTGTCGTGAACAGTGTAGATGGGGGGATTCTGATTAAGACAATATTGCGCTGCATCCGTTTGGTGAATGAAATTGGGCTCTGACACTTTTCATACGAGTTTTGAAGAACTATGGAGAGCAATACTATTAGAGTGATTTTATGCCTCTTTGTTAGCTTCTTATCATAAAGCCATACTATTGTGCTACTAAAAGCTTTTTTCACCTTTTTTGGAATGGGATTGCTGACTATATGAATTGATTCTTATAACGAATAGGATGATTCAAGGAAGCAGCTAAATAACCTACTTCATTTACTAATAAAATGAAATTGATGATGACTTTTGAAAACTATACTACTCTCTCCCCATAACTTCTCTTAAATAGATTTGATCTTTACACATAGCTCTCATATTTGACTAGCTTGATTATCAACCCCTGTCTCTTCTGAATATCCGAAGAGGAACTAAGCATTGTCTTATCATAGACTAGTGGCACATAGATCGATTTCACTAGCTTACGAGCCAGGTTTTTGCAAACGACATCAACGGATCTAAAGACCATCTTCCCTCACTAGATGGGCTAATTCAAGATGTATACTTGTGCTTATTTTAAAGAGAAGAAGTGAGTCAGGTCTGAGTTCTTATCTCTTTCCCTACTGACTCTCTCAGCCCGCCTGAAAAGAGCAAGGCAGTCTTTGAGGGTTGGAGTGCTGGCTAAATAAGGATCACATGATACATCGCTTTTGTCGAGCTCTCTCTTTCTCCTTCACTTTAGTATATACCTTCAACTGCTTTTTCTAGTTTGCTTTTCCCGCTCTCTTTCACCTTTCCGAGAATAGTGAAAACGTGTGCTATCTTCGAGGGCAAGCAAGAGTCGATTTCAGTTAGGTAAAGAAAGAAAAGTAAATTGACAGGCTGAGTAAGACGAAGGAAGGGAGAATGTTAGAGCTTATCTAGCGGGGTATGAGAGTGGAGAACATCGTGTAAGCTAGGAGTGAGCAAGCCATCTTTTTTATACTAGGCTATAGCTGGGCCCTAAAGAAATTGGTGACCGCGGTAAGCGAGTTTCAAAAGCTAGTTATTCACTAATACATAATTTAGTAGTACTTAATTAACGTGGGGTTCTCTTTTTTAGGGGTATCATAATTTATCCAGCTAATCAGGGCTAAACACTACTACTTTAGAATATCCTACCTTCAGCTTGTGACTGAGGACCCATGTCATAGACGTCGAGGGGTCTATTTGGTGAATTCCATTTCTTATCTTGATTTTTTGCTTTTTGATATATAAAGGCGAATTTCTTTATCTGATCTTCTTTGAGCCCTGAAATCCCATACCTGAAAAATCCTGGTGCCTTGCTTGTTCGGGAAAGGTAGACACTGCGGGTGAGAGGAGGAAATTACAAGAAATGCTTTCCTTCTGTAAGACAAATTGGTTGAGGGGGTGTTTACAGAGTGAAGACTGAACCACCTCAAAAAAGCCCAGTGGCCCCACTATATATTACCCTTGGATCGGGGGCCTAGGTGGAAGAAAAGTAGACATAGCTGATAAGCAGTCCACATGTATTTACAGACCCCAAAAAAGAATAGAGTTTTAGATTATTCAAGATCTAATTCTCATTTTATCAAGTTAGAACCCTGGGCGAAAGTCCCGCATTAGAAATCCTGACTCAAAGGAGAATCCTTCAACGACAACTTAGAAAATGGGCTTAGAATTTAGCAGAAATATTAGTGCTTAACACATTTCCAGATATTATGGCCGACAACAAACCTGACTTTCTTGGAGTGCTTAACACATGAATTCAAGAGGCTAATTAGAAAATAAGCGAGAGTTTTCATTTTATCAAAGCTTTGATTTTCTTCTTGTTTTTTAGTCCTTATTTTTACGAGAAAGAGGCATGATTCAAGATAGAAATAAAGGATTATGGAAATAAATCTACGATTGTTGAAGGTGAAGTTTGTAGATGTAACAATTCCTTCTGTGGTGTATCCTCGATTGATGCAGCCTTAGATGCTTCAATTGTCGATTTTAATATTGTGGTTACATCTGTGGGTTCTGTATTGTGGGTCAATCCCACTTAACTAGTACTAATAGGCAGCATAGGGGAAGAAGCACTGGACCCATGAATCAACAATATGAAAACTTTGTTAGAAATTACCCCCTTTCCTCATCGGTATCGGGGCTAACAAGAATGATTGGGACAACAATCATCCATCTCGTTTGTACTTTGTTTGGATACCCGTATAGCCATCGAAGATTTTTGAAGTGACTAATTCATGGGGGTATTGAGGACAAAGAAATTGTTGGAGTTACCATTTCTATCAAGTAATAATATTAGAGGTATTAAGAAAAAACAAAAGTGGCTAGAAATTTCTTGTCAAAATACTATCCCTTGTAAGTTCTATTTAGATTATAGGGGGAATATTGACATTTAGATTGAATATATTATTAGTACTATGCACAGAAGGGAGGGGTCTATGAGATAATAAACTCTCAAGTACGGAAAGGTCTTACCTATTCCGACCAAAGAGAACATGCCATTCGACAGGATGATTCTGAAATTGCAGAGGTTTGGTTCGATCAAGCTGCTGAGTATCGGAAACAAGCTATTGCGCTGACTCCAGGTAATTATATTGAAGAATACAATTAGTTGAAGATCACAAGTTGACCGTAATTAGAATATTATCCAAATATGAAACCACTCTATTTTGAATTCGATTGTTGGATACATCATAAAATAGAGCTCTCCCCTCAGAGGGTCCAATCAAGGAATTTCATTATATCCCTTTCAAAAAACATTTATTAGTTTATTAAGCAGCAGGGCATCCCATAAGAATAAATGATAGGGATATAATATAGAATGAATATTGTTAATCAAACTAATAAAGGATACCCTATTTCTAATGTAATGATCAAATATGGATATCCAAATATATCTTATTAGTTATTAATGAATGATCTTGTAATAGACTAATAAGGTATTATGTTGCGTGGAAGCGGTGGATTCATAGGGTAACTTATATATTTATGAATAGACTAAATAGCTTAAGAAAATCTCTCATCACACAGGTTTAAAAGATGAAAAAGGGGTCCATTGAGCACCTAATCTCTATGTCGTAATAGATTCGAACACTTTCCCCAAATCGACTTCCATCTGATAATTATTCTAGTGAATAACTAAAAAAACCCTGATAGGAGATAGGAAAGAAGGGAACTGATCATAAATATCTATCTCTTAGAGGTTCACTAAAAACTTGACTATTGGCAAGTCTCTTTGTATGTGTTGTTTGAAAAGAGGAGGACTTAGTGATTATTCGTTTGCCGGAACAAGAAGTGAAAATGGTGGTGGATAGGGATCCCGTAGAAACGTCTTTCGAGGAATGGGCCAAACCGAGATATTTCTCAAGAACAATAGCTAAGGGCCCTGATACTACTATTTGGATCTGGAACTTACATGTTGATGTTCACAATTTCGATAGTCATACTAATGATTTAGAGGAAAAGTATTTAGTGCTCTGATGATCGAAAAATCACCAAGACTCGGGTGAATAAAATAGATCAAGGGTCGTTGCGACCCGGATCTCGGAGATAATTCAGTCAATAAAGAAAAATTATGGAACAAACCACCAAACAAGAAGAAAAATCAACGAAAATCAATAGTGGCCCTGGCTATGAGATTAGCCTGGTATAACACCCAGGGTCGGACTCAGGGAGCACGAGATGGCCTTGCGGCCAACGAAGTAGTCTAAAATAAAGAAAAATAAAAACAAATAATTTTTGGTGGATTTTTAATATTTTTATATTTTTTTGGATTTTTAATTATAAAGAAAACAATAAAAAGGAAAAATAAAGACAACTTCAAGCAACTATTTAACTACTCTAAAAAGCTCCAAAAATTCCAACAAAAACTTTTTTTGGTTTTATGGATTTTTTACTGTTTTTGGTGAATTTTTAGTAATTTATGATTTTTATGGAATTTTCTAAAAATCAAATAAGGCAGAAACAATGAAAAACTGTCCAATCAGGCTTCAAAGATCATTTAAAAATATCAAATGGTCTTTTCAAGACCTGGAGGTATTTTTCTGAAAAACAAACAATAAACAAAATTCAGGAGATGAGTTTATTATTTTTGGAATTTTCTATGATTTTCTAGAATTTTTATGAGTTTTAAGGGGTTTTCCAATTTTTAGGGTTTTTATAAATCCAAAAATGGCCAAAAATGCATAGAAAATCAAGGACACTAAAACACATAAAACTTGAATTTTTTTAATTTTTAAAAAGGTTTTAATATTTTTTATGAATTTTCAATCTGGACAGGCAGAAAAATGGATGTTTTTAAATTTTTAAAAATAATAAAAGGGCTAAAAAATTTTCCCAAAAATTGGTGAAAATTCTACACAGTGGTAGGAGCCACGCGTCCAATTTTCACTCAATTTGGATGAAATTTGATATTTTATTTAAAACAAACAAGAGCCAACAGTGCACAGGGACCTGTTTGTAATAAAAATATCTTCTGGGGACAAAATGTAACAAACACAGAAGCTCAGGGAGTCTTCGTGCAAAAATACCAGATTCCCACACGCCAGGCACATGTTCTAGGCACTGAGGGACCCAATTGCAAGAAAACTTAAGTCCCCGGACTTATTAGCAACAGGTGCTAAAAGTCCAGGGGCTAAGTTCTAAAATGCTCAACAAAATCAACACATGTCGAAATAAACCATTCACAGGGGCATAAGTGCAAATATCAAAACATATATTTCAATCAGTAACACATAAGAACTACATGCCCATATATTGCAAAATCACCAAAACATCACGTGATGATGCACGTGTCCAACACATACAAGGGTAGAAATGCAATTAAAATAAACAACAGGGTCCTACATGCAAATGTTCCAAAATAAAATGAACTGCGGAAAATATTTACAGGACTGAACAATTAAGACTAAAAGAGAGAGGGCCTAAGAATAAATTACCCTTTATTAAGCGAGGGGCTAGATGCGCGCCACGTGGTGTATCCAACGGTTGCAGGGGGCAACGCACCAACGAAGGAACCTCGGCCTTGATCGGACGGTGGAGGGCTCACCACGTGGAGGATCAACGGTGTAGAATCGCTGGCGCTAACCCTCGTAGGCTCGGACAGTCCAGATCAAGCCTCCAACGGATCTGACGATGAGGGCTGCTCCTCAAATGAACGACATAGATCACATCTGGAGCTCGAGGCTGAATGGACGGCTGGGAAGGATCCTGGAAGAACAGGTGGTCGGTGAACTTCGTCGGCCCATAACTCGTGTGTTGGGCCTCCTCTGCTGCTTCTAAGATGCGGAATAGCTCCGCCAAGATGTCCCGCAGCTGATGCACCTCTCCGATGAGGCCGGTGACCCTCCGAGGAGCTCCGGCGACGGCGATGGCCTGGAGTTGCTGCCTCTGGATGCTTAGGCCCTCAGATGGGCCTGGCATGACCTGCAAAGTATCGCAACAAGCTCCTGGGTCGAGGGCAAAATGCCTCGACCCGGTTAGGGGCGAAATGGGTGAACGATGCGTCCGGGCGGAGGATCTCCGGCGATGCGACGGCGAGGGAGATCGCCTCCCAGTTCCGGGGCGAACTGGGTTGGATGGAGGGGCGAAGAACGTGCAGGGCAGAAGGGCGGAGATGATGGTAGGGTCAATCGACGAAATGGGTGAACGGGATGATCGGAATCGATGGTCGACGGCGATGGACGAAATTGGGCGTAACTGGAAATTAGCGAAAGATATAAAGAATCAAGCTCACCAGATGGCTGAGTTCGACTGTGGAAGAGCTCCTGGAGCTCCTGGTCGTAGCCTCGAGGGACGTCGATGCCCGAGGCTCGAGCGCTGCTCCTGGGTGGCACACGGCGGCGTAGAGCTACCGGATCAGTGGCTAGGACACCCCCTCCTCACCGCGACACCACCCGCGACTAGCTGTCACTCTAGGGAAGGCAGTGGAGGTCCTGGGATGGGAAGGCAGAGCCAAAGGTAGAGTGAAATACGCAGTGGAGCAGGAGCTAAATACTCCTAGGGGCCCGATAAGATGATGGTCGGGCGAGCTTATCGGAGCTCGGACCCCGAGAACCCACCCCGGGCGTGGATAAGGGAAGATCAATGAAGGATTAGGACCCGGGGTTTGCGGATTTGGGATCGAGTGGCGAAAAATCGGAGAAATCAGGTTGGGCGACAAGATCCGCGGGCAGGTGGTCCAAGGGGGGGAGTTGACCGGGGGTCAACATCCCCCGTGGACCAATCGGGTGCAGCCACGTATTAAATAATTAGAAATTGAATAATAAATAGTAAATGGCCGAATTTTGCAAAACTCAAAACATGAAAAATGTTTCTTTTATTTTAAACTATTTTTTGTGATTTTTATTTATTTGTTTGAAATAAAAATAAGGTATGTACAATATAGTATTATTATATATAGGTATATACTATATACATTTTTTGATTTTTGATTTTTAATTATTTATTTTTGTATATTTTATTACAATTTGTATTTTATTTATTTATAGAATAAAATTTGGAATAATTTGGTATTTTTATTTTATTTTTATTAATTATGTACATGGGTGAAATAAATAGTTTTATTTATATACATATGTGGTATATATACAAGGTGGCTTTGATTTTTATTTTTATTTCTTTTTATTTTTACTTTATTTTTGTGATTTTTATTTTATTTATATACATTATGGAATAAGGGAATATATACATATTTTTATAGAATTTTATTGATTTATTTACAAGGTGAAATAAATTCATAAGTGATTCTATGTACATGGGTTATGTACAATGGTGAAGGGTATTTTTATTTGTTTTTAATTTTGTTTTGTTTTTCTCATTTTTATTTTAATTTAATATTTATAAATATATACATATTTACACAAATGCCTTTTTATTTTATTTATAGGAAAATATTTATTTATTTATTTACATGTATATGTACAAATACATGAGTTACCCTATCTCCCTCTACTTGGTTCTTTTTGCGGTCAGGCCCATGCTGAGCCCTCCCTTGGGATTAAGTCGCTCAATATTTATTCTAAATATCTCCCTCTTTTTTTTATTTCTTTATTCTTTTATTTATGCACAAAAGCATGCTAAAAATGCATATTTACACAATGCATGCTATTTGGCAATTATTATTATTTATAGGAATATACATGTGTTTTGCATGGATTTTGTAGCTAAAATAAAAGAATAAAGAATGATGAATGGGTATTCATCACCCCCTATACTTAACTTTGCTAGTCCCTTAGTAAACACTTATTTGAAAAAGAAGTAAAAAAGAAGAAAGAAAAAGAAAAAGAGGGGAAAATGCATGGATCAATGCTGATTATTAAACTGGCCCTCATTAAATTGAAATATGGAGTTCGATCAGATCTTTGGATTATTAATGTGTCGGAACCTTATTTGAAATTAAGCTTAAAACCTAACATCCTCCAAGTTCCACCAATCTATGGGCAAGACTCCTCAATAAACCAGATCAGAACAAGTCTACATACACAAACTCTAATGACTATGAATCTTTCCTTGTACGGTGTAAGTGATATGTAGCTCCCCACCTCAGAAGTAACAAAGAAACAACCTCCCCCAACCTGGTAACTCTAATGCCTCTGTCTAGCAACTCTTTCCTCGAGAAGCGGGGTATTCCCTTCTAAGTTCAAGTGCAACCGGCTCAAGAAGAGGGGGAAGAAGAGAATGGACCATGACCAGTGTAGCCATGTATCCTTGGGAGCTCTAACCAGTATAGCTGAGTCTCCCGCTGCAAGTTTCATGAGATGGAACATGTATACCATAAGCTTTTGCTTTATTTTACTATATACACTTCGGTGGGATTATTAAATTTTCAATCCGACCCACCACTTTTTTGGAGTTCTTTTATTTTTGCACATTTTTTTTCATGTGCATCTGTACAACATATCTACATGGTGCAACATATATACAAGGAGTTTTTTTCTTGAGCCAGTAGACTATCCCTCTTTTGAAGCTTTATTGCAACCCACGGCTTCTGTCTTTAGACTTCATAACCACCAGACCAAGTTGAGGTGCACTTCCTTCACTAGAAGAAGAAGAGAGGTTCCGCCTAAAAGTACTACCCTCATATGCTACCCCAAGCCAAAGGAAACTGCCTCCTCACCACCTCATCCGTGGAGAGCCATGTGTAAAGTGCTGGTGCAAGTAAAGCCATTGTCTCTGAGAGTCATACGTGTGTTGTTAAGTGCTCTACTTAGGCTCATCAAGATGACATATGCTCATAGCCTAGTGGACTCGAAGAATTAAGTCACTATGGACCTGAAAAGCCTTAACCCTAAGCCCTATAAGGTTCCTCTTATTGTTAGGTAGATTAAGATCTTAATCAAGCTCCATTTTCCAATTTAATTCAAGGCTAGTTTAAATGTCAACTATAATCCAGGAAAAACTATACAAATATTTACAACGATGCTATTTAAAAATATTTACACATATGCAAAATTTTTGAAAAATATTTGAAAACATGGATGTATGCATGAATGCACAATTCTGCAAAATATTTACAAACATTTACACGAGGTTTTTGCAAACTTTTTGTTTTCAAAACATTTTGGAAAAATTTTGTAGTATATACATAATTTTGATATGCACATATTTACAATCTATTCACATAAACAGTTTTTTACAAACCTTTTTACAAAAATAATTTTGTACAATAGCTATGTATGTGCAATAAAAGAATGTTTATTTACAAGGAAGAAAATTTTTAAATTTTTAAATTTTTATGGATTTTTGGGTTTTTAGCCATTTTTATTTATTCACACACTCACACAAAGTACGAGTTATGGCTAAAGTATATATGAAATACATACACACCCCCTATACTTAGCTCAAATGATGTCCTCAGAGTGATCAAGAGCGATGAAGAAGACATAACTCGTGCTTAGTATAGGGAAGTGAAAAGGAATGGCTATATACAGAGATGAATCAAAGAATAGAATGAGGAGAAGTCGGTGTTTTCCCCTATACTTAGGATCAAGTAATCCTAAGTATAACAAGCTGTACATGAAGGGAAATCCGAGTGAAGGATGTACAGAGTCTACCCCCCCTATACTTAGGGTGAAATATCCCTAAGTATAGGCAGCAAAACAGGAGTAGATCAAATCAATAGAATACCCGAGAGTCCTACATCACCCCTATACTTAGGGTAAAGTGCACCCTAAGTATAGCAAAATCATAAGATGAGAAAAGGGATGTGGGACTAAAGAATAGAGTGATATGGACAACTGGATCTATACAGGTCGGAAGAACAGTGATAATCAGGTGTGAGATGCAATAGATGTGAGTCAAGAGACCACATCTCACACAAAGTGAATAGGGGCAACATCAACGACCCGCGGCTCGTGATCTAGATATGGCTTGAGCCGCTGTCCATTCACTCGAAAGGTACTCTCAGAAGACAACTCAGATATGTCAATACTACCATTGTCGTGTACCTTTCTTACCAAATACGGTCCCTTCCATTTGCTCTGTAGCTTCCCTGGGAATAATCTAAGCCTAGCATTAAACAGCCATACTCTCTGTCCTGGCTCAAACTGCTTGTGGCTGATATAAGAATCATGCCACTCCTTCACTCTCTCCTTATAATGTAGGCTGTTTGAAAAGGCGGTATCACGAAGCTCCTCCAGGGCTGCTAACTCTACCCTCCTCTGATCTCCTACACTATCTGGATCCAAAAGTATATCAGTGACTGCCCAAAGTGACCTATGTCTCAGCTCAATTGGTAAATGGCACGGCTTGCCATAAACGAGGCGAAAGGGAGATGTACCCAAAGGAGTCTTGAAAGACGTCCGATATGCCCACAAGACCGAGTCCAAAAGCTGTGACCAATTCTTTCGGTCAGGGCGGACGACTTTCTGCAATATAGTCTTGATCTCCCTGTTCGACACTTTAGCAAGACCATTCGTCTGAGGGTGGTATGGAGTGGCAACTCGATGGTCTATGCTGAACTCGCTAGCAAGGGCCTTTACCTTGTCGTTGACGAAATGAGACACCCCGTCAGATATCAACACTCTAGGCACCCCGAACCGTGAAATCATATTCTTCCTCAAAAATCGGCAAACAGTCCTAGCATCTGCGGTTCGGGCGAGGATGGCCTCAACCCAACAACTCACATAATCAACGGTCAACAGAATGTACTCGAATCCCTAACTCTTAGGGAATGGACCCATGAAATCGATGCCCCATGCGTCAAAAACCTCACAGAAGTGTATGGGCTGCATCGGCATCATATCACGCTGTCCACAAGTGCCCATCCTCTGACAGTCAATACATCTCTTCACGAACTCATCAGAGTCCTTGAAGAGAGTAGGCCACCATAGGCCGGATTGGAGCACTTTCTGTGCCGTTCTCCTCCCTGAGTGATGTCCTCCTGCCTCCATATTGTGGCAGTAAGTAAGGACACTGTGGTGCTCCTCCTGAGGAATTACCTATGCCAGATACTATCCCCTCCCTCATGGTAAAGGACGGGATCCTCCCAGTGGTAAAACTTGGCCTTCGCAAGGAAGGTCTCAAGTTTCTGCCTGGGTCAATCTTGTGGAACTTTCTTGGAGACAAGATAGTTCACAATATCGGCATACCATAGGAGTGAGGCGATAGCAAGGATTGCCTCATCTGGGAAGGTCTCACAAATAGGGTCAATCTGCTCAGAATCCTCAAGATACTCCAATCGGGAGAGATGATCCGCCACCACATTCTTGACTCCAGGCTTATCCTTAATCTCTATGTCAAACTCCTGGAGTAGAAGGATCCATCTGGTCAATCTAGCTTTGGCATCCTTCTTTGCCATGAGGTACCTGATGGCGGTATGATCAGTAAAGATGGTCACTCTAGATCCAATAATGTACGATCTGAACTTATCTAGGGCAAAGAATACGGCTAGCATCTCCTTCTCAGTGACTGTGTAGTTCCGCTGCGCAGCATCTAATGTACGACTAGCGTAGTGAATAACAAATGGAACTCCATCCCTCCTCTGTCCTAACACGGCCCCAACGGCAAAATCGGAGGCGTCCGTCATGATCTCGAATGGGAGAGACCAATCAAGTGGTTGAAGGACATGAGCCTCTATCACACATCTCTTGAGAGTCTCAAACGATGAAAGACACTTGTCATCGACAAGGAACTCGGTATCTTTCGTCAGTAGACCAGTCAACGGTCGGGAAACCCTACTGAAATCACGAATGAATCACTGGTAGAAACCAACGTGCCCCAGAAAAGACCGTAACTGCCATAAGTTGGATGGTGGATTGAGTTTGCTAATGATATCCACCTTGGCCAGATTAACCTCCATGCCCCTGTTGGAGATGATGTGGCCAAGCACCGTCCCTTGAGTCACCATGAAATGACTTTTCTCCCAAGATAAGACCAGGCGAACCTCTATGAATCGCTGAAGGACTCGGTCTAGGCAGTCAAGACAGGAGTTGAATCCATCGTTGTAGACCGAGAAATCATCCATGAAGACCTCCAAGCACTCCCCCTCCATGTCCAAAAAAATAGACAACATGCATCTCTGAAAAGTCGCAGGGGCATTGCATAGCCCAAATGGCATGCGTCTCAAAAAGTATGTGCCGAAGGGATAGGTGAAGGTGGTCTTGTCTTGGTCCTCTGGCGCAATGGCCACCTGATTGTAGCCGGAGTACCCATCTAAGAAACAGTAATGGCTCTTCCCTGCCAGTCTCTCAATGATCTGATCTTGGTGGCCTGGTTGAGTCGTCTGTAATCCACACAGACCCGCCAAGAAGTGGGTACCCGGGTAGCAATCTCCTCTCCGGACTTCGTAACCACTGTAGTGATGCCCGTCTTCTTGGGCACCACATGTAACGGACTGACCCACTTGGAGTCGGAGATGGGGTAGATAAAATCGGCACTCCACCACTTCGAGATCTCCTTCATGACAACCTCTCTCAGATTCGGGTTCAGCCGCCGCTGGAACTCACGCGACGGCTTTGCCTCATCCTCGAGATAGATGTGGTGAGAGCACAGAGCCGGACTGATCCCCTGGAGATCTGCTACACTCCATCCTATCGCCTTGCGGTTCTTTTCAAGAACCCCCATCAAACGGGATTCTTGTTGTCCAGTCAAATCAGCGGAGATAATGACTGGGTACATCTCATGCTCACCCGCAAGGAACCTATACTTCAACGACGCAGGTAGTGGCTTCAGCTCTGGACAAACTGGTGCTGGCAAATCTGGCTTCTGAAGAATCCGAGTGTATGCTGCCAAATCTGCTCGGGAAAATGAGAACTCTCTCTCGCAAACTGGGTCTGGGGAAGGCTGCTCATCTGGACTATCTCTGCTCTGCATGGCATCAACCTCCTCCCTAGCTGTAGGCTCAGAAGAAGTCAGATCAGGTATAAGCTCATCAAACTTTGCCCAATCAAAATCTGACTCTGAGGGATCTGTATCATCCATGGTGGCCTCAGTACCACCGTCATCACAAAATAAATCTATCTCGCGGTCTCGAACCGACTCTGCTGCCTCAAAAGTATCCTGGACCAGGAATACGCTCTCCAAGCTATCCTCTGCTGGCGTCTCTTCATCAGCGGTCTCTAAAGGTGAGAGGATGTCCTGTGCGTCTGGATCTGCCCATACTGCCTCGTCATCTGTGATCACAAAATCGCAGTCCTGGTGGATGTCTGGCCCTGCATCTGTCATCTGCTCTGAATCGGAAGTAGTCTCTGAGCAAGCTGAATCTCTGACTCTGATGTCCTCGACCGTCTCTATTTGTATACTCTCACCCTCAATGCGAAAGTATACCTTCCCGCTATCGTGGTCGGTCACTGCCTTGGCTGTGGCCAAGAACGGGCCTCTTGGCCGGCAGACGGTTCTGAATCGTGAAACACATGGCTCTATCAGCACATGGATCTCTGACTGGTGGTTTCTCCTCTTCCTCCTGACTGTGGTCCTATCTCTGTGCGATATCTGGAGTAGAGGGATGTGCTGCAAGGCCTCCTGAAGAGTCAGCTGAATGTGGAATCGGTCGATCATCTGCTGGCTGAACTCTTCCTGCTGTCTCTTTTTTGGATTTTCTATTTTCTTCCCCTTTCCCATGTGGAGTGCTCTAGGGAAGGGGATCATAGGGTCCTTCTCAGATGAAGGACTAGGAGATGGTCTGGGCTGCTCAAGCACGGCAGAATCCACACATACATCATCATGCACCACAAGTGGATCAGAATAAAATAAACCCTTTCCTTTATTGCAAGATAAGTCCTAAGATACAAGAACAGAAGGAAAGACTACAGGACTCTCAGAAGTAAAAACGGTGGCATCAGCACCACCCTCAGCATGTCTTGCGGCATCAGTACCGCTCTCTGGCTCGGCAACAATGGTGGCCTCAGTACCACCTCCTCTGGCTGGTGAAGTGATGGCCTCAGTACCGTCTGTGGGATTAGCATCCATGGTGGCATCAGTACCACCGTCGTCATCTCTAGCGGCATCAACACCGCTCTCCTCCTCGCCTGGCGCTCCTGAAGTAGCATGGGAACGTCGCTCAAACGAGGCACCGCCTGCTGGCGTCCTACCGCTCCTAAGTGTGACAAAATCAGTATCAAACAGATATGCAGACAAATCACCAAATGTATCACTAGGAGTGTCATGCTCTGTAAAATCTACCTGCTCAGATTTCCTCTTTAGGTTGTTCGGGTTGGGCTCGATCTAGGCAGGTATGGCGGCCTTCCCTCTCACTATCTCCCGCACCTCCTGGCGGAACTCATCCATATCCTGTCTGAAGATAGCATGCTGGTCAGTAAGGAGGCGGGCTATGTCGTCTAAGGTGGGGTTCTCATAGGATGGCCCATAAGAACCTGACGGGTAGCCTCTCTTGTAGTGAGGCTGCTGCTGCTGCGGGTACTGCTGGTGAGAGGGGTATGACTGGGGATGATACTGCTGCTGCTGAGGCGGCTCTCGCCTTCAAGACTATCCCTGCTGATGGGGACGAGGACCATACTGCTGTGACTGTTGTTGCTGCTGGTACACTGGGGGCTGCTGCTTCTGGCAATCTCTCTGATGGTCGTACTGGCCACCCTGTCCTGACGGCTGCGGCTGGGAGCTGGAACATCCGACCGACCAACGGAATCCGGGATGGTCACGTCGGATACCGGGCTAGGGTCGGTCGTACCAAATCCCATTGACATCCTTCAACGGCTCTGATTCATAAGGGACTGGCGGGAGTACTGCATAGGCTGATCCGGCTGGTATACCACCATCTGTGTGTCAGGAGATGGTGGTGACTGGTAAGAGGGTTGCGGCTGCTGGTACAGCTCCACCTATATAAGGTGAACCTCTCTAGGCTGCTGGTGGCTGGAGTGCTGGAACGAGCTGCCGGTGCTACTCAGATCGCCTCGTGCCTGAAGACGGGGCTGGGAAGCCGTCTGTGCCTCCTGGAGACACATGAGCTGTGTCTTCAGGTCACTCAGAGTCTGTGCCATCTGCTCCATCTGCGTGATGCCCTGGTACCGCTTCTTCTCAATAATCTCCATCCGGTCCAGCTTCTCGCTGATGATGCCCATGTCAGCGGTTGTGGACTCAGCCTGTGCTGCTGCCGCTGACGAAGTGGATGGACCAGCGTCAACCCGTGCGATCCTCTGGTACTGCACGGTTTGTGGCTGGGGTCATCCCTGTGTGTAGAGTCGGGTCTGGGACATCACCATATAGTTCTCTGCCATCTCCTCGTAGATGGTCCAGACCTGATCGTGATCCTTGGCGAAATAGGACCCGCCACAAGAAGCATTCACCAGGCCCTGTAGCTCTGGTGTCAGCCCGTTGAAGAAGCTCTGAACTAGGTTCGGCTTTGAGATGTCATGGTGCGGGCATCTGTCTGTCAACTCTCTGAACCTCTCCCATGCCTCGTGGAATTGCTCATTGGGGAGCATGGAGAAGTTACTGATCAGGGCCCTCGCGACATTCGTCTGCCCGAGTGGGTAGTACTTGTTCAAGTACTCGGTGCGGAGCTGCTCCCAGGTGTAGACAAACTTCCCCAGATGTTTCAGCCAGGTGGCTGCTCTGTCTGCTAGTGAGAAGGGGAAGGCAATCATGCGTATGGTATCCTGGTCCACCTGTCTGTCGTGGACTGTACTGCAGATCATCTCAAACTCCTGAAGGTGGAGATGGGGCTCCTCAGTATCCAACCCATGGAACCGGGGGAGAAGCTGCAAGGTGTTCGGGGGGAACTTGAAGTCCCCCACGATCGCTGTAGGTACCACCCAATGGTGCGTCAAAGTCAATCCGGAGTTGTGCAACTCCCGCATCGATCTCGGAGGTCCTGCTGCTGCTGTTGCTGTTGCGGCTGCGGCTGCTGCCGCACCACCGGGTCTGTCCTCGCGCTGCTCGCGATCGGCTCTCATCTGCTCCATCTCTCTCCTCATCTCGATCATGAATGCTCCCTGATCCCTCAACTACTGCTGAACTGAGTCAAGGGAGGCGATCATGGTGGTGTTGATCACACCCTGGTCCAGGACAAAAGTCTGCTCTCTTCGGGGGCCTTCGGTGCGATCCTCGCTGCTGCCGACCATGGTCTCTGTAAAGGCAAAAGACCCAAACTCAGGTGCCGATAAATCATCTGACTGTAGTCTCTCATCTGGCACTGGCCTCTCAGGAATGGTAGAAGGGTGGTCGAGGGGGAACATGGCGGAGTCGAACTCGGGTTCGGAGAGCGGATCTGAGCTCTCACGAACCGACCTAGATGAGTGGTCTGGAGTGCTGAAAAGCGGTGCAACCAGAGGCTGCTTAAGAGACCTGATGCCCATTATCGTGATCTGGTGAGTCGGGCGGATGAGATCTGGTAACAACATTGATCGGCAAGCAAACCCTTGATTCACCTACGCAACGCGAGCTGAAGACCATAAAGGTTCGGTCAATTATCTTGTCAATTTTATTAGGTGATCAAGTCAGGATAGTAGAGCGATTAACTTGACCTGTTAGGAATCCAATCCTCCAACCAGACTGTCCCGTATAAAAGGCCGGTAGTCTGATCGGGGCTCAGATATGGCTCTGTCCTAGTGTGCGGGTCACTCTCTCGCTCAAGCAAACCAAACAAGGAGGGGGTTGCTCTCCCCAAGACAAGTTTTTCGGTGTGGTATCTTTTAGGGTCAAATAGAGTTAGCAGTCCCAAATTTTATGATTCAAATTTTTAGGTATTTTTCAAATAATCAAACAAATCGCCTAACGAATTTTTCGGTTCTCCTGGTTATTAAGTCCAAAAACGGGGGGAGAAGATGAAAAAGCCGATGCGTGAAAATCAATGATGCATGCAGAGTAAGAAATGCATACCTGACTCCAGCAGTCTACATGCAAAATGATCCGCGTAGAATTTAAAGACTGAAATGAAACTACCTAAATGATGCAGGCGGAAATCCGAGCCCTAAGCAAGCAGTTCTACTCGAAAGAACGGCTAGTCGACCACCAGCCTCCAATCCAAGAGTCTGGTCTAGGCTCACCCCTCCTCTTCTCGACAAATCGAGTTCAGGAGTAGCGCTTGACAGGGTGGGCTCGCGGTACGTAGGCTCGAAGGTAGTGGATCAATTATTTTATTAAATTTTTATTATTGGTTCAATTAATCGATCTATAGGTACAGGCAAAATTATTAAGCTGCGTGGACCTACTTATTTACGTCACAGTCAAGCAAAAATCCTAAGGCTAGGGGCTGAAAACTGCGAGAATCAGAAAGGCAGGAAATAAATGGTAAAGAAAATGCGAAAAACTGCGAAAACCGCGAAAAAGTCGAGGGGTCCCCCGAGCACACCGGTGCTCGGTGAAACAGACCCCGAGAGTCTAAGTCCAAGCTGAGTGTCCTGTCCCTGTATTATTACAACAATTTAAATAATCTGACTGGAAATAAAACCTAATCTAATCTACGACTAATCTAATCTACGGCTATTCCGCGGCTCCCGCACTCCTGCTCGCTCCTCGCGTCCTCCTGCGGCTCTATAGAGAAGAGAGCCGCCTCCGACTCCCGCGGTTGCTCGACTTCCGAAGAAAGCCGCCTCGGTCCTCGGGCCCTCGCAAGAAAACAAACAGAGAGTGTTCAGACCAGATAAATGTATAAATAGGTTAGAAAAATATATACAAAAATCTTTACAGAAAACCGTGAAAAAGAAAGCCGCAGAAAAATCAAATACGACTACTAAGCCGTGCTCCCTGGCAACGACGCCATTCTGATGACCGAAAAATCACCAAGACTCGGGTGAATAAAAAGATCAAGGGTCGTTGCGACTCGGATCTCGGAGATAATTCAGTCAATTAAGAAAAATTATGGAACATACCAACAAACAAGCAGAAAAATCAACGAAAAATCAATAGTGGCCCTGGCTATGAGATTAGCCTGGTATAACACCCAGGGTTGGACTCAGGGAGCACGAGATGCCCTTGCGGCCTACGAAGTGGTCTAAAATAAAGAAAAATAAAAACAAATGATTTTTGGTGGATTTTTAATATTTTTATATTTTTTTGGATTTTTAATGATAAAGAAAACAATAAAAAGGGAAATAAAGACAACTTCAAGCAATTATTTAACCACTCTAAAAAGCTCCAAAAATTCCAAGAAAAATATTTTTTGGTTTTATGGATTTTTTACTATTTTTGGTGAATTTGTGATAATTTTGTGATTTTTATGGAATTTTCTAAAAATCAAATAAGGAAGAAACAATGAAAAACTATCCAATCAGGCTTCAAAGATCATTTAAAAATATCAAATGGTCTTTTCAAGGCCTGAACGTATTTTTCTAGAAAAATAGAAACAATAAACAAAATTCAGGAGAAGAGTTTATTATTTTTGGAATTTTCTATGATTTTTTAGAATTTTTATGAGTTTTAAGGGGTTTCCAATTTTTAGGATTTTTATATATCCGAAAATGGCCAAAAATGCATAGAAAATCAAGGACACTAAAACACACAAAACTTGATTTTTTTGTAATTTTTAAAAAGGTTTTAATATTTTTTTATGAATTTTCAATCTGGACAGACAGAAAAATGGAAGTTTTTAAATTTTTAAAAATAATAAAAAGGCTAAAAAATTTTCCCAAAAAATTGGTGAAAGTTCTACATAGTGGCAGGAGCCATGTTTCCAATTTTCACTCAATTAGGAGGAAATTTGATATTTTATTTAAAACAAACAAGAGCCCACAGTGCACAGGGACCTGTTTGTAATAAAAATATCTTTTGGGGACCAAAACGTAACAAACACAGAAGCTCAGGGGGTCCTCGTGCAAAAATACCAGATTCCCACGCCAGGCACGTGTTCTGGGCACTAAGGGACCCAATTGCAAGAAAACTTAAGTCCCCGGACTTATTAGCAACATGTGTTAAAAGTCCAGGGGCTAAGTTGTAAAATGCTCAACAAAATCAACACGTCGAAATAAACCATTCACAGGGGCATAAGTGCAAATATCAAAACATATATTTCAATCAGTAACACATAAGAACTACATGCCCATATATTGCAAAATCACCAAAACATCACGTGACGATGCACGTGTCCAACACATACAGGGGCAGAAATGCAATTAAAATAAACAACAGGGACCTACGTGCAAATGTTCCAAAATAAAATGAACTGTGGAAAATATTTACAGAACTGAATAATAAAGACTAAAAGAGAGGGCCTAAGGGTAAATTACCCTTTATTAAGCGAGGGGCTAGATGCGCGCCACGTGGTGTATCCAATGGTTGTAGGGGGTGGCGCACCAACGAAGGAACCTCGGCTCTGATCGGACGGTGGAGGGCTCGCCACGTGGAGGATCAACGATGTTGAATCGCTGGCGCTAACCCTCGTAGGCTCGTACGGTCCAGATCAAGCCTCCAACGGATCTGACGATGAGGGCTGCTCCTCAAATGAATGGCATGGATCACATCTGGAGCTCCAGGCTGAATGGACAACTGGGAAGGCACCTGGAAGAACAGGTGGCCGACGAACTTCGTCGGCCCAGAACTTGCGCGTTGAGCCTCCTCTGCTGCTTCTAAGATGCGGAATGGCTCCGTCAAGATGTCCCGCAGCTGATGCACCTCTCCGACGAGGCCGGTGAGCTCCGAGGAGCTCCGACGACGGCGATGGCGTGGAGTTGCTGCCTCTGGATGCTTAGGTCCTCAGATGGGCCTGGCGTGACCTGCAAAGTATCGCAACAAGCTCCTGGGTCGAGGGCAAAATGCCTCGACCCGGTTAGGGGTGAAATGGGTGAACGATGGGTCGGGGCGGAGGATCTCCGGCGATGCGATGGCGAGGGAGATCACCTCCCAGTTCCGGGGCGAACTGGGTTGGATGGAGGGGCGAAGAACGTGCAGGGCAGAAGGGCGGAGATGATGGTAGGGTCAATCGACGAAATGGGTGAACGGGATGATCGGAATCGATGGTCGACGACGATGGACTAAATTGAGCGTAACTGGAAATTAGCGAAAGATATAAAGAATCAAGCTCACCAAATGGCTGAGGTCGACTGTGGAAGAGCTCCTGCAGCTTCTGGTCGTAGCCTCGACGGACGTCGATGCCCGAGGCTCGAGCGCTGCTCCTGGGCGGCGCATGGCGGCGTAGAGCTGCCGGATCAGTGGCTGGGACACCCCCTCCTCACTGCGACACCACCCGCGGCTAGCTGTCACTCTAGGGAAGGCAGTGGAGGTCCTGGGATGGGAAGGCGGAGCCAAAGATAGAGTGAAATGCGCGGCGGAGAAGGAGCTAAATACTCTTAGGGGTCCGAGAAGACGATGGTCGGGCGAGCTTATCGAGCTCGGACCCCAAGAACCCACCCCGGGCGTGGATAAGGGAAGATCAATGAAGGATTAGGACCCGGGGTTTGCGGATTTGGCGATCGGATCGAGTGGCGAAAAATCGGAGAAATCGGGCCGGGAGACAAGATCCGCGGGCAGGTGGTCCAAGGGGGGGAGTTGACCGGGGGTTAACACCCCCCGTGGACCAATCGGGTGCGGCCACGTATTAAATAATTGGAAATTGAATAATAAATAGTAAATAGCTGAATTTTGCAAAACTCAAAACATGAAAAATGTTTCTTTTATTTTAAACTATTTTTTGTTATTTTTATTTGTTTGTTTGAAATAAAAATAAGGTATGTACAATATAGTATTATTATATATAGGTATATACAATATACATTTTTTTATTTTTGATTTTTAATTATTTATTTTTGTGCATTTTATTCAAATTTGTATTTTATTTATTTATAGAAGAAAATTTGGAATAATTTGGTATTTTTATTTTATTTTTATTAATTATGTACATGGGTGAAATAAATAGTTTTATTTATATACATATGTGGTATATATACAAGATGGCTTTGATTTTTATTTTTATTTCTGTTTTATTTTTATTTTACTTTTGTCATTTTATTTTATTTATATACATTATGGAATAAGTAATATATACATATTTTTATGGAATTTTATTGATTTATTTACAAGGTGAAATAAATTCATAAGTGAATCTATGTACATGGCTTATGTACAATGGTGAAGGGTATTTTTATTTGTTTTTAATTTTGTTTTGTTTTTCTCATTTTTATTTTAATTTAATATTTAGAAATATATATATATATATATATATTTACACAAATGCCTTTTTATTTTATTTAGAGGAAAATATTTATTTATTTATTTACATGTATATGTACAAATACATGAGTTTCCCTATCTCCCTCTACTTGGTTCTTTTTGCGGTCAGGCCCATGCTGAGCCCTCCCTTGGGATTAGGTCGCTCAATATTTATTCTAAATATCTCCCTCTTTTTCTTTTATTTCTTTATTCTTTTATTTATGCACAAAAACATGCTAAAAATGCATATTTACATAATGCATGCTATTTGGCAATTATTATTTACAGGAATATACATGTGTTTTGCATGGATTTTGTAGCTAAAATAAAAGAATAAAGAGTAATGAATGGGTATTCATCATGCTCGTTTCGGTCAACTCTCAATTATCTTTCTTTGGTTGAGTGGCATGTACTTCCACGATGCTCGTTTTTCTAATTATGAAGCATGGCTAAGTGATCCTACTCACATTCGACCTAGTGCTCATGGCCAATAGTGGGTTAAGAAATTTGACTGGTGATGTTGGTGGGGATTTCCGAGGAATACAAATAACCTCCGGGTTTTTTCTGATTTGGCGAGCATATGGAATAACCAGTGAATTACTACTTTATTGTACCGTAATTGGTGCATTGGTTTTTACAACGCTAATGCTTTTTGCCGGTTGGTTCCATTATCACAAAGCTGACCCAAAATTGGCTTGGTTCCAAGATGTCGAATCCATGTTGAACCACCATTTAGCGGGGTTACTGGGAGTTGGATCTCTTTCTTGAGCAGGACACTAAATTCATTTATCTTTACCGATTAACCAATTTCTCGACGCTGGAGTGGACCCGAAAGAGATGCCACTTCCTCATTCATTAGATCCAATAACAGGGGTCTATGGCTGAGCGATACTGCTCACCATCATTTAGCTATTGCAGTTCTTTTCCTGGTAGCTAGTCATATGTATAGGAGTATTGGTCATGGCTTGAAAGACATTTTAGAGGCTCACAAGGGTTTGTTTACAGGTCAGGCTCATAAGGGCCTTTATGAAATCCTAACAACATCATGGCATGCTCAATTATCTCTTAACCTGGCTATGTTAGGTTCTTTAACCATTGTGGTAGCTCACCATATGTATTCCATGCCCCTTATCCATACTTAGATATTGACTATGGTACACTACTTTCCTTGTTCACGCATCACATGTGGATTTCTCATAGTTGGTGTTGCCGCACACGCAACTATTTTGATGGTAAGAGACTATGATCCAACTACTCGATACAACGATCTTTTAGACTGTGTTCTTAGAGCAATTATACCGCATCTCAATTGGGCATGTATATTTCTAGGTTTTCATAGTTTGGGATTGTATACTCATAATGATATAATGAGTTCCTTAGGGCATCCTCAAGATATGTTTTCAGATACCGCTATATAATGGCAACCCATCTTTGCTCAATGGTTACAAAACACTCATGCTTTAGCACCTAGTACAACAACTCCTGGTGCAACAGCAAGCACCTGCTTAACTTGGAGAGGTGGTGAGTTAGTAGCAGTAGGCGGCAAAGTAGCTTTGTTACCGATTCCATTAGGAACAGAAGACTTTTTGGTACATCACGTTCATGCTTTTACGATCCATGTGATCGTATTGATTCTACTGAAAGGTGTTCTATTTGCTCACTGCTCACATTTGATACCTGCAAAGCAAATCTTGGTTTTTGTTTCCGAACCTGGAAGAGGAGGAACATGTGAAGTATCCGCTTGGGATCATGTTTTCTTAGGTCTATTCTGGATGTACAATGCTATTTCGGTAGTAATATTCCGGAAAATACAATTGGATATTTGGGGTACTGTAAGTGATCAAGGGTGGTAACTCATCTCACGGGAGGACACTTTACACAGAGTTCCATTACTATTAATGGGTGGCTTCGAGATTTCTTATGGGCACAAACGTCACAGGTAATTCAGTCTTATGGTTCTTCACTGTCAGCTTATGGTCTCTTTTTCTTGGGTGCTCATTTTGTCTGGGCTTTGAGTTTCATGTTTCTATTCAACAGACGTGGTTATTGGCAAGAACTTTTTGAATTCACAAATGAAAAGTTGCTCCTGCTACTCAGCCTAGGGCCTTGAGCATTGCACAAGGATGTGTTGTAGGAGTAACCCATTACCTTCTGGGTGGAATTGCCAGAACATGGGCATTCTTCTTAGCAAGAATTATTGTAGTAGGATAATGGCTAGGAGGATTTGAAGGGCATTAAGATTCCCAAGGCGAACCCTACTACTCATCGTATTTGGTTTGATATTGCTACCATGCATGACTTCGAGAGTCATGATGATATTACTAAGGAATGTCTTTATCAGAACATTTTTGCTTCCGCAATAATCTTTCTATGGACGTCTGGAAGCCTCTTTCATGTAGCGCAATTTTGAGTCGTGGGTACAAGACCCCTTACACATCAGACCCATTTCTCATGCAATTTGGGATCCCCATTTTGGTCAACCCGATGTAGAAGCCTTTACTCGAGGGTTTTCTCTTGGACCAGTAAATATTGCTTATTCGGTGTTTATCAATGGTGGGATTATGCACCAATGAGGATAAAAGCCCTTCGCTTCTTCCTCGGAGAAAGACGAGGACCATAATATTCGTTAGAGAGGAGAAAGTCCATATATTAGCTATCTTTCTCTTTGAATGAGATCTCAATTCACGGTTTCGGACCAAAGCAACTAGAATCCCTCTTTTTCCGACCCTCCACCCCTTTTATATAGTATCTATAAATCCAGCCTCAAATATGATTTAGGTCTATCGAATAATAGAATAGGGCATTTCTTATGGGCATAGGTAGTTTACGTAGCCGAGGCACGAAAAGGGGGACTACCCCTTCTGTCTACTTGATTCAAAGAAAACAAGCGCCATCAATAAACCTCTCTCGGGCCTGAAGGGAATGCCAGACATGCTCACCCCCTCTTTCAATCACTGCATTCTACCTCCCTATCCTAGGATATAGACAGACTGAGTTTTCATTGACTTCGCCGCAAGTTATTTGAAAAAAATGTGTACGGGAAGACTGATCACCTTCTGTTCCGAGTGGAGCCGCAGCCGAAGGGTGGAAGCAGGATGGGGTAAGTATGGAGGGTTGAGACATCGACATCAGGTCTTTGGTAGTCTACCTCTCCTTTTTCTTGGTAAGAGTACTTCCCTAGTCTTCTTTACCTCCTTTTCTCTGCGCATCGAGCTTGGCCTCTGAGTGGAAGATGAGAAGGATGGAGGAGTGTCTGAGCTGACCTCTCATTCCCGTTGCAATTCACGCCATGAAACAAGTAGTAGCCCACAGTGGCGGTAGACATCAATGATCCAAAAAAAGAAAGACAACGCTCTGACCCTGCCTCCGCGCCTTTGCTTAAGGTTCACTCTCCTCTTGGACTACTGCTCCTTCCACTCTCTCTTCCCTAGTTTGTGATCGTTGGATCATCCAAAGAAAGAATCTTAACCATTTATTAATAAAATATAGATCGGATGATGAGGCAAGAACTTTTTGAATCCATTTGTTTGAAGGTCGGAAATTAGTTTGCAGTAGGCGGCTAGGTAGGCTAATTTAGATGATCGTCGATGGCTTAAGGGCAATGAACCCAGGAAGGGAAAACTAGAAGGCTAGACCATCTTCCTCCTGATCGAGAGGAAAGCGAGGAAGCTCGCAGTCTATAAAAGTGCCAAAGCTCAGATTAAATAAGCTGAATCCATGCGAAGCGAGAAAGGGACGAAAGACGAACTAGAAAAGAAGGAGCTCACGTGTCATTCCATTCCTCTCGTCAGACCATCTGTAGCACTCATAGCTACGACTCTAACTCGATTATTTCCTAATAATTAGTGTACCTCACAAGTCACATAAATTTGTTGACCGAGAGTATCTCGGCCCTTAACTACCAAAGCATTATAAATCTTAGGCATCTTCCCTAGCTCAAGTATTGGGCCTTGGATGACGCCCCTAGGTTTATTTTTTCTTTCAAGCCCTCTTTTTTAAAATTTAATTCCCCTTATGTCTCTTAACTTAACGTCTATTTGCATTGGGTATGGACAACCACTAACTCGAGGGGCACAAGTGATATTCCCGAAAAGGAAGGGGCATAACTGATATTGTAATATCTCGGAGGGTAACAACTGATAAAAACCTTAAATATTATTCATACAATATTTTTTTGAATTTGATTTGCATGTATTGACATTTAATTTATGAAATTAATCTTTTAATCACATTCAAGTTGTAGTTTAGGTAAATGGTTAGGGTTAGACTATAACCACATAACTGACTCCTCCTCTGTATAAGAGATGGTGGAAGGACACAAGGGTATCAATTGAAACTCTATTTTCTCCACCATTCTCTTCCTCTCTATTGATCGTGCCTCCCCTCCATCTTCCACCCTCATTGTTGGTGTTGGCTTCTTCGTGGAGAAGCTCTTGTGCTTGTGCTTCATGTGTGGATTGGAGAGAGGACTTCATGTGATGATATCCATAGAAGCTTTCTTCTTCTATACGATCAAACCTAAGATAGTAGGCCTTTTCAATAAATGTTCTTGCCTCTAAACATATATTCTCCTCTGCTGTGGTGCGTAGAACAATATAAAAAATTCCCTTTGGCATGTCATTTCATAGTTAAAAAAGTTTTTATTTCTTTGTACCTAAAGAATGTGCTTTTTTCTTGGATTTGATCAAATGTTTTATGTGATGTGTGAGATTTGAACTCCATTATGAACTACTTACCTCACCTCTTTATATGTAATCTGTCTCAACACGAGATCAGGAGAGTCATGTTTGTGAAGATTGGGTCTACATTTTTATAACCTATACTTTTTTGTATTTTTTTCAATCAAATATAATAAATTATAGTATTTGGTGATTGTTTGCACACATATTTTTGGTACAAATATTTGAAGTAGATGTAGAACATCATATTCAATATTTTATCAATATTATGCTTAATGGAAAATGTGACTTGGTTTTATTCCTTATGTGATGTGTACTTCGTCGAACCTCGACCGCATCATGACTCGTTCTTTGGATGACAATAGCCTTGGAGTTAACATATTAGCGAACCATTCCAGATCCTTTGGTTAGGCTTCAGTCGATTTGCATAAGGTGTTAACATCATGAGGATAGTCATTTTAGAATCTTAGTCATGATGGAACTAGGTCTCAGTTATCAATGGGTAGATGTAAAAAAGAGACAATTTGGTGAGCCATAGCAAGGGTTGGCAATTGCCAATGAGTACATTATATTTACTATCATTCATTAGCCACCATTTCCTACCCTATGAAGATTATTTATAGCTTTCATTATTAGGCACACGAGAAACTTAAGGGCTATTCCTGATCTCCATCAAATGGAGCCCCATAATTTAAGCAATCCACATGAGAGATAGTAAGGACAACAACATTTTTAGCCTTAACAATTTGAGATGCTTATATACCAAGCCTCTATATTCCCCAAGAGAGCATCGCTTCCAAGAACGACATTGAAAACCTCGATTGGAGAGTTTCTCAAAACATCCATCTTTGGCTAGGTCATGGAGAGGAGAGGTGCTACTTTTTCCTTCCATTTAATGCACTCATGTAGCCATAAATCTAGTGGCAAGGACCTTATTTATAGAGGCTCACTATCTCATTTAGGTGATCACATGAGCTAACACTACCATCAATCTAATATTCTTGTAAAGCTGCTGAAAAAATGTGATTGTGTAATATCTTACCATCATAATAAGGGAAATATTGGGGACAAATGCTATGAACATGAAGGAATGCAAATGGGCATAACATCATCATTAGAGGATTACGATGTGCTCACAACTGCCAACAAGTGGGACCCACATTACAACATATTAGATGTCTTGATTATGCTAACCAAGCACGGAAAAATATAACAACAAAGCCTTTTCCCCACAATTAAGTAGGGTTGGCTACATGGATTCTTCGCCTCCATTCAGATCTATCTTGGGTCAATCCCGGGCTTATACCTAAAAAATTAAGATCCCTTCGTATTGTTGGGTTTTTTGCTTTCGAGCCCCAACTTGGGCTGTAGCTATTTGCCTCCTTTGGCAGGGCATTACTGAAAATTTTCCAGCCCTATTCCCTTTCCAGGGACGCACCTTGCGGGGGTGGAGAAGCCCCATTTGTTCAGCCCCATTCCAGGAAGAAGAGCCCCATCCGATACTCCATTCCAGCCCTCATTTTCAGCAAGAACGCAGCAAGGGGTTTCGGACCCCCTTCTCCGTCTTCCTCCACGCGATCGGGAGAGCAAGAGAGAAGCCGAGCATCCGTGCTCGAGGGCAGCAACAGCTGGGTATTTTGGGAGCCGCGGTTTGGGTGTGGAGGGTGGAAGTGCTGGGCGAGCTCGAGAGGAGGAGCGAGGAGGTCGTTGCGGACGACCTCAAGAAGCCAAATTTGGGTCTCCATCCGGGAGCCCACTAGGGGAGTTACTTTGTCCTCCTTGTTTTAGAGCACATTTGATATTTTGGATACCTAGGGATAGTTAGATACTTGTTAAACAACTATCCATTGTGTGTGGCTTGTACCTCGGTTTTGTGGGCAACAAAACCGGGAAGAACTTTGGCTTGCTTTGACCGTAGTGGAATCGTTGCCGGTCTTGCCCCGTGGTTTTTCCCTTGGAGAAAGGGTTTCCACGTAAAAAATCTTTGTCTCGTGTGGTTGCTTGCTTGCTTGTGGTTGTGCTATCATTGTTGCCATTTGAGTTCCCGTGTGGGGAACAAATATCTTGTTGTGCCATCTTTGCTGCAGGACAGTTTTAGGGGGATATATCCTGGTTGATTGATTGTTCCGCATCTATATATATCCCCAACACGTATAGTCTCTTTCCAACACTTCTCGGATCGTCCTCGCCCTCTCTTAGCCGGCTCAACATCCCAACACTCCCATCTCCTAATTGGTACATCAAGCATGGAAAAATGCAAGATGTAATTGTCTAGGGTCAATAAACAATACACAAGATGCACGATCTCTACCACCATTATTTGGAGGATGACAATTGTGCTTACAAAGTCCATCGGTCTATCCTATGAATGACATATTGTGTTTGCATCCGTAAGGACGAGTTAAGAAGAAACATTCTAAATGAGGCACACAAATTCAAATTATCTATCCATCTCAAAAGTAGAAAGATGCGTCTGACCCATGCCACTTTCGTTGAGGGAGAATGAAGATGGGTATTATATATAAGATCAGTCCTTGCCTTACTTGTCAAGAGATGAACATAAAGTATATGTTTTAAGCTTTTTGGAGTCTCTCCATCATGGTGTGGAAGTAAGTGTAAGAGCATCCTCTTCGTAATAGTATAAGAGGTGGAAGAATATCTACATGAACTTTGTGACGCTGTTATATCATGATATCGTGAGGTTTGATGCAATTTAGGTAGTCAACATGTTTATTATGTAGAGTTGGAAAAGTTGTATACCCAACGCATCATCCTTGTGGATGAAATCTCAGCATATGGAATGGGAATTAACCTCTAGTGGAGTAGTCTTGATTTAGGTGATGGTATTGTGGATAGGTACGTGGTTTAAAAGATGTTTGGATAGAAGGATGGTTGTTGGGAAGATTTGTTATGATGTGATTTTATTGGAATTTGAGAGAATGATTGGATTTGGATTGTTCTAAAATTATTAAAATGGAGGATGTTATGGTATAAAATTTTGTTATTTGTTGTGAAGATAGATATATTATTTTTTTGGAGTATGAGTGAGATAAGTGATGTGACTTGATTGAAAGGAAGATGAGAAACAATGTAAGTTGATTGGAAAGAGAGAGTGAGAGTAGATGTGGGATTGGCTTGCTAATCCCCTCATCTCTCTTACCAAATGAGGGTTGGTTGAGGGTTGCCCCACCAAATGTGGGATGCCCCTCCAACCTAAGTGTACATTGTTTCTTTATAAATACCTCAATTTGGTTGGATGATATCAAGGACAACTCATGAGAGCACTAAGGATTGCATCTTATTTTGCCGTTACATGCTTGAGGACCTACTTTAAGCATGTGCGGAGGATAAGCATTTGGTAGGGTTGGGCATCGAGTCGGGTCGGGTCGGATTTGAGTTGGCCCGCCCAAGCCTATTTAAGTATATGGGATAATGGGTCAGGCCTAGGCCTATTTTATTTTTCAAATTCCAGGCACAAACCCAAACCCAACCCAAATAAAATGTGTCGAGTTCATGTCGGGTCGGCCCAATTTAATACCTATGTACACCAATATCATGTGTTCCGTTCTTCTGGCATTTATCTGGTTGTTTCTTATGCATGTGTGCATGTTTAATACTTTAACTACGCCAACTAATTCGTGATTCTGACATTAGTTGTATGTTGGAAATAGAAACGTGATAAAAAAATATGGCTACTTAAGCCACCATTCAATTACATATTCTATTGTAGATGCGTGCACTATGACCCAATACAGATTGTTACTTACAGTTGTACATGCTTTAACACTTGAAAACATAGATTCTATTATTGCATATTAAAGTAATAATCTTGCATATTAATGTAATAGTGTCCTCAATCCACGTTAATGGATATGATTATTACTGGATCTAAGTATTTATTCTAAACTCAAAATAAGGATATGAAAGTTAGAACATGGTATTTGAAACCAACATGAATATACTGGATATAATTATACGGGTTTTTATCAGTTGTACCCCTCCGAGATATTGCAATTTCAGTTATGCCCCTCCCTTTTTGGGAATACCAATTATGCCCCAACTTCTTGTTGTTCTATCACTTGTGCCCCTGGGGTTAGTTTCCGTACATCTCCAATGCAAACAGACGTTAACTTTGAGGACATAATGAGAATTAAATTAAAAAAAGAGTAAAAAGGTCATTTTTCTATCATATTCCTCCTCCCCAGCCAGTCCATGCACCTCCTTCTCCGCCCTCCTCGCCAGCTCGCCCCCTCCTCCCCAACCTGACCCCCTCCAGCCCCTCCTTCCGCACTGAGCTCCTCCTCCTCCCCAGCTCGCCCCCTTCGCCCTAACCCGACCCCCTCCAGCCTCGAGCGTTGCCCCGAGCTCCTCCTCCACCCCTCCTCCCCAGCATTCTCCCTCCTCTCCATTCCCGAACCTCTCCTCCACCCCAAGCTCCTCCAACCATGCCTCTCCTCCGCCCCCACACCTCCCCCTCCGTTGCGAGCTCCTCCCCCCACACATCCCCTCCGCCCACATACCTCCCCTCTGAACCCAACTCCTCTCGCTGCTCCACCCCCCTCCGCTCAGAGGTCCTCCACCCGCACCTCTCCTCCACCTCGCACCTCCCTCTTTGCCCCCAGCTCTTCCCCAAGTCATATCATGCCTCGCCATCTCCTCATCCTCTACCAAGGGGCATCTTGCCGTCGCAGCCACAAGGAGAAGTCCGCTGCTTCGGATGATCGGAAGGTACGAGCTGCTAGAGGAGGCAGAGGAGGAAGGAGAGAGGAGGAGGAGATTGCAGGTTGAAACAGGAGAACTTTCAGCATTTGTTTAGTTAGGATATATATTTGATTAATTGATTCGTAAAAACTCACTGAAAAATTCAATAAAATTCACCATTTGATCTGTAATGAGTGATATATCCATGAAAATGTAAAAAATTTAGCGATTTAATGGACGCGTGAAGGTGTAATTAAGAGAGAAATTATGAAGAGAAAGGAAGAAGAACAAATGCAGGTCGAAGATGATGAAGAAGAAGTCTGGACAATTATTCCTCTCTTAACTGCATCATAGTTTGAAAAAAACGTGGTTAAGTTCAACTCATTGACGGATAGACTAACGAAGGGGCACAAGTGATAAAACGACAAGAAGTTGGGGGCACAATTGATATCCTCAAAAAGGGAGGAGCAAAACTGAAATTGCAATATCTCGGAGGGGCTCAACTGATAAAAACCCTAATTATATCATATTGGTCGGGCTATCGAGTTTGCGGGTTTGGGCCTTCTCAGACCCGAACCCGACCTGGTAATTAATACGGGCTCATTTTGAGGCTCACAACCCACCCACTAAATTTAAGGTTCGAGTTTGGGTCGAGTTATGCAGGTCGGGTTTGGGCCGGATCGGGCCGGCTCAGCCCAATGCCCAACCCTAAAACTTGGGTGAGCTAACTTGATCTAGCTTGTTTTGAGGTTTGGCTTTTAAAGGCTAATGTGAAATTTCTCTGTGCACTTGGGGTATATCGGTAATTCCAAACATATTCACTAAAATACAAAGAGAGTCTAGTACGAGCAATTAGAGCAGACACATTGTCAAACCACTATAGATTCGTGTTCTACTTGATCATTATTTATCGGATGCATTTCCAGTACTGATAACCTGGCTCGCATAGCTTAGCTTGACCTGAGATCGTATTTAGATGAGTCGGCTTGGGATATCATTTTAGCCAATTTTTATTTCGATCCTAGGCTTGAGTCAAGATCGGTCTACACCCAAGAGTCCGAGAGCTTGGTTCATGTAGGAGCCTATTTTTTGAGGGCTCGATAGCCCACTTGTCGCGCAATATAAATATAAATATATATATATATATATATATGTATATGTAAATATATGGATGACAATTTCCTAACAAATAATTTTCTTGGGTCAAAGGTTCGAAGTCATAAAAAGTCCACCAACACAAGTCGAATGAGACCTCTAATCACAACCTATGTGCTAATGTGGATAAAATATCAACTTGGATATCACTTTGGATTTTTAGAGTTTTTTCACAGTTATGCTCCTCTTAGATTTTGTAATCAGTTATATTCTATTTTTTTTTGTAATATCAACTGTGTATATTTTTACAAAATTCATAGCTCAGCCTTTTTATAATTTGAACTATGCCCCTATTTTACCTTAATGGAAGGATATAATCGTAAATTTTGTAAGGTAAGGGCACAAGTGATATTGCAAAAAAGAGAGGAATGTAGCTGGTATAGCAAAAGTTAAGAGAGGCATAATTGTACAAAGATTCTTTTTTTATTTTTGTTCAATCCCTAATCGCTATGTCATGATTGGATGACGAGTTCAATCCTTTTAACCATGAACAAGACCATTTTATTTCTAAAAAAGTGGCTCATCATACTTATGTCTTTGTCTACAAAAGCCATTCCTTAATTATCAAACAAATCGAACAAAATGGTATAGAGTAGTGTGCTTACCATCATAAAGACCAATGTTCAAATCCCCTTTCCCCATCATTTATCTACCGACAAAAAAAACTTGAAGATCATCATCATCACAACAGCAATAGAACGCCCGCATATCATCATCATCATTACAATGTCATACGTTAGAAATAAAATTCATGTTTGATTTAACCTGTACATTATATACTCTTCTTCCTGCAATATGATGACATTTAGCACATGGACATCCAAGATCCAACTCGTTATGGAAACAAAAACGACTGGAAGAACCAGAAACATCCACAGCTATGCTCCTAATTAAGAGGTTGGAGAAAAAAGAAGAGGTAAAATCATCTTTTCTGCATCAGCAGACTGTAACTGTCGATTCAGAAGAAAAAAGATACAATGAATCTGTAAAACCCCAAAAAATTGTCCCACACCGTGGAACACAAAAATTCCGGGTGGGATAAATAGTGAGGGGCTTACTACCGAATAACCCGGCTTAAGCATTTTGGGGGTGGTTAATCGGGTTCGTATGGGCCCGATCCCAAGAGGTTGTTAGGGTCAGTTATGCTCCGTTAACGGACTGGGGACCTAAGCCCGAGACGTTACAAATGATATCAGAGCCAAATTCCCTCTGATAGTGGAAAGGGCTACCCGAGAGGTGGAGCCGCCCCTACAAAGAGGTTGGAGGAAATGGCTACCCGGAGCGTGCAGCTGTCACTATCAATGGGAATAAGTGATGGGCCATGTCGTAACGAGGACGTTGCGAATATAAGTGGGGGAGGTTTAACACCCTAACCCCAAATATAGTATCACATGGAAAACTCACAAAGTGTGGGTGTGGTATATAAGTGGTGGGGATTACTACTTGACAACTTAGGCTTAAGCATTTTGGGTGGTTGTCAATGGGTCCAATTGAGCTCGAACCCAACAAGTTGTCAGGGCTAGCTTTCCTCGATAACGGACCGGGGACTTAAGCTCATGACGTTACAAATGGTATCAGAGCCAAATTCTCTTTGATAGTGGAAAGGGCTACCCGAGAGGTGGAGCCGCTCCTACAAAGAGGTTGGAGGAAAAGGCTACCCGGAGCGTGCAGTCGTCACTATCACTGGGAATAAGTAATGGGACATGTCGCTGGGTGTGGTTTATAAGTGATGGGGACTACTACTTGATAACTTGGGCTTAAGCATTTTGGGTGGTTGTCATCAGGTTCAATTGAACCCGAATCCAACAAGTTGCCAGGGCCAGTTTTCCTCGATAACGGAACGTGAGAGAGGGATAGATCAAGAGAGAGAGAGAAAGAGTGAGGGGGAGATGAGCAACGACAACCCTCCATGCCGGCACCGCCTCCGAATCTGGCAACGGCAACCTTCTATGTCGGCATCGAATGTTGTTCCGGTGGAATCGGATAAACGTCGACGTAGACGCTTCAGATAGGCGGAATCGAGGTGTCTTCGCGGGCGGACTTCTCGCATCATCAAGGTTTGTGTCAAACCCTTAGGATAATGCGATGTATAATGCGATATATAATTTATGAATCACAAAAGTACCTTCTATTGACTCTTTTGAAAATTAGGTATGCACGCCGAATCTGCATAATATAGGATATATGATAAACTTGCAGTTGTGTTTCGTCACCACTATCGGTAATCTGAAAAATGATAAATAGTCGCATGGCATATGTATTAAATATATATATGTATGTATACACCAAATGATGCTCAAGTTCAATGCAATCGAAAATTGTACCACTTGCAAAATGGAAATAATAATCCTTATGATTTGATATGAAATGTTTACGTCAGATATTAAATACAATCCATCTGTTTTTATTGATAGTTTAGTTAATTTTTTTATGTAATGTTCTTCTGACGGATTCATGAATAATAAGCTAGAATTGATCTTGGTTAGTATTCATGTTAATGATGATTAACAACCAGTAGATCACGTGACATAGTGTTCTAATTTAGGGTCGTAATTCACTAGTAATCTATACATATTAGTACGTTTTGTATATGTCTAATAATTATATAGGCATTATTGTTGTGTTATTGCTGTATTTAGTAACCATCATTCCACCGTTGGAGAACAGGAAATGGATCCTATATCACATATATCCCCTTCCGGAAGTTTGAAATCAAATTAATGTCCTCATCTATATACACAGTCTATGTTAGCATGCATATATTTATTGTAAACACCATATTTTAGATTTTTGAAAGGTACATATCCTACATTGTGTGACAGTAAATGCACTTCATCATCATTATTTATTCTATTTGCAATATGCAAAACGAGCCAAAATAATTAACCATAAATTCTTGTTGTAGTAGCCTTCTTAAGATCAGTGATGTTCCGTTATGATAATTTTTTTAAACAAAAAGATATTAAATGGGTGAAATATTATCCGGAATTAAATAACACAATGAGTATTCTGATTCATTTTAAGTCATAAAGATTTTTGGTACCGACTCGAGTTAATGGGAGTTACTCTCAACTTTATGAAAAAGATCAGTTGGTAAGAAAAGAAAGAAACTGTGTATAGGTATAAATGTGTATGCATGTATGTATGTATGTATGCATGTATGTATAAGTGTATGTGTATCGGCTGTAAATTGTGTATAATGAATACCTTTTTGGTCAGTGGAATCAAAGGGTTCACATGAACCACTATTGTATGAAGAAAATATATGTTTAAAGGAATAAGAATTTCCTCAATGGGGATAATGGCACTTAAACGTTAAGCGGAGCTAATGGTGGGAGCCACCTCTAGAGTCCGTTTATCGATGGCCTAAAGGGCAACACCTTCCGGGGGTGTCGGGTTCAGTAGAACCTAGTGGAAAGTCCACTTATTGACTCAACGTTGATGTCATCATGTTCTATGAAATGATTGAGTGACCGCTTGTGCCAGCGGTAAAAGCCACCAAATCCATCCAACAAATTATGAGATAAGACAAATCCGTAATGAATAAGCTAAGTGCTTATAAGGAAGTTAAGTGCTTATGTGAAATGCCAAGTGCATGTGTCCAATTATTTAAATGTTAAGAGTATATTTGTATCCATGTGAAATGTTAAGTGCATATGCGTAATTATATAAAATGCCGAGTGTATAAGTGCAATTATATGAAATACGAAGTGCATATGTGCAATTGTGCGAAATGCCAAATATATATGTGCAATTACATGAAAGCTAAGTGTATGTGTTAAAAATAAAGTAAATATGTTGCATGTGTGTATATGTGAATATGAAATGCCACATATGGGAGGGTATATGTGAAATATTGTATGTTATGTTATATGAATATCCCTATGTATGATAATAATTATGAGTAAGTTATATGATGGTTGTGAATTCTTTTTCATATATCAAGTTAATGATATTGTGAATATTGCTAATGATAGGCATATGGATATGACACCTTTACGCATATGAGATTTGGTATTTTAAAGTAACTCACATGAAACATTTACATGCGAATGATTAGGGAAAATCGTAAGCTTCTTCTTTATAATCACTTGCGAATGTGGCTAATTGTACTCATGGATATTGTAGGTGAATATTATTCATAAATTGAAAAGAAGATAAATAGCATGTTCTCATGTTGTGATTATGTGTATTATGAATGAAGTGTTTAAGTTAGATTAGTGGAGACTTGATTTTCGCTAGCCGGTTTGACCTTATCTCGACACATACTGAGCGTTAGGCTCATACCATATATTCTCGTGTTTTTATTGCAGATCAGGGTGAAAATAAATCTAGCTGCAGTTAGGGAGTCGTTGCGAGGTCTGAAGGAAGGATATCATTGTGCCCACTGGAACGAACGATCTTGGATATGTATTAGAGTTGTACATTATTATGGATATATGATAATTAAGATGATTCCTTATGTCATTTGTTGATATTGTGAGTAACACTCGGATCCGATGTGGCATTTGATATGCTTCCGCTGGTCACCGAGGATCCGGGCTGTTACAGAATCAACAGACACATTCTCTTCACAGCTTTAAAGTAAAGATCAAATGAACAATTGAAACGAATGGTCCTGATGATGCATAGAAGAATCAGGGTAATGGTTCCTGTGAATCTCCCAATCGCGACAAATGGAGATATGCATGAGTTCCTGTCGAAAATGACAAAAGTGTGAGGAGGATCATGTTCCAAGGAGGAAAAATGGTGCATCTTTTGAAAAGTCCAAATAACATTTGTAAGTTCAACAATGCTCATGAAAATATCACATGTTCAAAAATAATATTTGGATTAATAAACTTCAGAATACTGACAAAGTTAAGAAACATTTCATATTCTAGGAGCAAAAAATGGAACATACTGCCAGAAGTCCAAAGAACATTTCGCTTGTTAACTCAAAAAAGTTCATGAAAATGTTACAAGTTCCAAAAAAAAAAATCAAAATGGTAAACACTGGAAGAGTAAAAGATGCATTTCAAGGTTGTCATATGGAGAATAAAACAATCAATTCGATACAAATTTAAGGATAAGACAGCAAAGGTGATCTTAGAAGGAAAAAAACATTTCCAGATCTTGGTATTGAAAAAAAAATAAATTGAATTTGATAAAAATTCCAGAATCACTGGAACACTGGCGATGTTAGAAGGAAAATGACATTGCAAGGCTGTAGTCTCAAAAAAAGTTCATGAAATTGTTAAAATTTCAGAATCACGAGAATAGTGGTGATATTACAAAATATTATCTTAAGGGAACATATGCCGATCATGGGAACAGTATGGACATATCAGAAGAGGTAATCTAAGGTTTCGTCTAAAAGATGATAGGCAAATATAATGGATCAGCAGCTCTCTTGACAAGTCAACTTTCAGTTGCTATTATTTTGTAGATATATTTTCATTTAACAACAAACAAACACAATGGGAGCAGCCTTTCAATGGATTTTAACTTACTAAATGGACAATGATGGATTGTCTTTTTTTATTGTAGATGCAGCAGTTGGAAGTCAGTATGCAGTAGCAGATGCAGTGTGCATTCAGCAAGATTTAAAAAAATCAGTTTGAAATCTATGATCTTTCAGCAAATGCAACTACTGCAGAAGCAGCAACAAGCTTCAGATTTGCAGTTCAACTAGCATTAGGATTGATTATCACATCTAGTACAATTTTAACGATGTGCAAGATACCACAGAATATAATATCGCAAAAAAGTACAAAAGGAAATGGCAATCACCCAATAGTAAATGATTTTAAGGCTTTCTTAAAGATTTGATAATTACGTACAACCACAGAAACTCTGATTTATTGGCTTGCGTCATTGCCAAATATGGCTCTAAAAATGTAAGAGTCAAAATTTGTAATGAGAATCTCAGTTAGGGTAAATAAGAAAATTTTCAACTTTTAGGCTAAAAGAGACAGTGTGGATGTGTGTTCATTGATTGCATCCAGAAAATAAAAGCAAAAAATGCATCAGTTGCGGTAGAGACGAACCATATCCTTCCATGGAAATCATTTGCAGATCACCTCCAAAGTATCGAGCATAGAGACGACTTATGGGTAGCCCACACCCATACCCTGCCATGGTTAATCCATCATTTGTTTCTTCATAGTCTTCACTCAACGCACTCTCAGCAGTACTGTAAAGATAAGTAAAAATTTTGGGAAGGCCACTGCGAGGTATGCCGCCTCCTTCATCAGCTATCTATAACAGAGAATGTGTTATTTTAAATGTAAGAGTACAACAACTTATAAAATTTAGAGTTCAACCATATGACTAGATTTTCTAGTTATAATAAATTAATATCGTCTTTGGTTGAGTATATTAAACATCACAATAATTCTTGTAATTATGTCACAAGGTCTCCAGCACAGAGATGCTCCCGAGAATGAGATGAATGCCAGTTGAAACTGAAGCTTAGATTTCCAACTATTTATACAGAGGAATTTTGATACACATAAAACAGACAAAACGAAGAAGACTGTTGCAAGCAAACATCACTTACGCAAATCGCAATGAATTTAGCTTGCAAGATTATTTTCTACCATTAGACTTGTTTCCATTATAGCAAAGCAAAACTTTTGCACAATTATTTGATAAATGAAAATTTTCAGATTGGAAAATTTCAGTTCTAAGAGTAAAAGTGCCCCGCAGATACGCCTGAAAGTAAAGTGTATATACCATTATAGTAACATCCTCAATACCGTCAGCAACTATGATTCTTATAGGAGGGGCATCTTTGTCAGAATTCATAAACCGTTCTTCAACTGCACGTAAGGAGTTCTTCACCAATTCAAACACCATAAGATGCAAATGTGATGGTACATACCTATAATGAGATCATTAGCACGGTTTAACACATTACTAATTCTTCAAACATTTCACATTCATTATAATGCAGATAAATAGAAATAATTGGCATATAAGTTTATCACAGGAAGCTAGCATCTTAAACAGCAGGGTACTAAAAATGCAACAATAGCACATCCTAAGCGTAGATTCATGTAAAAACATCAATCTAAACTACATAATAACAAGATAATATTATTTGACCTATTCAGCAATTAGCTGAAGATTATAAGGGACATATAAAAGGCCTAAACTTGTCATTAGTCTAACATTTTCCACAATCCAAGAATTCCATATGGATACAGGATGCCATCTGACCATGTCGATCCATGATACTTAGCCAAAGTTCTACCGACATGAAATTTAATCAGTTATAAGTTTTGAGCTGTCAATATCCAAGCTATTGTTTAAAACTGAACAAAAGTGTACTCTATCTTGATAGGTTAAATCTTAACCGCAGGCAGCAAATTTTCCATTTATGGAAAATCTCGAGACTCAAAACAAGAACAAATTATTCATCGGGAGATAGATTTTCCAGCATCTAATTTCCAGAGTAAATTAAAAAATGCACACTATAATAAAAAATGCACGTCAAAAAGTATCAAAAAAATATAATTAAGAGATTAAGGATGAAATAAAGAAAAAGCTTACGGAAAGGTAAATTCTGGATCTCCGTAAATATTAACATCAGGGGCACTCCCATATTTTCTTAAGCAGATTGCTCGGGCGTCCTCACTAGCATTCCTCGCCACTAACATAGGAGACATTTTAGTATTTATATGCCCAACACAGCCAGGCTCTTGATGAGGATCATGCAAAGCAACATGCTGCCCTGGTTACAAAAAAAAAATCCGAGATTTCACTTCACTAACTAGAGTTTTACTCTATGCTTTTGATCATAAAACATGATATCACAGTTAGCTTGACGGAAAAAATAAAAGAAAAGTTTGTAATGAAACAACCTGACCTATAAGCATTCGAATTCCGATTCTTGACATGTAAAACCGATCAAGAAATTCATGGATTTCTTCTAGATGACTGGGCATACTTTTGGGATTCAGGTCTTTTTTCAGCTGGTGGACACCCATTGCCATCGCTGGTACAACGTTGTTGTGCCTAACTTTGATCATCTTAATCATTTTGGTGAAAGCAAGCTCGTCCTCCATGTCTTTGATCTCGCGGAAAGACCTCAAATCTCTAAACGAATCCAAATACCAGTCCCTCACCTTAATAAGAATAACAGATTCAGATTTCAGAAATCACAAGCACATAACAAAAGTTACCACTATTGCTTCGCCGAATTTAGAAATACAATGCACGGATGAAAGGCCAGTTCAACTTAAAAGAACAAAGAAATAACATGTAGTTTGTGAAAAGGCAACGAGATCAAAGATCTGCTTAGATGGCGTGCATGCAAAGGGCAAAAACGAAGAAGAGCAAAGCAGAACCGAGTTACTGTTGCAATTCAGATTCATCTATTCAAACCTAATCAGGGAAGAACAACAAGTGGAAAAGCAAATCGACTGCACCCTTAAGCAGAAACCACCTTAAGCTTGGTTGCAGGGTTGGGCAGAGTTGGGTTGGGCAGGGGTACCCCTGTGAATAGTAAACTGTGAGGAGGATTGTGCTGTTTGGTTGCAGGGTTGGGAAGGGTTGGGTTGACCCAACCCTTCCCAACCCTGCAACCAAACAGGCCCAGGAGCGGAAATCTTCCACTATTATCATATTTAAAACCAAAAATAAACCTTCACAGCCTCAAACATTTTAAATGCCACAACAAAAATCTCGAGCAGCGCACATATCTAACGAGAACCAACAAGTACCCACATCCCAAAATCGCACAGTCCGGGGGAAAAAACAAGTGGAGAAGCAAATCGAACCTTTCACCAACATAGCCAGCAGGGGCTCCACTTCAGTAAAGTTTCCACTAAAATCGCTTCTTGAACGAACAAATAAAATAAAATAAACAAATCCACGATCTGATAACGATTAGAATATTATATACGTACTAGTTAGTGCTACATCCAAGAATCTCAAACAGCATAGGGATTCAACGAGAACGAACAGGTAGCCACATCACATACTCGCACCTTTAGGACAGCGGGCTGGTGGGATAGGCCGCAGGGAAGGTTCTCAAGCTCGATGGCCCTCCGGGCGATCCGTATGGGGAGCTCCTTGTGGAGGAACTGGGCGGAGAGCATGAGGTTCCGGTTGGTAGGGGTGGAACCGAAGTCCATCATATACTTAAGGCTGACGCCGGTCTGCTTCATCCCACCCCATCGGTGGACGTCCTCCACCAGAGCCTTGGAGAAAGTCTCCGCGGCCTTCCTGACGGCCATGGCGGCGGAGAAGGGAGGTGGAGGGGGGAGGAGAAGGAGAGGAGGGCGGTGGCATGAGGTCGAGGTGGAGTAGAAAAGATGGAGAGATTATCGTGTTTATGTGGGGCTCTTCTTCTACCTGTTTCCTTTTTTTTTCTTCATTTTTAAGTCACTTTCTTTTTCTTTCTTCTTTCTGGTTTTTTTATAGGGAAACTTTTGTTCATTCCTTTTGGTAATACAAGGGTATGTTTGGTAATATGTTTTTTATGTAACTGGTCGGGGTTGGATTGGAGTAAGTTTATGGTTGTTTGGATGGTTACGAGGATTAGAATGATAAATATGATATGATGTGATATTGCTTATGTGTTATATATATATTTTAATTATTACAATACCCATCATGTTAGTAAATTATAACAACGAAATTGTGTGGTCCATACACAGTGATGTCTCTGACATTTCGTGGACCCTGGGTAGAAGGAAAAAATGATCTTTATTAAAAATTTCGATAAACAATGTGCCCTTATCTAATTCCATTAAATTTTGGACTTTAGCATTGAGGTTGTTCACTGAAAATTCGATTCTATAAGGGCTCATTTTTTGATGAGTTGTTTCATTGAAAAATCGATTCTATAAAAGCTCATTTTTCAATGAATTGTTTTATCAAAAAATTCGAATTCTAAAAGGGCTCATTTTTCGATGTGTTGTTTTACTAAAAAATTGATTCTACAAGACCTCATTAGGATATATATACTATTTTTTTTCTAAATTAAAGGTCTAATACACGTAAAAATGAACCCTTGAAGTTGATAGGCCCTGAGCCATTGCACTCGGAAACTACCCTCAATGATGGCCCTGCCATACAAACTAATTCCAATTCTAGAATGCAGAAGTAGAACATAGGGTATGCCAGGTTATCCGGGGTAACGTAGCAACCAAACGAGTCCTAGGTGATGTAAAAAATCACTCTTTAGTTTTGTTTTTTTTGCAATTGTGCCCTTTAAAGTTTTTCGATAACGCGTTTTGCCTACAACACGCTTGCAATGTCCTTACATTTTTACAAAGTTCAAATAGCGTCATGATCAAGCAAGTGTCTCTGTAACACTAGGATATTATTGTGAATTTGGTAAGAACACGTAGGTAGTAATTGAAAAAATTTACCACCATACATGTTATTAAAAATTTGAAAAGGGCGAATGCAAAATCTCTTTAATGTTTGCTATTTCTTCGGAAAAGAGAGGTTTTTATTACAATTTTTTATTTAAAAATATTATATTAATCATAAATAAATAGGACGAATTCATATTTAAAATAATGTTTGTTTTAGTACCTAGGGTGTCTAAATGTGAGTTCATCTCTAAATTGCATCTAAGGTGCCGAAATGCAATTATCTCATTCCAATTCAGCACCTAGGTGCAGAGGGATAGGCAAATTTGGTTAAGTCCTAAATGGAGGGAAAGAGAAAGTTGTTGGATAAGTTTAACCGAAAACCCTCAAGAGGATCAATTTTAAACTACATTAAATCATCCATATTAAGTTTTTTCTTTACTTCATTTCTATCATTAATTGTGTCATCTATATTAAATGTGGCTCAAGTATCTTTCTATATCGTAATAAGATTAAGTACTCATCTATAGCTATCCATCTATCTATATGGTAACATTCACTATTGCAAATTTGACTCAGTTGCAATGACTGTCGTATTCTTTGCTACAATGCTAGCAATAAATTATATAACAATAGTTATTCATTAACCTTTTCTTTTAAGAGTTCAGTAAATCAGTAATATTTGTAAAATCTTTTCACAAAATATTAATATATAATCATCATTGAACTTTTATCAATGAAAATGGCATTTGTTGTGAAACACAAGAATAACAATAACTTTACAACAAATAATAATCTTTATTATATATTTAAATTAGGAGATGTGTTAACGAATGTCCAAATTATTTGTTGATGTCCGTTAGTTTTATTTTAATGTAAACATTGTTATATATTTGTCATGGAGGAGAAGTGGATAAGAAAAATAGGTTAAACAATAGATTAAAAATGAGTTTTGACTATATAGTTTTTTATGGTATAGATAAATACTTAGGCCACATATGTTTACAATAATAATATAGAGAGACAATATAGATGATAGAAATGTGAATAGGTAAAGAGGAACTCAATAATTAGGATTTAATGTAGTTTAAAATAAATCATTTGAGGTGTTCACAACAAAAAAGGTTTTTGGTGACGGACCTATGATGACAGAATTGTGAGTTTAGGTGACAGATTAACGTATGGCGACAGATATCCGTCACCATAAGGAGGACACCAAAACCTTCGTGGCCAAAGCTTTTGGTGACAGATAATCCGCCACCATGGTATTGTATGACAGAAAATCTGTCACTTAAAATCGTTTCATATGGATCATTTCTATAAACAAGCCAATATCATCTGCTTTAGTTGATGAGAGATTCACTACACCTCTTCTGAACAATTAAAAACAGTCAATGATAAAATAAAAAAATAATACAATAGGAGACAGAGTATCCAACCATCTAGTATATAATTGTGCATACCAACATTATCCGTAAGACATTGAAAATTACTAGAACAAAGTCGCTATTAGCCAACGTTTGTAGACATCAAAATATGTGTAGATAAACGTCCAAGCATTAACTAAGTAATTGGACTAGAATATTAAAATTTGATAACTGTGGTATCTGCCCCCTTTGTGATATGTTTAAAAGATCTTCCATGAAGGTTAAGGTTGGATAACCCTCCTTGAAAATCCATTGGATGACAATCAATATCTTTAAAGCAACCTGCCAAATATGATTTCAAAGAAATATGAGCATCCAAACATAATTTATGCAAAAATAAACACAACAAAACTGCCACATATACGTGCAGTACTTGAGAATGTAAATAATATATGGGAAAAGGTCAACGTATATTATTTCCAAGAAAGTTTGTATGATATATAGGAAAACGTTGACGTATCTCATGCTATGCTGAAGATGTCATGGAGATTCATATGGGTGCAAGGTTCACCTCTCATCTCAAATAATAAGTAAACAAAAGGGCAAATACGGAATAAAAGAGACTATTCCTTCCTTTAGTGTTTGCAAAATAAAGGTGAAATGGGAAAATTAATTCCCACTCTGTTTGTTTGTTAATGCTGATAGTTTGAAACAAGTGATAGTTATTGTGGATTATGTGATGGTTATTCTAAAATAGATAGCGGGAATGGATGATAAACAACAATCATTACTAAAGAGAAATAAAATTCCAGTAATGAGTCTATGATTAAAAAAACAAGACATGGAGAGAAAAATGGAAAAAATAAAGCAATAGAGTCAAGTTAGCTCCCCAAAGAGGCAGCTCATTTGTCACGTACAAGAATAAAAAAATGACAAAATTTATTATAGTTATGGCATGTGATATTAAAGGAAATTCGTGCTCTTGTGAATAAACAAATATTATACTATATAAACAAGATATTAAATGTTAATTAGTGGGATTGGCGATGACCTTCGAATTTTGGGGAACATCAGCCCAGTCATAGGACTTAATGTGAATAGAACCAAATAGAAACTTGCTAAAAACAGTCATTCCTGGATGATTATGGAGAGGGATGACAACTGATGGAGGTAGACAGAAAATACCAATCTGCAAGATGTATTTAGACAAACAAAAAAATAGTTATTTCTGCGGATAGTTAATGGAATCCCAAATACCAATTGCACTTCGGTGTAGCCTACAGAATTCAATTGGTGCATCCAATAATAGAAATGAACAACAAATACCAATTGCCAAAGATATAAGCTTCCTAAACTGATCAAATCAGATCTGAGGCTGAAGAAATTCACAGGAACTTGAAAAGATAAGTGCCAAAGCTTTGAAGATATCCCATAGAAATTAGAATGTGTATATCTTTTCTACATGAGCCTTAATACGCATGCTCTCCAACATCTAACCAACCAAGAAGTCTCTTCTGTAATTTTTAGAATTCATGAATCTGTCTGTTGGTTTTGCATAAGATGGGGATGAAAAAAGTATACTAATAAGATGAATATGATGATTATTATCAATAAATTTAGTTGCAGATTTTGCCAAACTGTAATGATAAATCAATTAAACTAGCTTTCTTCCAGTGCTAATCATGATGAGAAGAGAAATAATTAAAAGTTTCAATAAAGTAAAGAAAACATAGAGTTGGAAAAGAGACTTATCTTCTGTGGACACGTCTACATTACATGTGCGCACTTGAAGAAAAATTAGGCAAGTCTCCTGCCACACTTCCAAGTCAAGATACAGTATTACAAAAGCTCATTCCTCAGTGTCCAACAGCCATGATCAGACAACTCTAGTATCTACAACAATCAAAATGTGTGCTTCTAGTAGCTTCTTCATGCATTGGAAACAAAGCTAGTTCCAATAAAACCAGAGAATGTTGTTCCTAACTTCAACCAAATTCAATCGATAGCCGATGAAAGTATAGGCATACAACCCAGCTAAGGAAGTTTCTTAGAAAGAATAACAGTTCAGAAACTTATCTCATGTGCACACATGTGTGCATGTCCCAAAGAGAGGGTCACGACTGATTGCCAGACATCCCATTCCAGTGTAAATTATGCACTTCCCAAAGAGAGGGCCAAGGCTGTACCATACATCTCATTCCAGAGTAAAATATCATCCATAACTATAGAAACAATAGTGTCCAGCAGATGATTTAAGAGAAAAGATTCTCCCAAAAAAATCCCTTCATCTGACTCTTGCTTTACCTCAAACGTACATATCCAAAGATGTGTGCATTTTCAAGAAAAAATCCAAGGCATAAGCCAGAAGTTAAATTGTAAGATTCTAGAGATGCATAAAATTAAAAGCATGATACCATTCTTGATAGCCGCACTTGTATATCCTTTGAACTTATATTCCCGTCAATAGATTAGTTCCAGTGAAGAACTATGCATTGCCGATATTCAAGCTGCACAAAGTAACACATTCAGCTTCTTGGTTTAAAACTACTTGATGAAATGTTTAGATAAAATCACAAAAAACATACTCGTAATCAAATAAAAATGCATAACCATAACAAAATATCTCCATTGAACACCTTCCAGAATATGAAGTTCACACTTCTGGATTCATAAGAGAACCAGTCGACAAGGATGCATGGTAAAGTTAAGCATGATGTTCTGTGAATCAATTGTGCATCCTCAACTATTCAAAAATGGAAGTTAACGGAATAAAGTTCTATTTGAAAATAACCTTTACAGCCAAGAGCCCCAGCTCAAATGCACAAAATTTCTCAACCTCGTTTTCATGGCTGCACACTCCATCTTCAACAAAGGTGGGGGTGCTTAACCAGCACAGGAATCACCCCACCCTCCACGATCACGTTTTCATGTCTTCTGCATCCAAACAACTCCAAATGAGCAAAGCAAGCACGATTACATTAAACATCTGGATATATCAGTTCAGAAAGTTCATTGCTACATGAAAAAGCATTACTCATTTTTTTAAAAAAAAATCCAATGAGCAAAAATATCTCATTTTTCGAGAGACAACTTCGCAAAATCCGTGAAATGAAAAAATCGTGTTTTTCCCCAAAAACAGAGCATGATCCACCGAATACAAAACGTGATCGCCGCCAACCTCAACCCAACCCCTCTATTTATGAAAATGCAAATCGACCATCGAAACCATATGTAACGAATGGCAACCCCTCAAATCTCATTGTCCTTAGCGAGCTCGACGAGAATGTGCATCGTACCATGGTCAGCGAGGCGATTGCAGTGTTTCCCCAAGGGAAACGGCCCGAAGCAGCTCTAATTGCCGGAGGAGATAGTTCTTCACCCTCCCTCAAACCCTAAATCGCAGAGGAGGAGGACAACCACTTGAGAATTGATGGACAATGTTTAAAATGACAACTGCACGAGAAAGAGGGTTTTATATACCTTGCATTGATGCAGGTCGATGGAGATGAGGGAGAGAGGGAAATCTCCGTAGAGGGAGGGAAACCACATTCGTAGAGATAAAGGAAAGGGCGGAAGTTGCCGCCTAGGAGATTGGAGAGGGTAGGGAGCGGAGAGACTGAGTGAGTGTTAGGGTTTTTTTAATAGCGGTGGTCTATTTGGAATTCAGGTGACGGTCGTAGACGACAGATATCTGTTGTATTAAAATCTGTCAGCTAAAAACCGTCACAATAACCCATTTCTGTTGTAGTAGTCTAAATTTATCCAATAAATTCGTCTTCATTCCATTCAAAACTAGATCAAAATTTACCTAATCCCTTTTATGCCAAATTGAAATGGGATAATTTAGTTTAGGCTGTGAGGTGTTGATTTGGAGGAGGAGATCTTATTTATACACTTCCATATATATATATATATATATATATATATAGGGAAAATTTCAGATGAGGTGCACCTTTCCTTGCTATAAGGAAAGCCACGAATCTTGGCCGTCTGATCTATGTCGACGGTTATGATATGTCTGTTTTCAGTCATGCGAAATCATTTGAAACCACTCAATAAACCACTCCCGGTATTCTATTTTTAGTAAACTAATTCATTTAAGACGTAATCAAATATGTTAAAATCGCATGGTTGTCAATAAGTATTCTACTTCCTATTTTTAGATACGTCATGCGTCATTTAGTGTAATTAATTATCCCATATTTTACGGTAAGTGGTTTTGTGTAAATAATTTTATTTCATTTTTTTCGTTTAATATTTTGTATTCTCAGTCGTTCTTCGTCATGGAAGATCCGTCTTCTTCATCAGACGATGATTCTGCATCCGAGTTTATGTCTAACTATTTTGAAGAAATCTACCAGGTTCATACATTGTATTTATTTGTTGTTGTAATTATTTCGTTTTGATGTACATTATCATGTTTTAAACAAGATAATAGCACCATAGATACAGGTCACGACAATTCTGATATTGGTTCTCTCCATCCAGGTGTTATTCTTTCTATTCTAAATCTTCATTTTAATATAAATAATATGATTTTTATGTATCCATTTCATTCGTTCCTTATTGGATTCACGATTTTATTTTCTATTGTACTATATTTACCAATATAGTACATAACCATGTTTTTTATAAAATAATACATATTTATAGTTTACTATATTTCTTCATATTTTTCAATATATTAGTTTCATATAATATATGTAATTTCAATATCCAGTGCAACTTATGAGTATTTATTTTACTTTTTATTGCTCTTCAATACTATTTCCTACGACAATATACAGAATTTTACTTTTTTTTGCTAGGACAAATTTCTGGAGCTCTTTATTCCAAAGATATTACAGAAGAACGTCTTCCATATATTGAGGTAATGAGACACCAAATATTTATCTATTATTAATTTTGTTTTTTGAGAATTTATGTCTCTGCAATTTTTATATTAGGATTCTGCTGCAAACATTATATACTCAGAGTGCGTAGAAACTGATGCATCCTTTGCAGGTAATAATATTATTGTGTAAATTTATTAATGATGCAAACAATATGTCCTCAGGTAATAACATTAATATGTTTTCGATTATATTTAAAATAATGCAGTTGATCCAAGTTCCCCTACTGCAAATTGTCATAATTATCAGCATATACCCACTGTTGGCATGGTTTTTGGTTCCGTTGAACATGCGTATAATTTTTATAAAGCTTAAGCTACAAAAGAGGGATTCAATGTACGCAAAAGTAGCACAAGACATAGAGTTGATAGATTAACTAAAAATAAGACACTTGTGCTTAAGAGTTTTGTTTGTTGGAAAGAAGGAAAATCAAGAGCTTCTTCATCATCAAGAGGTGCATACTCAGTTGAAAGCGATTACAGCGATGAAAGTATGTTTGAAAGATCGGAGAGAGTTGTTGGTGTTGTTCGAACTGGGTGTAAGGCCATGATGTCGGTTAAATATAGGCACAATCATAATCTAGTATCCCCCAGCAAACGGTTGTATCTTCGTGCCAATAGAAAGTTTTCTAAAGCTGCTAAAATGCTTATCAAGTTCATGACTGATGTTAATATTCCTGCCTCAAAACAATCGGCATTTTTGGATAACGGCTTCATTACAAACAACAAAGTTGGTGGCATTGTACGTGATATATACAACCTTAATAGGGATGAGAGAAGACGTCGCGATGGTTTGGACGCAAAACTTGTGTTAGATCTCTTTGATAATTGCAAAAAGTTGACGCCTGAATTTTTTTACTCATATCGAACTGATGAGGATAATAGGTTCATCCATTTATTCTGGGCTGATAGTGTATCCATTGGAGATTATAAGGTTTTTGACGATACAATTTCTTTTGATACGACATATAGAACCAATGAATACAAATTAATATTTGCCTCTTTCTGTGGAGTTAACCACCATGGATGCATAAATTTTTTTGGTAATGCATTTATAAACAGAGAAACAACAGAAAGTTTTACATGGTTATTTAATCAATTTCTTGAAGCTGGGAAAAAACACCCCATTTCTATAATTACTGATGAAGATCCAGCAATATGTGCTGCAATCCGTCTTTCTTTTCCTAACACTGTTCACAAGTTTTGTACATGGCACATTATGACAAAGCTGAAATTTAAACTGGGTAGAATGAAGGAAATTGTCAAGGCTCTTAAAACATTCAGCAGACTTGTTTGGCGGAGTGAGTCTATTGATCAATTTGAAGATGGTTGGTCAGCAGCCATATCTGAGTTTGGATTGCTTGAGAATAAATGGTTAGCAGAGAAGTATGACATAAGACACAAATGGATAGATGTATATACAAATGACACATTCTTTGCTGGGATGCGTAGCACTCAAAGGAGTGAAAGTATGAACTCATTTTTACAAAATTCTATTACTAAACAGAACACTATTTTAGAGTTTGTTTCCAGATTCCAGACAGCCATCCAGAGGTTAAGAGAACGTGAGAATGACATGGATCATGATTCAAAGACTAGAAGGCCTAAGTTAAGAACCAAATGGACTTTGGAAGAACAAATGGTTGATGTTTATTCGAAAAGGATCTTTTACAAATTTCAGAAAGAGTTGAAGGAGTTAATGATGTTAAATGATCGTGTTTCTGAAATTAAAGATGGATTGTCATGTTACAATGTTTCTTCAATTGATAAGTCTGTAAAAGATAGAATAGTTTCCGAAATACATCAGTCTGATTATCTATCTTGTGAATGCAAAAAAAATAAAATTTCAAGGAATACCATGCAGGCACTTACTTATTGTTATCAAGTTCAGATGAGATTCATTTCTTTCTAGTTCTTTTATCCTACCCAGATGGACCAGGAATATTAAGAGTTCTGGTAATTATCCAATGTACAACCAAAATCCACAACATGAAAGGTTTGGACAATTAAATAATATTTGCTCTCAGATTGTGGCTGAAAGTAGCGTAGAATATGATGACATTTTTTTTCTCGTCAAAGCAAAGCTTGTGAAATTGCTCGAAGAAGTGCAAAGTTTAAATGAAAAAAAAGATTATCAAATGTATCACAGGATCAACCTCATTTGGAATCTCATGATAATAATAATCATGTTCTTGTTCCGGTTACTGCAAAAACTAAAGGTAGTGGAAGGGGAGGAAGACCAAAAGGTTTAGGTAGTCGTCGAATATCTCAACAAGAATTAAAAAGAAATAGAGGCAGGCAGTGCAAAGCGTGCATGAAGTACAAGGTAGGGCATGATTCTAGGAATTGCCCTTCAAACAAGATTCATTCTACTTCAGACTGGTATGAAGTGTTAAACAGTATATATTTTTTATATATTTCTATTGTTTTTAAAATCTGACAATTTTTACATTCAGTGATGATTCAGGACAGTCAGAATGATAACAAATATATTGCAAATTTCTTGCATGCTAGATGGTATATTTTTTTAACACTTTATTTCGTTATTATATTTTTATTCATATATTTAGATATCCTTTTTTCTTTCTACAGAGTTTACTCAGGAGAACATATTTCACATATCACATATTTAAAATCAGCATGGTAAGTTACACATTAAAATTGTATATTTTTTCGATTTATTATATTCAATCAAGCTTAGTGATGTAGTGTCCTTTTTCTTTGCAGGATCTTTTTGATCAAGATGGAAGAGTACATAGTTGCAGCCATTAGAAAATACAGACTGATGTTTTAAGACTATATTTATATGTATTTTTTCATAAATCATGGTGTTGATTGATTTATATTGGTTGTATGATCTGATGTTACTCAAACAATAGATGGTCATTATTGATTTAATGTTATATTTTTTGTAATTTGTGTGCAAACATTTGAATCTAATATCTACGAAGTAATAGTCAGACCTTGTATGTATCATATTGGGTACGATGATTATTACTATCTGATAAAAAGTTTTGTGATCGTCAAACGACACAACGTTATTCATGAAAAACAAGATTAACTAAATAAATAGCATTCGTGGATTTTATTGTTGGTAATGATTAAGAATCCTTTTCAATGTTGTATTTGTCATACAGATATAGTAAAATATAACAAAATATAGTAATATATTATAAGTGTAATATTGTAAAATAAAGGAATAAAATGTACAATATGATACAGTATATTATATAGCCACATTCTTATTGTAATATAATGTGAAATATATGACGAGTGATTTATGTTTCAAGTTATCTTCAGATTGTTAACGCTAATTGATCAATTGCAGTAATTTTTAAATTTTCAGGAATATATTATTTTTTTGAAACGACTTATATGACGCTATCTTCAGATTGTCCACATCATAATTAAGTTAATTTTACATACTAGACTCATATATCCATTAGATTCGAATTTAGAATTTCATCATTATATCGGAGAATGTACTCAAATCCATTTAATATATAATGATCTTTGTATAATGTTATTATAATAGAGAATATCAAACGTACTATTGTATGATTATAGGTACATAATCATACTTTTTATGATGAATCAAATGATTTAGATATAATTGAAAAATATGAATTCTTAATGTATTTCATTGATGTGTAAAACAATCAATTTCAGTATTGCAGCCATGTTGCAGTTATTGCAAAATATAGTAACATATATTAAAATATATCATATTATTTTAATTTTTGCAGTGGTAAATGTAAGACCAATACAGTAAATTTAAACATTATAATGTAAAATTTGAATAAATAGACTATGGACCAAAATACATTTTGTTATGTAATGTTAACATATATGTCGATTGGTTTATTTATCGGATTATCTTCTTATAGTTAACGGTACCTTCTCACTTCATAACATCATTTATATAATCTTAAATATATTATGCACCAACATTTTATACAGTTAAATTATAATGATTTTACATATGAATTTACAGTTATATGCATATTACCAAATATAAGATCATCAAACAATACAATTCATTCATAATAGACGGTATAAAAGACGTAACATGGCTGAATTATGTAAGGTAAATAAAATAAACAAACCAACATTCTTCAACATTCCAGGAAATACTTCTAAATACAAACCAAAGTTATCTTTCCAGGAAATACTTATAAACACAAACTACTAAATATTGTTTCAGAAATCTAAATGTCAACACTGTTCAACATCTATGAAATATTTTTTTGGTGTTGTCATGAAAACACCATGCACCATCATCGGTCAATTAATTTCCAGCTTCATTATCAACGTGTTCGCATGTCAAAAGAGTACATGCTATTTCTGCCCTGAATCTTGGAATGTCTTCATAGCTGAAGTCCAGAGCCCTCCCTTCACACAAGTACTCCATTGTCTTTATCACGTAGACACCGCAATCCAAGCTGTGAGGAGGTTGTTGTGGACTGTTAACCACATATATTATCTCCCAGTCATTCATTGTTTCGTCCACCAGGTTCATGCCAAAGCATTCGCACATCCAGCCATGCTAAAAAATAACTTGTTAATTTCCATTGTAAACATAAGATGTTTTCAATAAAAAAACATGTTGTAATTAAACATACCCATTTTTGAGCATCTTTTTTTGTGAAACTTTGACCCTCTCATCGAGTTATAAGTATAGAATTTCCTCGCTGTGAAGTCTGTGACCAAAAGATGCCAGTGATTCTTGGTATGAATAACTGTGAAAACCTTAGACAATCCAATCAGCCTTTCATCTTCCAATTCATGAAGGCTGTCCAGATGATTGATCTCTTCCTTTGTAGCTCTATCAACCGTATTTACAAAATATTGCTGCATGTAGAAGTTGAAAGTATTATGATTTATTTGGAGATTTATATGTTATTGAAGTGACTAACCATCTTGTTAATAGGCGTGAATAGGAATGGGATCGTGTCACTGGTACAATATTTATGTCGCAAAGCATCCACGAACATTTCCAAAATCTGTATTCCAAGTAAATAAATCATCAGAGTATTTTATGGTTTATATAGAAATCTGAATTAAAATAATTTGATTACGCTATCTTCAATCATTTTCTCATATAAGAAATGATGTATCTCTTTTCCCTTGCAAAAAATTCCAAGAGGTGTGAAGTATGTGGCGTTGAACCTGCAGTTTTGAGCAGAATAACATTAAATTGTAATTACAAATTTCTATAAAACATAAGTTCTTATCTTAAACCACAACTTACTTATCCGCCGGGTCTCTTAGGAAATCCTGAATCAATCTCCTTTGATCCTCGGTTATGTTAGCATATCCGATAAAGTCAGTCGCAGGATCACAGAGATACTATAATATTTATATATATATATATGTCATTTTTAGAAGATTAATCATTAAAACTGTAAATATGTCATATATATTCTCTGGAAGAACTATAAATCATTGTATGATTAATAATCAAGTTCTAATACACACCTCGTGGTCTGTTTCACTTGTAATAGTTTCTCTTGTTTCCCTTGCATCTCTTTTGGCTGCATTCCTCTCTTTGACTCTTTTTGTCAACGAGCTAGGATGCACTTCTGATCTCTCCTTTCTTCTCTTCCTTTGTGCGACCTTATTTTTATCTGTGACGACGGACTCATGCTCCACAATTCCAAGATCAAAAATGGAATACACTCTTTTTTGGATAAATTAATTTCTCCTTCTTGTTCTGTATCCAACTTGGTGACAATTTCAGAAATGCTTTCCACCACAAGTGTATTTTTCTGATCATCAACCTCAGTCAGTTTGTTCTCTCCTTCCATTATCAATTTCTCATTGATTTCTTTGTCCACTTCAGCTGGAGTTGCTTTTTCCAGTTTCCCTTTCAGTTCTTCATTATCCATTTCCAACCTTCTTAATTGAATTTCATAAGCTGTGATTTTGGCATCCTTATCTTTATGTATATCATTCAGCTCTTCTATTAGCTTCTGCAACCTGACTATTTCTTTTGAAAATTCATCACACATGCATTGCTTGTCAGCCCCTTTTCCAGCACGAATGTTAGTCTCTTGATTTATACTTTTTACAATTTGAAATTCTGCCATCTTGTATCTCCCTCTCCTTGCAGGTCCATCCTCAGGCACTTTTATTCGGGATTGGAGGTTTATCTGTGGCCTTCTCAATGAGAACCCGTATTGAATGAATCTTTCATACGGGAAAACATATTCATCTGCTCCTATTTTAAATATTTCATTTTTTTGAGGATGCAAACCTCCTACAATCTGATACATTTGTAGTTTATAAAAAAAGGTATGTCAACTTTAAATTACTATCATTTAAAACATTAAGTCATATATAGTATTATTTATGTGCATATACTATTTCATATCTGTTCATTGGTGAGTGAAGCGATTCTCCTTGATAAACCTTTTATTGAGCCTGCCCATTTCCGTATCCTTGGACGTAGATCTCTGTTGACGACAAGATCTTTGCAACAATATTCTAACATCCAGACCTATTATAATTTTCAAAAATATCTGATTAGTTACGATTTTATAAATTATTATACAATAACATGTTTACTTACGTATAGGCATGCTACACAACCCGTAAGATATCCACGTGTTGTTCTTGACGATCCTTGCCTCCTCTGATGTATTCTATGCAATACATCTTCCATGTTGAACAAAATCATTTTTGCTACAGCATCTGTCCAGTTAAAAAATCGGGTATCTTCCAAAGATTCAACGTAATGGAGTAAATCTCTTGGGAAAGAGTATCCACAATCTGGGAACAAGAACGTGGAAAACATGAACAATATCAAGCAAGTAACGTAAACAGCCACCGAGTCATCATCAACTCTATTGTATAAATCTATCAAAATATTGACTAATTTCCTCCTATTGAAAATTATTCCAGAATCAAATATCTCCTCTGAAATATAGCTCTTCCACTGTAGGTGTCTGCCCTTCATAGTCACTGCAAAGCCCATGCTTGGAATTCCTAATATTGCTCCTATGTCTTCGTCCGTGAAGTTCAGAACCCGGTTCCCAAATTTAAATTGGCGTCCTCCTTGATATTGTTCAACAATCCATTGCAGAATCCTCCTTTGGATATCAAAACTAGATCAAAATTTACCTAATCCCTTTTATGCCAAATTGAAATGGGATAATTTAGTTTAGGCTGTGAGGTGTTGATTTGGAGGAGGAGATCTTATTTATACACTTCCATATATATATATATATAGGGAAAATTTCAGATGAGGTGCACCTTTCCTTGCTATAAGGAAAGCCACGAATCTTGGCCGTCTGATCTATGTCGACGGTTATGATATGTCTGTTTTCAGTCATGCGAAATCATTTGAAACCACTCAATAAACCACTCCCGGTATTCTATTTTTAGTAAACTAATTCATTTAAGACGTAATCAAATATGTTAAAATCGCATGGTTGTCAATAAGTATTCTACTTCCTATTTTTAGATA